>CM040988.1:3550217-3584259 GCA_022985145.1 Pangasius djambal | reverse complement strand
TGTACATAACAGGTCTTAACTGTACATTCTGTTTATTTACTACTGTTTATACTGTACATTCCCTTTACTGTTTATATTGTACATACTGCACTTGCTGCTTTTTGCACTTCTGATTAGATGCTAAACTGCATTTCGTTACTCTGTATTCATACTGTGTAATGACAATAAAGTTGAATCTAATCTAATCTAATCTAATCTACATCATTACCTCTTGGTCATTAATCAATCACTGTCTTTGTGTTTGTGCATATTTTTCCCCATATTTTTTTTTTTACCAAACACTGATTGATACTTTTGACTTCTAGCTTCTAACACTACATAATGTCAAAAAGTCCCAGAAGGGTGAATACTTATGCAAGCCACTGTATGGTGTCATTTCGCAGCTAAGAACCTTGCAATAATGTATTTAAACCCTAAACGCTTTGCTAATGATCTAACCATGAAAAAGACAGCTAGTTCCATTAGCGGTTTTAGTTCTGGGCTCACGTCATTAGATTTTTATGATTTGAAAATCATTTTTTTTATGATTTTTTTATTTTTTTTGGCCATTCAAAGTTACCGATGTGTTTCTACAACTTGCTAATGCTAAGGCTAAGTCAAAGCACATGACACAACGGTCAACAAATTCCTACTCATTGATATTCAGCCTCTGTGATGAGACTGAGTCAAGATACTCATAATAAATTACTCTTGCGCTACATCGAATTGTGGATTTAGTGCATTAGCATTATGTCAGAAAAAAGGGAGCTCTGTGATTACTTTGGCCAAAAGTCTCAGTGATGTTCTTTCTCTCTCGCTCTCGCTCTCTCTCTCTCTCACTCACTCTCACACACACACACACACAAAACAGAAAGCAGCCAGCTGTGAATGAAGAGCCGAATTGATCTTTCAAAGGCAAATCTCAGTACGGATCAAACTCGCAGCGTGAGCCTCGGAGCTGCCCGTCGCTTAAACGCGGCGCAGGCTAGTCGCAGGGATTTTATAGCACAGCGTTAGCTCTAGTTGTCTTTACAAACAAAATAATTGGTCCCTGAGAAATACAAGGTTGAATCGGATCATTAATAAAGCCCAGACTGAACATCTACAACGGGAAACGATTTTTGAATTATCTGTCAGACGAGAGGACAAAAAAGCTTCAAAAGAAATGTATTTTTCTTCCAAAATAAAAGCCTCAGATCCCCTGATACACTGAGAATTAGGCTGCAAACGGGCTGACCACATAATAAAAAATAATGAGAATCTCTTTATCCTTGAATGTTTGATTGGAAATAGCTTTTTTAAATTAAAAGAAAAAAAAAAAGAACAACTCAAGGCCATTGTTAACACTTTGCAAAAAGCTGTTAAAAATATTTTACTTCAAAACCCCAGTGCTGGTCATGTGTTACTGAGGCAGATGAAAAAACGTCAAGGTCGTGAAAATTCCACAGGTTATTATTCCTCTCTCGGCACTTTGTTATCAGAGCATCCAATCGGGAAAAAAAAAAAAAAATTTCAAGGAATCGCTATTTATATGGGATACGAGTGGCCCTGACATACAGACATCAGCTTCTTTATTCAGTTAACTGTATTAAGAACTGTAATAGTTAACTATTAAGATATTTGAGTCTCCACTGAGATAAAACTCTCACATCTGTCCATTTTCTGTACCGTTTATCCTACACAGGGTCGCAGGGAGCCTATGGAGCCCAGGGGACACCCTGGACAGGGTGCCAACCCATCTCAGGGCACAATCGCGCACACACTCACTACGGACAATTTTAGAGACGCCAATCAGCCTACAATGCATATCTTTGGAGTGGGGGAGGAAACCCCGAAGCACGGGGAGAAAATGCACACTCCACAAACACAGGGCAGTGGCAGGAATCAAACCCCCAACCATGGAGATACAAGGCAAACATGCTAACCCCTAAGCTACTGTGAACTCTCATATCCATACTGCTAATCAACAAGACATAAGCAAAGTTTTCCAAAAAAAAAGTAGCCAACCATTTTTGCAAGCTTAAAGGCAGCTGCTCGTGTTCAAAGGCAGTGGTGATTTTAATCACTGGAATAAAGATCCCAGAAAATCAACTTGAGAAGGTGTGCGTAACCCGATTCTGAATATGAGGAACTTTCCCTGGGTGAATATTGATGTAACTTTAGGACTCAAGTTGCTAATTCGGAATATGACCCGTCGTGATTAACGGAACACTGATGAACTTCCAGTGAAAGCATTTTCAGAATTGGTTTTCAAGGTTGAAGGATAAAAACACCAACATTGGTGTTCTGGACAGAAATAAAATCACTATGAGTGTTTCTTTTATTAAAGATTTGAGCAAATTGATACTAAAATACAGATCCAGTTTGAGGATTCGTTTTAAGAATTGATCGTTATGTTGCAATGCTGTGAGGGAATGTTTGCTTTAAGCAGCAAATTGAATAATGTAATGTTGGAAATTATTGTGTACACACACACACACACACACACACAGATACACACATAGTTACAAGCAGCAGGAAGCCGCTTTGTCCAGGTATAATGGCTCACACTGTGATATGTGTCAGAAATCTGGACACCGTTGTGGTGATTTCAAAAATCTGCTGTGTCTCATGAAAATTAGGCGCATAATAAAAGGCGTGATACATTCCAAATGAGTAGACAATAACCAGGAAACAACAACAAGAACATGGAGAAGTTCAGTGACAGGATCTCTCAGAGACGTGTCATTTTCCCGGTTATTTTAAAACCCACTATGCAGGAAGCTGTGCTTATTTAGCAAGGAGCAGTCAATCAATCAATCATTAAAAAAATAAATAAATAAATAAAATAAGCAAAAAAAAAAAAAATTATATTAAAAAAACATTTTTTTTTGGTGTATCACAAATTATAGATTCGCAAATATTTTTGGAATGCACAGAAATATTTTGTCATTTCTTTTAGATATTTTCTATATATTTTAATACATATATGTTTGAACTATTTTATAATTACTTGTCACTTTATCTTTGTGACTTTTAAAAATAATTAATTTATTTTTAATAATATATTCAAATTAATACTTTTTAAATTGCAAAAATTGTACATTATAAATTCACTTTGAATGAATTATGTAATAATAATAATAATAATGATAATAATAATAAAGAAAAAGATGTTTTTCAGTCCTAGTTCTTGATCAGAAGTTTGAGAGTTCAAATTCCTTTTATTTTTACTACAGAAAAAAAATAAATCTCCTCTGTTTGGAAGACTCCAGGAAACTTTAATCTCTGACACTGGAGACTCCTTCCATAAATGTTACATAAAAGTTACAGAAAACTTCACCATATCAACCCTTATTTTATTTCCTTTCTGATTAGTGGGGCGTCCTCTGTACAAGTCCCTGTGAATGAGCTGCTACTATAGAAATGATAACATATTAGCAGCTGAACTTCTGTCAGGAAATTAATCAGCACCTTCTGACCAATCAGAATCCAGAATTCATCAACACAGACTGTCTTTCGTTCTCCTTTTATTCTCAGTAGGAGCTTGAATCAGGCAGCTTGTACTCTTTTAATCCTCATTTACATGTGAACGCATTCCTTGTCAGGGGCGTGTCCTCTGCTTGTCTGATTCGAGGCTTGGAGCGACGGATTCCTGGCTGTCATCAGTTCCTCCGATTCACATGCGCAATTAAAGAAATAAAGAATTTCAATTTGAGCTCTTTCCATGTCTCCGGCTCTCGTTCAGGTTCTTCAGTCGAAGCATGAGTTCCCATTACTATGTAAATCCCGCATCTGCGCAGTGCTGACGGATGTGTGTCTGTGATGAAGGAATAATTTAGTGTCAAACCCTGCGAAGGATGTCGGATTTAATTTATGGTGATTGACTCAGTCGGTAAAAAATGTGAATGCCGACTGTGGAATCTGTGAGCTTGAGCACGTCAATCATTCCGCACAAAGACTTTCTATCCTCCTGGGCGACTTGCTTATTTCCTGTTTTGTTTTGTTTTTTTTGCTTTCTTTAAGTTGCAGTTTGATTGCATCATGATAAAGTAAAGTTTGCTGGGAATCCTGGTGTGGTGCAATGGTTTAAAACAGTAAAAACATAAACACATTATTGACATCTGAAACCAAACACCAAAAAAAAACACAACAGGAACCTGTTCCCTGAATGTTCCCCACAGCATTAAATGTAACTATAAGCATACAAAAAAGTACAATGTTCAATATTTATCACTCATAAATAAGAAATTCTACACAACCTAACATCTGCTCCTGCCATAACCTAAGCCAAACTGATACATGGCATGCTACAGGACGGTGTGTAAGCTGTTTGTACCTCTACTGGCGCTAATCTGGATCATACGATCTTGTAAAGAATCTTGAATTTTGGAAGAAAAAAAAATTTCACTTAATTTTAAACAAATTAGCTTGCACAAATTCTCATGCTCATCTGCCGTAAAGACTTCATCCTTCAACATTTCATCACCATTCTCAAGCCCAGTGTAAATATACAGTACATGTTGGAGAACCCAGAGGTTTTTTTTTTTTACTGACGTCCACGCTGGGCTGATGTTTCCTCTCTCCACTTACGAAGCAACTGAGTGACGCTCGAGCCACAGAATTGCGTTCAACCCCAGAGGTGTGTTTCATTATCTCCGTCCTTCTGTGGCTGACTGACTCCACCCTGTTCCTGCTTATTGTTTTGGGAGATCTCAGAGGTGCTGAAGTGGCTATTAGCTCTGTGCTCATAGAGCTCAGTGCTCAGTCGGTGTGTGTGTGTGTGTGTGTGTGTGTGTGTGGGGTTGTCCTCCTTTATCATGCTTAACCCAGTACACTATAAATTTCTTCAAAAATGTAAAAATATTTGAAACGGCTTGCTGGAAAGCGTACTTTGCATCAGACTTACTCCAACTGGAAAAATAAATGCGACGACCACCCATATATATTAAAAATTAACTAAAAATGCAAATATAAAAGAAAGAAATTATGTACTGGCAGCAAATTCATAGCACAGTTAGCGAAAGCTGACTAGCTAACCAAGTAAGTAAGTAAGTAAGTAAATAAATAAATAATTTTAAAACAAGCAAAAAAAAAAAAAAAAAAACGCTCGGAAGCCATTAAACCATTTTAAAAAATGCTGCTGTTTCATTGAGATCTTTCTGGATCTTTAGCCACTGTGGTGACGTACATTCTTACGTACCTATAAGAATTTAAAGAGACAGAACTCAGGCAAAACACGTATTATTTCCAGTGCCTTTTGTACAGGATATCATGTATGGAAAAATTAATCCATTAATACAGTACTGAGTAAATACTGATTCTGATAATTATTGATTATAAGTAAATGTTATCACCGCATTCCTCCCTTTTTAACATTTCTTCAACATTAACATTAGCGTCCTCAGGATAATCATGATCATCCGAGAAATAATATAGATCAGTATATTCTTCATCCTCGGGATTAGCATGGGAAAGAAGTCGTACGTACTGAGAATTCAGAGCTTTAATGAATATTTGGTTAATCAGAGCCTGAATACACTGTAAAATACATGGCCTGTTTTCTTCTAACCTCTAACCCTAGGATATTGTCTAAAGAACTCCCGAAGAACCCGACAGCAAGGACTGTGGCTTCCTGCCTCAGGGAGAAAAGGGTTTGTAGTACTATATTGCAACTCTAACCTGTGAGGTTGATATTGAGTGGGTGCTCTCAAAGCATGTGTTCTGAAGTGACTAGAAGGAAAATCACCACCATCCAGCGCATTGGTCCCCCTAAGGGATTCTTCTTTCTTCATTGTTTCTGCATCCAGAAGAGGAAGGGAAGCCTTTTTACAGTGCGTGCAGTGAATCCAAGTGTCCTTTTCTGCCATTTGTGCAGCTGAAGGGGTGGTCAGTAGCACCCACTAGGGTCCACACCACCGGGGTCAGTTCCACACCTTCCTGCGGTGATCTCTGACCAGCACCCAGTCTGCCACCTCAATGTTATGTAAGGCGTGCAGATGTGGCGATAGCAAAGCTGCTTTACCTCCGAGCGGATAGACTGAACAGTCTTACACAACTCGGACATAAATTTTACTATCTGGTCATCAACTTGTTGCAATGTATTCTCCAGCTTGCTGTTCAAATCCAGTTATCGGAAGAGATTTTCCTTGGAATGTCCCATCTGGGAATGGCCTCCTTCACCAATTGTTTAGCCATTGTGAGTGCATCTTGTTGCCTGCAGGGAAAACATGTCAACAATCAACAAAATCCATCATCAAGTGTTCAAATGGAGCTGAGGGAGTGGGATGCAATCACTGTAATTTGGACCCCTTTGCCTATGTTCATTTGCAAGCGTGTCACACGTTGCTCACAAAATTTTGTCGCAAGATTTGAAAACCAAGCACATATCATTGTTTATTCACAAAGTTTGTCATACCTCCCTTAGAAACATGGTCAGTGCTATGAGTAATTTTGGAATAAAAAAGGGAAGAGCTGGTCTATTCTGGTTATCAGTCCAGGATCAGGACCTGGTCCAGTACAAGGGTTAGGAAATTCCACCTAAGGAAACTGTTTTGGGTGACCATAGGTGCCATATTCCTTCCCTCCTTGGAGTATCTTACATTCAGGAGGTATTGACCCCGCTGCTTCAGGCATCTTTGTTTCTTCCATCTCTGAATGTTCTGCCTGTCCCTCCTTGACTGGTCCTTCCATATGATGAGTCAACTCTCTCTCCTGCAGTGGAGGAGGTTGTATGCTTGCTTGAGACTGAGGAGGAGATGATGGAGGTGATGGAGCATTGGGCTGCGGCCTAGGACACAAACTATCACACACTTCAAGATCTTTTTTTTTTTACTGAGTTTTAGTCACTGTTTTATGATAGGGATGGGGTGTACCTTTGTCATACCAGCTTTCCTCACATCTCTGCTGTCTAAGTCATGCCTCACTTTCCCATTTCCCAAATTCTCCCCAACTTTCTCCACCCCTAGTATTTCTCCTGTAAAATAGCCTTACATGCCTCCAACTTTGGGATACTCAGAGTTTTGGGAAATTTTCCCTTAGTTAACCACAATTTCATCTGATTCTTGTCTATCTCATGCCCATTTCTCAACATTTCTCTACGGGCTCCTGCATGTTTGGCCTTCCTATTGCCCATCCTATCTAATGGTTTCCTTATGACTTAGTACATCTACTAAGAAGGGTTACTGTTCCAAACTGTTCCAGCTTGAGAAAATTTACAACCATGCATTGTTCACTGGTTGTCTCTGATCTCTCTGGAGGAACCCTTAGGTTCTATGTAGAACCCCACAACAGACTACTTCCCTATCAGAAATAGTGCCCAATAAAACTAATAAAAAGGAGACTGAGAGCAATGAACTATCTGATGAATCATTATTTTAAAAACGTGTACCAAGTACTGAGAAGCTAAATGTTAAACTCCTGACAGGATCTAGATATTAATAAAAAAATAACGAGTAATAATTTAGAGTTTTCGCCACACACTTACCCAGTAAATACAAACACGCTTAGAGAACGGGGTTCGTCAAGGGTTCTTTAAGGGTTCATTAGCTAGGTAAGAGTTCTAATCTTCCAAAAAATGGTTTCTACATAAAACCTTTTCTGATGGGAAATACTTATGGTAGGGTTCCCTCAAAAGGACACCCAAAGAACCTTTAAGGATAGACTAGAAAATTTAGAACTTTTCCCTGTCAGGTTCCAAATAAAAAACTCTTTGAAGAAGCTAAGAAGCTCAAAACTCTTGGTACTAAGAGTGGGTACCAAGTACTGAGAAGCTAAATGTTAAACTTCTGACAGGTTCTAGATATTAATAAAAAAAATTAATGAGCAATAATTTGGAGTTTTTCCTCAGTAAATGCACTAACTCTTAGAAAAAACAAGAGTTCTTCATGGGTTCTTTAAGGGTTCATCAGACAGATAATAGTTATTATTGTTCAAAAAATGTTCTACTGAAGACCTTTTTTTGATTTCTGGTAGTGTTCCCTCAGAAACCTTAAGTGTACCCTAGAAAGTTTAGAACCCTTGTTGTGCTTTGGTTGATTCTCTTTGCGAAAGTACACAATGAACTCTCAAAGAACAACTGAAGAACCTTTATTTCAAATATTGTACCAAGTACCAAGAAGCTACTGTAAATGTTAAACTCCTGACAGGTTCTAGGTATAAACAAGGAAATAATGAGAGATCATTTGGAATTCGTATTGCACTTACCCAGGTAATACACACACTCTTAGAAAAAAGGGCTCTTCATGGGTTCTTTAAGGGTTCATTGAAAAATTAAGGGGTTTCAGCTTATCTGAAAGGTAAATACCTAATAGGGCTCAGAGAGACGACCAGAGATCCCTAAGGGTTTTAAAATTTTTACTAGGTTTTGATCAACCGCTCGTTGAAAATTTGTTTTGGACTTAACTCACATATCCCGACCCATCGTTTTTCGTTCTCGGCTGTTTAGAAATAAGACGCTCATTACAGAGTACTCGCAAGAAGCTGAAAAGACAAGACCAAAACCGACAAAATAATGCGACTTCAAAAATGAAACTATATATGAATCACGAAAAAAAAAAAGGAACAAGACAAACAGCTTCACTGCATCTCTTCACGTGAATCACAGAAACAGAATGAATTCTGGCAACAAACGGAACACTTCATTACTTTAAAAACTCTGCCTATTGATTTGGAGTCAGCGATTCAAAGGGAGGGAAAAGAAAACAGTAAACAATAATGAACATCTATAGAATCAAATATTACAGGTTTGCACTAAGGCTACACACGAAGGTCATATTGTGATTATATGCCTTCATATTTGATTGAAAAATAAGCGGACAGGAAGTTAAGTATTTAAATACTTACCTGGAAGTTTTTTTTTTTTTTTTGTCAGTAAGAAGCAGCCATGCTGTTTAGCCAACTTTAGCATGCTATTCCATTTTTAGACATTTCGTACCTGAAGGAGGTTGTACATGCTCTCGAGTTCCTTGCCACTTCGTGCACATTTTGTTCCTTCGAAAGCTGACCTGCTTTGCAGCGCTGGCCCTCTGGAGTCCGTGTTTTTTTTATTATTATTATTATTATTTTATTATTTATTATCGTCAGCTTCCTCGATAGTGTATAAAGCAGCTCTATTTGTGTCTCTGTTTACTAGGTCACTTCTACTAAGGGCTCGGGCTTGTCGTCCCGTCCTGGGATATCGCACTCGACGGTAAAAAGATATACAGCATGGCACAAAAGGCACGCTCAGAGTCGCACAGCTGTTTATAGATAGCTCATGATGAAAGAAAAAAAAAAAAAAAAAATCTCGTCTGTTTCCATTCGCGATCCCAGAACAGCAGGAGTGTCGAGGCCCGTAAAGAGACAAATGACCTGCCTGTACGAATGCCTTCCTGCTGCCTAATTCCTTTAATTCCCCTTTGAGTAACTCACTCCAGGCTATATATCATCACTTTAGTGAGAAAACCTCATAATGCCAGACGGATTAAACATAAAAAAATTGCAGTATCCTAATTTTATAAAGATTTCCAAGATCGTGGAGCTATACATATATATAGCTCCACAATCTTACATATCCATAAATGAAAAAATAACACCTGAAATTGTAACTATAACCACTTATGCATATTTGTGAATATTTTAGCATAGAATTAGCAAATGCACAGAATGTCGTTAACTAGCATCCATGCTACTTTCATAAGGACCTTGAGGATGTTGTAATTATTTACTTATATATATATATATATATATATTTTTTTTTTATTTATTGAATTTACTTTAATTTACTCTAATTTCATTTGTCAGTCTGTATCACTGGAAATACAGAAAAAAAACCCACAAAAAAAGAGAATTTTTAAATTTGTTTTTATTCATTTAATTATTTTTGCTTTTCTTCTTCTCGTGATCTTCAGGAAATTCGGAAGATGCAACGTCCTGTTGAACATGTTGAGGTGTAGAATTATTTCCTAGGGGTGAATATGTTCAGGGTTGAGAGGATGTTAAATAAAATTAGAACCTATAATGGATGACTTGTGGAAAAGGATGTTTTAAGCTTCAAATAGAATCTTAGATGTACGTCGATACAAAAGTAATACAAGTTTGTGTAAGTTTTGTAATGAGGTAAAGTGTAGTTATAGTGATCTGGGACAGGCAAAATGTTGTTTTACGCACGTTTAAAGTGATTTATCTGAAACGCGCATATGAAGGACACTTTACTAGTGTTTAAAATGTCTTTATTTTTGTTATATACATATTTAGAAATGCAACACCAGTGGAACATATCACATATTGGTTGCTCCATACAGGAAATTTGTCCAAAAGTTAATAAGAATTCAGCTTTCTGTGCTTCTCAGAAATGAATTTCTCAGATGTTTTTTTTCCCCCCATCTGCTCGTTTCTAAAGCTTTATTCTGTGTTCATGAGATGATACCCACCCTCTTTCCTCTTCCAATGCAGCGTCTCAACAAGGCAGCGAGAGAGAGAGAGAGTGGGAGAGAGAGAGAGAGAGAGAGAGAGAGAGAATATTATGTCTGGTTTTGTGTCATCTCTACAAGTCTGCTCGAGAGAGGAGAGTTTGAGAGCAATCGTGTGCAGTCGATACGGCCCGCTGATATCATCTCCTGATCAGTTTCAAAGAGCAGGATTTCTTCGCAATTTTCTCCAGTGTGCGTGCGTGTGATTGTGCTCTCGGGGCGGCTGAAGTCACATTCCCGATACTTGTGCTCTTTTTCAGGTCAGAATGAAACTTGTTAGAAACTTGTGTTAGAAATAATCATTCTTTGTAAATGCAAACCAAAAACGTTATGTAAGCAGTGTAACATTTACTCTTCCCACTCCTACCTGCCATTGCTAACATAACATATCACGACATCGGAGTTTCATTTTATACTTCTGTATAATTCAAACAATAAGAGAAAAAATGTCCGATAATCGCCAACAGTTTTGTATTGTAGCTAAACTAGGTCATGTTTGGAGCACTACTGTAAAATAGTCGTAAGTTCATTAAGAAAGGAATAAAGCATTTTGTGTCATGCTGTAATAGGAAAATAACCAACGAAGGCGCGGTGTGATGAAGTCCCACCTGTTACCACCTGGAAGATTATTTTCCTATGACAGCATGACACGGAGAGTTTTATTCGGCTTATACCACAGCAATTTGCTAACAGTTACGATCGATTCAGTTTAATTCAATTCAATTTTATTTGGATAGCACTTTTAACGACGGACATTGTCACAAAGCAGCCTTACTTAAAATATATAAATTCAGGATAGACATTTTTCAATTATGAAAATATTCCTAATGAGCAAGCCGGAGGCGATGGTGGCAAGGAAAAACTCCCTGAGACAATAAGAGGAAGAAACCTCGGGTGAGGCCGGTTGTGCGATTATAAATTAGTTTTCAGTCTTGCAGTCTTTAGACAAAAAAACAAAAAACAAAAGTGTTCTTCTAGAAACTGAACATGTGGCAGAAGGGGAAAGTGGAAAAATACAACAAATTAAAACAAAACACAAAATTAGTGATGAAAAAGAAAAAAAAGGTATAAATTAAACTCCGACTCACGTGAGAAATTCCGGGTAAACGATTCAAAACCAGGAACTACATCGCAGGAACTCCATTTTTAAATGAATTTCATTTTTAAAAAAAAATTAATTCATTTTTAATCCGTTTACGGTATTTTCCCTATCAAAAAAATGATTCCACGATGTTTTTTTTTGCAACAGTTCACTTAACGTTAAAAAAAAAAAAGAGAGACAGGATATTTGGAAGATATTAACGACCTAGCTTGGAAACAACAAAAAACAACAAACGCCCTTTTTTCTTAGATGATGCGAACCTGCCTTATTTATCAATCCTATAAATGTGCTTACATTTTCAAAACAAAGTTGGTCACATATCGATTGGATGCTATTACAAGGAAAAATACAATTTCGTAGCGGATCGAGTGGTATCGTCAAAAATCGTACCGTCGTTATACGAATCAAAATCATATTGTACCGTGTTGAAGCCTGAGGTTTACACCCTCATTACTACAGCTTTATTAGAGTTCATAAAGAATCATTACCAACCGAAAGCACAGTTATAATCATTTATGAATACACGCTTCATATAAAGTGTTGCTGATTTTTAAAAAAAATTGTACGAATTTAATAATTGGAAAAGCCACGCCCATTGCTCCACCCTTAATTGGGATTTGAATAATTTCTAGCATTTTTATTAAAGGTGGCTCATGAATAATACAATCCTGCAATATGAAACATGCATCTCCTCCTCTCACCTTTTTTTTTTTTTTTTTTCCCCAAAGGTCATCCACCAGCAGGAAAGTCAAGTGCTTCATTAAAATCCCATCGGATCAGCGAGAAGGAGCTCTACTGGTGGAGGTCTGCGTTTGCGTCTGTGCCAGCTGTGAAGGCAATTATCCTTCCATGACTTCCGTACACTTGTCTGCGGGTGTTATCAATTCTGCATCAGTAGGCTTGTAGCCTTTCAGATGCAGAGTAATCATTTGTTCAGGGATTTTGCCCTCAGCAGCAGCGGTGTGATTACTTTTGTCTGGCTGTGTCAGTGAAATATGCCTGTATATGCTGCTGTCCTAAGGACGAGGCATTATAATGTGACGTGATTGGTCAGGCCGGGTTTAGACCCGGCACAGCTTTTTATATCAGCGCTGTCTCGGGAACGTCCGTGATGAGTGACGGAATAGATCTGACGGTCACAATCACAGGTTTATGTTAATGCGCTCGTTCTAATATGTTATTCGTTTCTATAGTAACAGCTCTTTCACAGGGGCTTGTACAGTGGACCCTCCACTAATAATAAACAGATGGAAAAAAAAAAAAACACGTGTTGTTGACGCGATGACGTTTCCTCTAAATTATTTACCATTTTTGGAAGGAGTCTCCAGTGTCAGCGCTTTGTAACACTCAGAGGTAAAGCTGCAACTTTACGTCCTCGGACATCTTCAGAACAGAGGGGTTTGCGCGCTTTGCAGTTCCTCAGTTTCCGCGTTTTTGTTTTGTCGTCAAGAGAGAGACAAAAATACGAACGGCGAGAACAGGAGCTCATTTGTTTTTCACGGACACACCTTAAATGGATAAAAAGTACGACGCGTCGCTCTTTAGGAAATAAAATTTGTAATGTGGTCTAACAGGAACAAAGCACTTAGTGTGGTGCTGTCGTAGGAAAATAATCGATCCGGTGTGGTAAGAGTAACTCTGCTTCCTCACACCGCCTCGTCGGCGATTATTTTCCGATAACAGCGCAACATGGAGTGTTTTATTCCTTATATAATGAACTTAAGAATATGATAGCTCTCCAAAACTGGAGAGCAGTGGCGGGGTGCCAAAACTTTACAGTATGTCAAACCTAAGGGAGAAAGATGAGGACATATAGTTAAAAGTTTTAGTTGTTAAGGTAGTATATAATGCCATCTTGGATTAGTTCACTATGCATTAAATTTGATTAAATATAATACATTATGAATTGGTAAAATTGCAATGGAAAGGGGTGGGGCTTAGGTTCATAGCTTTCCTTGCATATTAATTAATGCAAATCAGGTCAAATTACTACAGGGTTAGAAGGGATAAAATCTGTCCCCGGATCAGTACAATTTCTAAAAAAAAAACGAAGTTTTTGGGAAGTGTCACATTTGACTCCTGTAGCACATCCAGCATTCTAACGCTCGTTCAATCGGCTCCTGAAAAGTTCAGTAACTGATAGTGACACACTTCCTGGTGAGTGACGACCTGCCGCAGATTCGCTGTTTCTGGCTGACAGCAGACGTTCAGCTGGAGCATTTCTCCTCAGGTAATTTGTCCACCCGCTTTACCGCACTGAATAAATGAATTGCTGATGGAGCTCAGGTGGAGAATATTCGCCTTAAATATCAACACCCGCGTCCTGTTCACTAGCAGGATGTCTCTTTAGATTTTATGACAGCTCGGTTATGGAATTCAGCGAAATAGCAAATGGATCAAACTTCATTTCAGTAGGCAGGGAGAGTGTGTTTCACTTTTGCACATATCTCAATCGGAAGTAAACCAGAATTTTAACCAGCGGCGCCTCGTCCATAGGGGCAAGTTCAATAAATGTCAATGTTCATAAAGTCTAAACGCAAATGTTTTATTCCGTACTTACCGCTAAAGTATAACATAGCACCAAATGCCAGGTTTTCTTGACTCAGACACTACGGAGTCCAGCCGTGAACACAAGCACACATTTCTCCCATACGGTCTATTAAAAGAACAAATCTGTGCTTTGGTGCTTTTCTACTCGAAACGCGACCTGAGCAAAAACACAAACACACGCTGGCACAATAAACACTTTACGACCATCAATAATTTAAGAACCGTGTCAAAAGAAAAAAACAGAGCGAGAACAAAGCTGCGATTATTTGTTATCATATGCAAAGAAGGCACGTCCTTGAGGGCGCTATGGAGCATCTTAATTATTCATGTCGCATGAGTTTTTTTAAAAGCCATCATGGATTCTAGTGTTTTTCACAATGCAAAGCTGAGCCTGGGGGCGAAATGTGTTATTTAACTGTTCCATCAGACTCACATACCTTCTTGAATGCCAACATCAGCAATCCACTTAAACACGTTGATACAATGTTATAAAATAAACATAACAACTCAGTCTGTTTCATTTCATTATCAGAGATTTAAATCCAGTAACCAAGAGTCAGTATGGGAATTGTGACTCATTTCAGTGAGTCAAATCAACTAATTCGACTCACCAAAAAAAGAGTCGATCTCTTTCAGCTGCCAGACAGCTCTTTAGTTTAGTAGCGTTTCCATTTTTTGCACCCAAATTTAGCAATATGATGAGCCATGAATGTTTTGTGCATCTGTAAAATCACTTTTAATTAGAAGTTTTAAAATTTCTCGGTGTTGTTTTGTGGCGTTTCATTTTATTATTACACTTCAATATTTTATATAATGAATTATTCATGTTTCATCTAGTTCCATCTAGCCTACCTTTGTAAATAAAAATTGCCCTTAGTGGCTTGCTTTGGATAACTTAAAGGTTAAATAAAAAAAAAGGGGGGGGGGGGGGGGGAAGGATATTAAACTGGAAGATGATTTACATTACATATGTTAACATAAAAACATAGTTCAAAGTGTTCGGTTATTAATAAATAAGTAGGTAACCATGAGTGTTTCATGTCGGAGCCGGTCCTCTTTCTCATCCTAAAGGTTTATTTTGCTATAACTGCACACCCTAGAGTGCTTTATTACTCTCTTACCACAGCACTCGATCTTTTTATAGTTATTTAATGTCGTGGAATGTCCACAAAACAGGTTAGTTTGCTGTTATAGCAAATCCCTCACCAGCCGATCTTTTTTTCCTCTACTGAAGTTAATACGACAAAAACAAACAAAACAAAAAAAAAAAAAACGCAGCTTGTCATGTTACCAAAGAAGCGTAAACTCCTCTGTCCTGAAGATTCAGAAACCTTAAAGTTACAGCTTTACGTCTGGCTGTTACAAATTTCTGACACTGGAGACTCCTTCCATAAATGTTAAATAAACATCTCTCCTTACAGAAAGCTTCACTGTCAGAGCTGCTGTTATAGAAAACTAATCAACACCAGCAGATTTGAGACATCCTCTCATTTGCCATCTGCCTCCTAGATGTTTATGATCTTCTGCATTTTGTATGGAATGTGTGTGCATTTCAATTTACCAGTTTGGTATAAACCTGAACATAAGACCGTTATTATTGTTATTTTGTAATAATGACTCTGTTATTATTTAAAACTTCCAGGACGACAGCAAATTTAGAAAATCTATCACCATTTTGTAATAGTAATTATTCAACACTAAAGCAGTCCCTTCCAAAGAAAAGCCAACATTCAGTGTAATTATGAGAATTAATAATAATTATAATATTTATAATAATAATGAGAGCCAGGTGTCCATTACCATACCTCCCTATTATGAACTAATCAAAGGCGTATTGCACAGTGACCTTGTAAAAAAATGAACTTTACTCCAAGCTAAAGAGAATAATTCTTATGTTAAACTCAAATTACATGGTCCCTGCCCTTAAGGGAAGGAAAGACCTACATCTATTTAATGTAGGACTTAGTCACTGGCTGCTTTTCTCCAAATCTAGGCGACATGTAGTTATAGGTGAAGGATTTTAGCAGCAGTTAGTCGCTCGGTTCCATGACACGACTTTGTCGAGCTGTAAATCAAGCACATGTTGTGGACCGTGTGAATTTGATTACAGAGGTAATTTTGGCATACAGATGGAGAGACTAAACTGTTCAGCAGATTCTCTTGATCATAGAGCAACAAAGCAGATGTTATAGCAGCTGGACTTGGTGAAGAGAGTAGCACGTTATCCCAAATACTCAGTCAGACTCAAGAAATTTCCTAACACTCACTTCCAGAATGCTCCCACTTACCATTCAGGCCACTGGCTATTTCTAATACCCAGGAAGACTTCAGAATATCCAGGCAGACTTCGTAAAAGTTAATATCAGAAGAACTGTCAATCCCAGACTGGAAATTCTCAAATAGTCCCAGTCAGACTCTAGAATATCTCCAGACAGACTCTATCTCTATCTCCAATACCCAATCACACTCAATACAATCTGCAATACCCAATCAGACTCTGTAACATATCCAGTACCCAGTCAGATTCTATATCTCCAATACCCAATCAGACTCTATATCTCCAATACCCAATCAGACTCTATATCTCCAATACTCAATCACATGCAATACCATCTGCAAAACCCAATCAGACTCTGTAACATATCCAGTACCCAGTCAGACTCTATATCTCCAATACCCAATCAGACTCTATAATATCTCCAATACCCAATCAGCCTCTATAATGTCTCTAATACCCAGACTCTATAACATATCTAATCAGACTTATTAGTATCACAGTACTCATTAATACCAGAAGAACTTTCAATCCCAGACTGGAAATTCTCAAATAGTCCCAGTCAGACTCCAGAATACCTCCAATACCCAATCAGACTCTATAGTATCTCTAATCAGACTCTATATCTCCAATACCCAATCACACTCAATACCATCTGCAATACCCAATCAGACTCTGTAACATTTTCAATATCCAGTCAGTCTCTATAATATCTCTCATACCCAATCAGACTCTAGAACATCTCCGATACCCAGTCAGACTTTATAACATCTCCGAGACCCCATCAGACTCTATAATATCTCCAATACCCAATCAGACTCTTTAACATCTGCAATACCTGAGGAGCTCTATAACATCTCCAAACCCTAAACAGATACTATAACATCGCCAATACCCAGTCAGACTCTGTATCTCCAATACCCAATCAGACTCTATAATATCTCCAATACCCAATCAGACTCTGTATCTCCAATACCCAATCAGACTCTATAATATCTCCAATACCCAATCAGACTCTGTATCTCCAATACCCAATCAGAATCTATAACATCTCCAATTCCCAATCAGCCTCTATAATGTCTCTAATACCCAGACTCTATAACATATCTAATCAGATATGTTATAGATTAGTATAATCTCATTAGTATCATAGTGCTCTTTAATATCAGAAGAACTTTCATTCCCAGACTGGAAATTCTCAAATAGTCAGTCAGTTCCACTCAGACTCTAGAATATCTCCAATCAGATTCTGTATCTCCAATACCCAATCACATGCAATACCATGTGCAATATCCAATCAGACTCTGTAACCTCTCCAATATCCAGCCAGACTCTATATCTCCAGTACCCAAGCAGATTCTAGAGCATCTCCAATTCCCAATCAGATTCTAGAACATCTCTAATACTCCATCAGCCTCTATAATGTCTCCAATACCCAATCAGATTCTAGAACATCTCCAATACTCCATCAGACGCTATAATATCTCCAGCACCCAATCAGACTCTAGAACATCTCCAATACCCAATCAGACTCTTTAACATCTGCAATACCTGAGGGGCTCTATAACATCTCCAAACCCTAAACAGATATTATAACATCGCCAATACCCAATCAGACTCTATGTCTCCAATACCCAGTCAGACTCTATGTCTCCAATACCCAATCAGACTCTATAATATCTCCAATTCCCAATCAGATTCTAGAACATCTCTAATACTCCATCAGCCTCTATAATGTCTCTAATACCCAATCAGATTCTAGAACATCTCCAATACCCAATCAGACTCTGTAATATCTCCAGCACCCAATCAGACTCTAGAACATCTCCAATACCCAATCAGACTCTAAAATCTCCGATACCCCATCAGCCTCTATAATGTCTCTAATACCAAATCAGATTCTAGAACATCTCCAATACCCAATCAGACTCTATAATGTCTCCAATACCCAGTCAGACTTTTGAATATCCTCAATACTCAATCAAACTCTATAACATCTCCAAACCCTAAACAGATTCTATAACATCGCCAATACCCATTAAGACTCTATATCTCCATTATCCGATCAGACTCTTGAGTGTCTTCATCACTGTTACTCATTAAGACTCCCCAGTGGACATCCAGTCCCCCAAATCTCAGACTATATCCTATCTTTAATGATCAACAAGACCCCTAAATGTCCTTAAAACTCAGCCAGATTCTGGAGTACCTCAAATACCTGTCTGATTCCTGAAGCTGAGTTCTACAACAGTTTCTTTACATCATAAATATTTTTACTATCCAGCCAGACCTAAGAAATTCTCCAATAGTAAGTTAGATTCTACAAAGTCTCTAAAATGTTAGAGACTATTAGATTATTGGTCAGATATTTTACTTTGTCAGATTGCAGAAAGCTTTTAATACCCTGTCAGATAAAAAAAAAAATCTTCTAATACCTAGCGAAATCTCAGAGTATCTCGAATAACGTCAGAATCTAAAAAACCATTTACACTCTAATAACTGAACTGTAGGAATGTCTGTTATGGGTACCTGATGATCCTTGACATAGCCTGACCAGGTGAGTGCAGGTGATTAGTTTCAGCTTTCAGATCCAAATCTAAACAGTGTAGATGGCAAGAGAAATGATTAAAGAAGGATTTTTTTTTTAAAAGTAAGGAAACATAATGAAAGAGAAAATCTGTGAATAGGTTATTAGTGTATGTCTCTGGCACGTTGTTTTATTAACTTCTACCAACAGCAGGTAGCCGTTTCTATAGTTACAGCCCATTCATAGGGACTGCGCAGAGCCAGACAATCCACATACTCAGATTAAAAACGTGTAATGGCTGATAGGTCAATATTATTTTGTGTAAGGAGATGTTTATTTATCATTTATGGAAAGAGTCTCCAGTTTCAGCGCTCCACAATGCAGGTGGCGAGAAAACTAACTTTTTTACAACGTTCATATGTTTTACAAGAACATCATTTCACACATGTTCCACAGCACTGAATGTACCATGATGTTTTTTTTTTTTCAATTTGTAATTGATGGTAAATCGCAGTGGTATAAGAAGAATAAAACAACGTGTGACCTGCTCTTAGAGGAAAATATTAAACTTCTGCGTGGTAACAGTACCTCCACTTCATAACATCACAATGGCCCAGGCGGTAATGCCTATAAAACCCAATCCAATTTCAGAAACTCGACCAACAGATGTCAGAGCACCCACTCCACCTAACAGATGTTGCAGCAACTTGAAATAATGCAAAGCCTGGCAACTGGCTTTCAAACCCCATCAAACTCGACAAAGCCTGCACTTCCGAATGAAAACTATAATATCTGCAACAGCCATCTTCAGAAAGCCAAGGGATAATATCATTAACCCGGAGATAGCATCGAACAGCGCAGATACGATCTGCGTCTATCTTAGATCAGGACGTGCTATCAAATACAAGGCTATGAGCGCTCTCCGGTGAAATATCGATGAATTAAAGCCACTGAGCTAAACAGGATTTGCGAGCACTATGCCCTTGTCCTAGACATTAATTAACACTTGAATGACTCGCTTCTTATCTAATTTACTGCAAGGGGGCACTGATTCCCAAATGCCAATGCCAAGAAGATAATAAGAGAAGAGCAAATGATGTCTGGTGCTGTCTTTGGAGATCCTTCAACGTCTATTAGTAGTTAGAAGGCAAAAATCCACTTTACTCCATTCCTCAAGCGGAATATGTGCCTTTTGAAAGATCTGAAAACACAGCCAAGTTCTCTGAATTTGAACTGAACTGAGTGGGATGTCATGTTCCAAGCATTGCCAGCAGCAGGGGATATTATTGAAGAGGAGCTCAAGCTTCAGGCATCTCTTTTGGTTTTAACTCCACAGGCCGGCGAGATGCTTCTTAGCAGGCTTTCGGAGGTTTATTAGCAGAATAAATCAGGTTGTGTCTCGGACAATTCATTAAACACTAACTAATTTTGATTCAGTGCCTGAAGGCTGTACATTTCCCCGCAAGCTAAAGGAACTCATTAGCACACACAAATATTAAAAGGCCTGAGAGTCAGCAAGTCTGAAAGCTTAATCACCGTGTATATAGCGGCTTTTGGCAATTAGCTGCTAGTGGATAGATATTTCACACTGGTATTATTGGTTTATCATGAGCAGTAATGGCCTTATAATATTCAAGCTCCGAGTTGTGAACTTGTGTAACCTGAGAATGGGAAAATAAGAAACGATGTAAGACGTATTGAACAGCTGATCAGTCGCACATAAATGATACCGCATGTAATGAGTATGAATATTAAAAGAGGAACGGAGAGAGAGAGAGAGAGAGAGAGAGAGAGACCTGTTGTACATCACAGGCGCTCTTTGTTCTTGACTGAAATCAATTTAATTCTACTACATACTTTTATTCAAAGGGGTTGAAAAGTTCATTACACTGGCAAATATGTTCTCTCCAAATGAGCATACAAGTGACCTTGACCTAAAAAAAAAAAAATAAATCTGTTCAGAGCGTTCATTTAGATCATAATGAGTGTCTATTTAAAGGGTTGGTTGAAATTGGGATGCAGTGCTGATCTGAGTCAGAGACTGATCAGAGACAACACACACACACACACACACACACACACAGATACAATATATTCATTCATTCATTCATTCATCTTCAGTAAGCGCTTTATCCTGGTCAGGGTCACGATGGATCCGGAGTTTGTCCCAGGAGCACCGGACAAAAAGCAGGAAATCACCTTGGATGGAATGGCTAGTCTATCTCTGCTATGTTTATTCTTTTCTTTTGGTTTTTAAGGTGCCTTGGTACATAAATTATGATGATGATGACAATGATGATGACAACAGTGATGATTGCTAATTCATTATTTTGTTTCAGATAGCTGAGCATCTATCTAAGCTATGCTTTTTTGTTTTTTTTATCTTTCCGGTAAACTTGATGATGATGTTATTTATTTATTTATTTATTTATGATTTCCAGGGTCATGGCTTTGATCTGCATACAGGCCAGTTCGAGTCGGGCAGTGGTGGTTAGGGCTCTGGGTTAGTGATCAGAAGGCTGAGGGTTCAAGCTGCCATCCCTGAGCTGCCCGTGTTGTGCCCTGGAGCACGACCCTTAGCTAATTTCTGCTCCAGAGGGGCTGTATCAAGGCTGAGCCTAACCTCTGATCTGACCCCAACTTCCTAACAAGCTGGGAAGAAGGTTTTTTTTTTGCTGTGTTGTAATGTACAGGAGATGTGTCCAATAAAGGCTATTATTTATTTATTGCATTTGGTTTCTGCAACAGCTGCTATTAATATCTATTATTATGATCTATATAGCTACTACTATTATTATTATTATTATTATTATTATTATTATTATGTATTTGGCTTCACAAAGCTGGGGCGCCTATGTAAGTGTTTGCGCGGTGCGGTGCGTGAGCATCATCATCAAGTACTATCCATCATCACTGCGCCGTTCACGAGCAGCGGGAGCGCGCACATACCCCCCCCCCCCCCCCCCCCCCCCCCCCCCCCCCCCCCCCCCCCCTTCCTTTCCCGAAGCGCATTTGCACTTTTTCCTCTCCGCGTCGGGCAGAGCGCAGCGCAGCGCAGTCAGAGACCGGAGAACAGAGCAGAGAGCAGAGAGAAGAGGAGGACGACGCGAGGAAGAGCGGAATCAGGCAGAATTTGGGCGCATTCTCGGAGACCTTTAACTCGGTTCGGTTCGGTTCGGTACAAAAGATGAGTTGCATTTGGATACCCGCAGTTTGGATCCCGGCGTTTTTCGCGCTCCTCGCATTTCAAGGTGGGAATAAAAGCCGGATGGCTTCATCGTGTGTGTGTGTGAGTGAGCGTGTGAGTGAGTGAGTGTATGTGTGTGTGTGTGTGTGTGTGTGAGTGAGTGAGTGAGTGAGTGTCAACTCCTGTTTTGAGAGAATAGTTAATAAGTGGGGGAAACGCTTTACAATCACTATCTCCTTTCTAATACTGTAAATTATTGCATAAATGTTATGCTCAATTATTATTATTATTATTATTCCATAATAATAATAATAATAATAATAATGATAATAATTTCCCACAATACCAGGTGATGAACTAGTTGTCAGTGGATCATAGTTATCCCGAGATTGCCTCAGATCATTTCAAAGATTTACACCCTTTGATGCCAATTACTGAATGGGTGATTACCCCAATGTTTGTGGGAGGTGGTGGAGGTGGAGGTGGTGGAGAGAGATATAGACTGAGCTATGGACTGTCCATAGTCATAGTCAAGCCACCTGCTGCTAAAATTTCTGAAGCTCCTACCTTTTATGTATATATATATAATTATCCTCCACAAAGTCTGTAGATTCGCTGCAACATGTGTGACAACTTCCGTGTTTCCGTTTTAATGCGCTGAACACTGCAGAGCAGTTCTGAGTTCGGCTTTAAACCTCTATCATGAGAGACCATATCGATGTTGTAGACTCCAGCAGGGGAACGTGCAGCGTTTCATTGGCCTCATCCTGAATGTGTGTTTGTCATGCAAAGTAGGTCTGTGAGATTTGAAAAAGTGTTGTGAGGCATGTTCTGAGTTCTCAGTTTGGATGTTCTCAGAAGGTCTGAGCATCATGCGTGCTGGCTGGCTTGAGGCATGAAGCTGGATGGACAGGTCCAGGTCTCTCACTCTCACTGTGGTGTGGATGAATTTGAAAGAATCTTTGTTGGAAGCTTGCCAGTTATGGATTTCGCATGACAGCTTGTTTCAAATCTCCAGCGTTCTTCATCTGGAACGTCTGGCTGGAGTTGAAATGCCAAGCTTCCTTACGCTGAGCTAATAAAAAGTTCTAGTCAACCAGCCCTGCAAATCCACCAAATGAATTCCAAATAATTCGGAGCTTTTGTACATTTGGATAAATTTTAAATCTTTCGGTCGGTGTACTGGATTGTTTGGCTTTGGGATTTGGCTTTGGGATTTGGAAATGGAGTGGCCAGTCCTCCTGCAACTTTTAATCCACCTCCACTCGAACATCACTGCTCCACTGAGAGTGGCTCAATCACATTCCACTCTGCTGCCACAAATTCCTACCCTGTGCACTCCCTGGGGATTGTAAAGTAGAGATAATACAAGAGACAGCATTATCACAAGGTTTCATCATAGCCACTCATGGCAGTCGTTAACTTTTAGAGTATTAGCATTGTTAATCAGTGTCATGCCACATGTGTTATGCTACGCCATGTGTTGCCATTCATTTGACACTGAAACATGGTAGGGTTCTCTTTCTCCTAGTTTTAACCACTAATTAGCAAACCCGATGCTAATCCGAATGTGCTTGTCGAAGCTAGTCAGTCTCTAAAGCCATAATTAGAAGCTGAGATCAGCTCCGGGGTCCATTTTAAGTGTCAGCAACAAATGATCAAACCTGAAAAGCATACCGTATAACAAGCAAACACAAAACAAGTAGTGATGAAACATGTTGGTACAGACGGTCTACGCTAATGCTACCATCACTGCCACATTTATCTGTGTTCCAAATAAGGTTTTAATGACATTTCGTGGTTTTGGTTCATCCCTGTTAACTATCATATTCTGCAGTCATTAATTCTGCTTTGTTGGGCAGCCTCATCATCCAGAGGTACTTTTTGGTAAACCTAAGACAGAAGGAAAAAAAAAAAGGACAAATACCATATCCTTAAAGATATAAGCCAAATAAACAATGATCTGGAAAATGAATAGAGTTATCTAGGGTCACTGTATCATTTCTATCCTCTTCTGCTTCTCTATGTGCTCATACAATATTTTATGTGCAGTATCTACAATTGCTAGTAGGGGTCTCTCTTGCACTGTAGTGTCAGGATAAAAAAAAAAACTTGTACACTCACTCACATACACACACACACACACCCCCAACACACACATACACAGCCACCTAGGGTTTCCCATTTCAGCTCTTGGTGGTCTGCATGATCAGCGTCCTTTCTCCTCTTTCACTGATAGGTTCACTCATAGTGCCTTTGCATAACCAGTCACAAAATGTGTATAATAGAGCAGTTAGATTAGTTTTAGTCTCTCTACTGTATGCGGGTACCAGCGTCACATAATATATTTTAAATCGAAATCCACTGATCGAGCCACTCCAATCAATCAATCCACCCATCCATCCATCCATCCATCCACCAAATCCGGAAGTCACATTAATGAATTAATTTCTTATCAGGTCCTCCTCTGTCCCACACGATGACATTCTATCTCTCTCCCTTACCTTCATCTCCGCTAATTATAAATCTCCCCACAGATTACATTACAACACAATGCTCATTTGTTAAATGAATTGGCTGAGGCAGGGCAAGATTGTGTTATATATGTCCACTATTCATTTCTCTACAGAGAAGGTTGGCTGCCACCGAGCCTGTTAAGTAGCTCCGCAGGCTCAATTCATCACTATCAAGCCAGGCGTGAGATTCAAGAGAGAATGAGAAGGAGGGAGGGAAGGAGGGTGTAAGGCAGATCAAGAAAGAGAAGGAGACAAAATATCTGAGGAACTGTGAGACTTGCCTTTGCTCTTCCACTTTGGGGAATCCCTGTCACCATCTTCGATGATGTTCAGATACTCTATTAGCTCAAGTGAAGCTTGTTGTACAAGCCCTCTGAAGTGGGAGGGATTGTCAAGATGACTTGTCTTCTGGACCAGAACTTGCCCAGGAGGCATTTCAGTGGGATACAACTCCCTCATCCTTATTAAGTAATGCAATTTCCTCTTCACATCCATCACTTCCCTTGCTGGCATCTCATGTGATGTGCTTGATAGTCATTCCTCAGCCAAGACAGAAAGTGTATGAGGATTAAAAATAGTCTTGGAATAACGGACAGGTGACGCCACAAGAAACGCCCTGGACTGCAAGCATGTTTGACTTGAAACACACACACTACACACCATGTTTCCATGAACCATCTGTAAGGCTTGTAATACAAGGCAATTTCTGTGGTGCCATATTTTCAGTTTCTCCTGCAGCGTGTCCTGGTAAATGTCTTGTTCTGGTTGATAGGCGGAGGAGAAATTTAGGACCACAGATCCTGGTATCCATCCTATGGAGAAAGGTGCTGGCAAGGGTGGACCTTTTGGGGGAACAATTCTTGGCTCGGTTATGGTCAGTCAAAAAAAGTACAAATAATGGCATCCATAGCAATGTTTTATCTTTGATCAGGGCTGTGCAATGTCAAGTACTGCCAAGTGGGAAAAGACATGGGTAATGCTAAGTGCAGGAAAAAAAAAGATTCCCTTACAGATAAAGTTTAATTAGCCTTAAAATGAAGTGGTTGATTAGCATACACCACATTTGCAACTGAATTTTGATACCAGAGTACCAGAGTTCCTTTGGGAAAGCCGAGTCATTATATGGGTTCTTCAATGCATTTACTACCACAGCTTCAAGTAGTGCTCTCAAATCAGAGAGAGAATGTTTAGCTAGCTCCCTGTGGATTTCCATTTTCTGAGTCTTGCTAAAGATCTGCCCAATTCAGTACTCCTTTTCTTTGTTTCAGCATCTGAAAAGTCCTAAAAGACTATAGTTGTCCAACCCTGTTTAGTGGATGATAAATATGTGCTTGTTTAAATCTCTTTCTTTATATAACCTGCTGGCCATAGAAACCTATAATGCTGCATATAATGTAACTAGGCCATCATGTGCTAGCTAAACACTTGAGCAATTTCTGTCTTCCCTGTAATACCAGAGAGTGAGAAGTGTTTGTGTTTGTGTTTGTGTATGTGTGTGTCCCCATGTCCTTGGCTCTCTCTGTAGTGGGTTTCCTGTGGTGCCACCATAATGTGTGAAAGCAAAGCAGCAGAGAGTGCTGAGAAACTTCAGAGATAGGTGGGTGGGTGATCAGCCCACTTGAATAGATCCTAGGAGTCTATATGTAGCAGTTATGATTATGTCCAACAGAGACACCCTGAGACTGGTTAATACAGTACGGGTGACACCAAAACTGGATCAGACTGGTTAATGCAGTTCTCTTTAGATCAGTTGGGAGAATACATTTCCATTTATACTGAGACTAGATCAGACTTGTTCTAGTCTGATCTTGGTTATTATGGTTTCCTTTAGTCCAAAAGTGGACCTGGCTGGTTGATACAGTACTTTTTAGATCACACTGGTTAATACAGTTCCCTTTGAACTGAGACTGGATCAGACTGGTTAATATAATTTTCTCATTTAGACTGGATCACATTGGTTAATACAGTCCAATTTAGACTGAGATTAGATTAGGCTATAGAGTTATCTTTAAACTGTGACTGGACCAAGCTGGTTAATATATGCAGTTCTCTTTAGATCAGCCTGGTTAATAGTAGTTGGGTGGTAATAATTCTGTGTAGGAATATAGAGGCATTTCTACTTCATTTTTTATGCTAGCTTTTTATGTTTCAACTCTGGCTGTCAATCAAACCTATCCTGTATTGAAGTACTAGGTAAACACAGGTTTTGTAAAGGCTGATCAATTTTTAAAGCTCTACAGCTTTTCAATACAATCTGGGAAAATTTGGCAGGCAACAATGACTGAATCGATGCAGGCATCTCTGTAAAGTCTGAAACCACACTCGCAGCCTTTTTTTATTGCTAGTGTTTAGAGAGGTATTTCAATTCTGGTCAAGGAGGTGTGGCCTCTGTGTCAGTTACAGTGAAGAAGGCGTGGCATTGGTGTCTGTCAATATCAGTGAAGGAGGCATGACCTCTGTGTCTGCCTGTATGAGGAAATGAGGCGTGGCCTCTGTGTCTATCAATTCTAATGAAGCAGGTGTGATATTGGTGCCTATCAGTACTGCTGAAGGAGGTGTGGCTTCTGTGTCTTTCAGTAGTAGTAAAGGAGGCATGGCCTTTATACCTGTCAGTCCCAGTGAAGGAGGTGTGGCCTCTGTGCCTGTCGGACATAGTGAAGGAGGAGTGGTCTATTTGTCTGTCAATCCCAGTGAAGGAGTGGCCACAGTGTCGGTCAATTCCAGTAAAGGGGGTGTAGCCTATGTGTCTATCAGTCCCAGTGAAGGAGGTGTGGCCTCGGAGTCTGTCAGTCATAGTGAAGGAGGGGTGGCCTATGTGTATCTCAGTCCCAGTGAAGGAGGAGAGGCCTCACTGTCTATCAGTTCCAGTGAAGGAATGGACTATGTGTCTGTTACTCACAATGAAAGAGGGGTGGCCTCTGTGTCTATCAGTCCAAATTTAGGAGGCTTGGCCACTGTGACTGTTAGTCTCTCTGAAGAGTTGTGGCCTCTGTGTCTATCAGTACCAGTGAAGGAGGTGTGGCCTCAGTGTCTATCAGTTCCAGTGAAGGAGGTGTGGCCTCTGTGTCTATCAGTACCAGTGAAAGAGGTGTGGCCTCAGTGTCTATCAGTGCCAGTGAAGGAGGTGTGGCCTCTGTGTCTATCAGTACCAGTGAAGGAGGTGTGGCCTCTGTGTCTATCAGTACCAGTGAAGGAGGTGTGGCCTCTGTGTCTATAAGTACCAGTGAAGGAGGTGTGGCCATGTCATGATGCCTAAAACAGCATTTTTGCCCAGCAGAATGCTATATTTTATGACATTCCCTATATCAAACATTTAAAATAAAATAATTAAATGAAATAAAGGGTTCAGATCCCGTCTGTGATGACCAGGTGGCAAGGTTATTCCCTGTGATTCAGAGACTGTTCATTTTCATCGCCTCTCATTTGCCCTCCTGCGCCGTCACACTCCAGCTGACTGTTTGACAAACATGACCGTGAACCCTCCAAGCCCCGTGTGTGTCCATATGTGTGTGTGTCTGTGTCCATACGTGTGTGTCTGTGTCCTGTTTCTGACCTCTATACAGAGTGAGCTGTCAGACCCTCAATCCCAGTAGACTAGCTGTCATCACTGTCATTTCCGCGAGTGCTATAAGGAAAAAAAAACCAAAAACCTGGAGAACAGGAGCAGCAACATCTAAGAAGGAATGATCGATAAAGCTAGAGGAGATACAGTAGAAACAAGCTCGACCTAAAAGACGGCACTCATTGAACTCTTTAATTATATTCCATATGAATTGATTTGTCTGGAAGAGGCACTGCACTTTTTTTTTTTTTACCTTTATTGATTTTCTTCTTTTTCTCTATTGATCATCTTGTGATTTAAAGTGTTGACGATATCCAGGATGGGATCTAGCTCCGGCGTTTGGCCAGCCTGTCTCAGGCTTGTTGATTTGAAGGAAATGGCTCAGTCACTTTAACTGTTCTACTATTACCGGAATGTGTGATTATGTGAATAATAGGTGACTGCATGTGAGAAACATGCGAAAGTGTAATTTATTATGCTATACCCTGAAACTGCACATTGAAATTCAAATAAATATAAAGTCTTAGGCACATGCAAAGAAATGCTGTAGAGCAAAGATGCCTTCAAAAATAATGAAATTAAATGTTTCTACATTAAAAAATACTATAAAGGGCAGTAAACAGTAATAAATGAAACAAAGTCAATATTTGGTGTTAAGATCCTTCGCTTTTAAAAAAAATAGTAGTCTCAGGTGCAGTGTGTGCAGTTTTATAAGGAAATGAGCTGTAAGTGTTACTGAGCATCTTGCAGAAGCAGCCGCAGTTCTTCTGGAGACTTTGACTGTTGACTCGCTTCTTATTTCTGCAGCAAAACCCAGCAGCCTTCATTATGTTTTTTTTGTCTGAAAAGTGTCTCTTATGTAATCTGCTGCTTTCTTTACTGCCATACAAACGTTTTTCTGTAACATTTAATTTCGTGCTGGAAAAACTAATGTTTGGAATCTAAAATGTTTTCGTACTGAATCAATAATGTAGAAGTCAGAAAATAAAAATCTATAACAAGTTTGTACTAAAATAAAATAGGGTGCCTAAGACTTTTGCACAGTACTCTATGAGACACCATGTGAGCAATGTGTGATCATATGTACAAATAAATGAATCCTATGAGAAATATTAAAATGAATATAAATGATTAAAAAAAACACGTGAAAAATAGACCATGTGAAGAAATCATGTGAAAATAAAGGAATTCTGTGCGAACAAAAAAAAAAAATCATATGAAAAATCTCATAAAAATTGTGAAAATAAAACGCACACATGAAAGATGAATCACTGAGAAAATTAATTAAGAAAATTACGCAAAAAAAAAATGAAATGTGTTAGATCACATAAAAATAAATAAATCGTGTAAAAATCATGTGATAAATGAATCTGAAAAAAATTCACATCATGTAAAAAAAAAAAACAAGCCCTATATGAAATAAAATATTAAAATATTTAAAATATTAAAATAGAAATATGTGAAAAAAAATCACATGAAAATAAATGAATCGTGTGTAAAAAAAAAAAAAAGTAGTGAAAATAAAGACACATCCACTTCATATGATAGTTTTACATAAAAATGAATTGTGTAAAAAAAAAACACGTGAAAATAAAAACATGCTAAATGAGAAACAATAATTCATTTATTTAAAAAAAGATCACATTGAAATAATAATGCATGACTTCACATGAAAAATGAACATGAAAATAAAAGGATCATGTTTTTAAAAAATCTAGTGGGAAAAAAAAAGGAAGAATCACGTGAAAATAAATGAATCATGTGGGAAAAGGAGAAGAGGCGAAATGAAACCACGTACACATTTAAAACTCCATGTGTGAATCACGAGACTTCTCTGGAAGGGTACGTATCTCACGTGCTTGACACGACTTCAGCCAGTGAAAGATCATGAGTTGTGGTAGAATCGCATCTCCAGTGCATTATAATAAATAAACAAGCTTTCTGATTTTTTTTTTTTTTTTTTCCCGAGCACTTCATCAAATCGCTCTTCAGCTACAGCCGAATGGATGTTGAGAGTTAATGTTGTTTTTACCCTCTCGGTGTTCTTGTGAACCAGAGATTTATTCCTTACTGCACTTAGGCAAATTGCTCCCTCCATCTGCAGACTCATTTACCTAAAAAATCGCTTGCTGCTGTTCGGCATTTAAAAGGAATGCGTCTAAAAGGAAAGTCTGTTTCAACAGATTTATCAACTTAACTTTAAGTGGAGCGCTTGCAGAAGGGTAACTTTGCTATGGATGCTACAATGCTAACGTCGATAACGGTTAACGAGACCTTATGACCACCAAACTATAAATTTAGGCTTTCCGACGTCTTCAGGCTGGAGGAGTTTACGCTTTGTGGTTTCTCGGTAACATATCGAGCTGCGTTTTGTCGTCTTATTAACTTCAAAATAGAGGAAAAAAAGAGAGGGGTGGTGTCAGAACGACTGTTTATGGCTGCTCTAATGTAAGTCAGATCAGGAACAAACTTGTTTCCTGGACGTTCAACAACTATAAATGAACAAAAACTATGACGTGTTGAATAAATAAAACGCTGTAAAGGTAGGAAAATTTAAATACAGCTAGGGTTAGCTGTCAGAAACATCAGCGGCATATTACACCAAACCCAAAAGCTTTTTTTTCCTCTCTCTCATCAACATTAAGAATCAAAATTGGATAAAAGATTGCCTCCCCATTTCTCCCAAGTTCTTACATCAAAGAAAAAAAAAAAGGAAAAATGAAAATGAATGGGAATGAAAACTCTAACGACCAAACCGTACATAAACCAGCCGAGTGTGTACATACGTAGTAAAAATGTTTCACGCTATTAGGGCGCTTTCACACTTATTGGTCCGTTTCCTGTGTCAGAATCTTTTGATTCTTTTGATTCATTTGCTATTTGGTTTGGTTTAGATTCACACTGCACAAATTTAAACAAATCAAAAAATTTAAAAAAAGTTCTTCAGCATCCTCATAGAACAACTCTTTCATTCGCTCGTCAGAAACAGATGAGAGCGATGGAGAAATTTAAAAAAAACACGGAGGCGGTGCTAAATGATTAGATAATGATACAAATAATTAGTCTAAAACTAGTTTTTGTATGTCACATCCACTGTTTATTTTCTCTTTTTGATTGTTTTGTCACTCCAAATCTCCATTTCTGCAGTGCTACAGCTCTGTCTTTTGACTAGATTTAGGAGCTCACGCCTACAAAAAAAATAAAAATTCGCTGCAAAACAAAACATACAGCGTATTTGATTCACTTGTATTGCAGAGAATTGATTCAGAGTCGAATCGGTTTCTCACACGAGTTCATTCTGAAGAGGATTGAGGCCGCCGCGCTCAGACTTGGACCCGAGTGTGATTGCTGTGCTCAGTCACTGATCGGTAAAGTTTCAGTCTTTTTGTTCACCGAAATCCTCTTTTCTCCCTTTTTATACATAAGAATGTCGGAACTTTTTTGAGCCCTCAAAAAAAAAAAAGCCTAAGTGAGAGAGCTGGGTCAGAGGAGATACACTGAACAAGTGGTGCATTTAAATCATGTGCTTTAAATTATTTACTGTCTGAGGCTGTGTTCGTGTATATTTTTAATCCCTTCCTGCTGTAGGAACTGCAGAGCCTCTACTGCACTGAGCACACTGATATTACATTTGTAGGGTTGGAGGTGGGTGGATGCTACTTTACACATTTTGCAGAGAACATACCTAAAAAAAAAAAAACCCAGCATCATGAAGACCAAGGAGCGGTCAAAACTCCGGGAACAAAAAGTCTGGGACAAAGTTCTGGAAAAGTGTAGAATATGGCATGAAAGAATATGGCATGATCGCAGTTCTGCCTAGAAACTCACCAAAATTTAGAGAGCAGGAAAAGGGGGATTAGTCAGAGAAACCATGATCCACGGGTAACTTTCAGCATGATGCTTCCACCACCGCGCTTCACAGATTTAACTATGTGAATTTAACTATGTGAATTCTGATGGCAACTTTAGAAGGTTCTCACCATTTTTTTTTTGGACATTTTTTATTTGTAAATAATTTCACAAACTATATCATTTCACGTTCACAGGCATAGATTTTCATTTTTTTTTTTTTTAACGATCTTGTTCACGGTAATGATTAGCAATCGAGTGCTAATTAAACTTTGCTTGCATGGTCTAATCCCCTTGTGTAGCTAGCGTCCTTTAAAAATATTGTGCAATCCTACACAATGCGACTAAATCTAATAAACGTAAAACGATTCTTGATTTTCAGACGTTAATATTTGACAAACATGGCTTCATTTAAGTATTTGAAAGCAGGAAGCATGGATTTAATCAACAAAATATGATGATGCTTCATTAATGTGGCTAAAAAAAGTGTTTTGCTCTTTCCTTGAGGTGTTTTTTTTTTTTTTTTTAATGCGAAATAAATAATGACGATGTAGCGCACATTCCATGCCAGATCAGCTGTTTGTTTAGAGTGCACTGCAAACAGAAAAGTATTCAGTCTTTTCCAGTCTAAATAGACAAAAGATCAGCTCTGTTGAAACGGACATGATGCTATTTACGTTTCTGCCAGCAAACACAAGTCTCATTAGCGATGAATTCAGCAGTTTAATCAAATATCTCTGTTATTTCATACACACCCACACACACACACACACACACACACACACAAACACACACACACTGGAGCGGCTTTATTCTAATTACAGCTTTGTTGCTTTGATATGGAAATGTTTGTGATGTTTATTTCGTGATTGTCCTGTGTGCCATGTTTGTGGTAATGTGTTTCGTTTATTCGCCAGGTGCTGGATGTGCTTTTAGAGTTTTAGAGTTGTCAGATTGTCAAATTTCCAGCCCAATTACGCTATTTTTAGTTACATTTAGTCACAGGCTGAAAAAAGAGGCCTCAGGCTGGTGGGTATAATTGGCTGTGTTATAGTTTGGGATGGTTGGTAATTAATTGGACAGATTTTAACAGAACAAAATCAATCTGGCAACCCTGGATACACTGGAAGCAGTTCACTTTCATAGGCAGCTGAGTCACTTATGTCAGTCTGATTCGTGAATTAGTTCGTGATTTATTCAGATGTTTACAATGCCCTGTTTTACTCTTAGTACAAAAGTCGAACTCATGAATTAATAAGGAATTCATTTGTAAAACAACAACAACAAAATAATAGACATAATCCACAAAAACAACTATGTACAGTATAGACGATACAACAACAAGAGTACAGACTTCTGAGATAAAATTTTCAAATATTGCTATGAAGTTTAGCTAAATATTACCAACAACGTAATTATTGTGGAAAGTTTAATAAAACAAACCCAAAGCGATAAATATTTATTAAAAGTTTATTGTTTACATTGCAATTTTCAGTTGATTTGTATCAATACATACACACATTGTAGCTAATGTTCAGTTTGTCTTTGGCACTCTAAAGTTACAGACCACTTAACATTCCGATATTGACATTCAGGTCCGTAGAACACGAACACTTTTTAACCAATAGGAGAATTCTGATGCATCGACGAATTTAAAATTTTCCCCATCGTTACCAAAACCTGGTTTAATTTAATCTGCAAAACAATTTTGTTTAATTTTGTTTCTCAAATAAAATTCTGTACACATGGTACCGAAAGCAGCAGTGATTATGGAGCGTGTTACAAGACGTTAATAATTATGCAAGGCTTTTCCAGCTCATCATTTTAGACATTACGAGTAAATAGAATAAAATGCTTTATTTGATTAAGGTTGTTATAAATTAGAAACAGTTCCTTACAGTCGATTTTTTTTTAAATTGAAGTCAGATAGTATAGTTAGCCTCTGTGCAGAGGTTAAATGTTGCAGTGTCCGATTTCGCTGGCGTTTTTCTATTTAACGTGATTAGCTGCATATAGCAGCGCATATCGAAACCCATCAGCCATGAAGAGAAAGGTTTTAGATGGT
>CM040988.1:3507855-3550117 GCA_022985145.1 Pangasius djambal | reverse complement strand
CAGTATTTATATATCTATATAAACATATTTAATGTAAAATAGGTTTATGTTCACATCTATGAGTTGTGTACTGCAGTGTTAAATTTACTACCTTGAAGGGAAAATGTTTTGCGCAAAAATGTATTAATTATGTTGTTATTCCAGGAAAACAAAGTTTCATTATCTCCAGATGTTGAGAAAATTATTTCATCATGTCAGGTGATAATGGGAAAGAAAAAAAAAAAAAAAAAGAAAACTCATCACAGGAACACTGAATCAATACAACATGTGAATACATGACATTAATGCCTCTGTGGAGATTACTGCAGTTCATTTTTTTAAAGACAGCAAACGCCTGAAAGCACCGACACAATATTATTAGGCGCTTTTTTTTTCTTTTTTTCCTTTTTTACAAAAAAAAGGAAGCTCATATATAATTTGATAGCAAAGCCCACAGCTGTTTGGATTACATTTGGAGTCATGGGTAAGTCGTTTAGATAAAAGCATCTGCCACGTGAAGAAACGGGCGCTGGAGTGTGTTCCGTGTCTATTGTAACGTGGAACAGTGGGATGAATAATGTAAAGCCGCGATCTCTCTTATCACCTTCAAACATTGCCGGAGATGTTCAATTTAATACACATGAACATTTCACTTTGATAACTTGGTTCAGGTTCAGAATCCTAATACACCACAGCGGATGTCTCATACTGATGTTGGAGCTGTTCTTGGCAATCGAGAGCGTAATTTGAATAATTTCAATTAAAACTCACTGGCTTTTATATTCAGTCATTAAACCATGACAGACCGAAGCGTGCGTAAATCCCGAAACAATCAACTCATGCTGCATGACCAGTATTTTCCTTGGAGGCACCGAGCTCCGGATTCAGCCGGAACCTTTTAGAGAATGTGTACGCCTCTGCGCTGGCAATGAAGGAATCCTGCGTGCCAGCTGAACAGGGTTCAAGGCAATTGCAGTGCTCTTTGGAGTGTAAAGATCGTCCTTTATCTGCCTTTGGAAAGAACTCAAGAGAGGACGTGCCAAATGTGAACTTTCACTTGTTTTTCGCCTGGGTCGGTGCGGGTACAAGAACCCCGTCTAAGGCCGAAGTGAAGGAATGAGAGATCACTGATGAAAATATTCAGTCTCTCAGTTCACTGATAGCTGTACAACCAGTGTCATGCTATGACTTGGATGTTGTGACAGAATAACAGACTCTAGCATCAGCAAGCAGGCTTGAATATCGTAATGAATCTCAAACAACTTTGACTTCTGTTATATAAGACGTATTTATGCCACCTGAATCAGTGAATCATTTTTAGCATGACCAAGAATCATTCCCCTCACATGCATTCATCAGGCATCTTGGAGTCATGACCAAGATTTGCCTCTGTCTCATTCTGTAGATCATGCTTGATGCTTGATTCAGTGCTTTGTTGCCCAGTGGGTTAGTGTTTGGATCAGCGAATCTTTTAGTCATATCCAAGATTCGCTCTTCTTTCATTCAGCGGTTCAGGGATTGATTCGGTCCCGCGTTGTTCAGTGGATCAGTGTTTGAATCAGCTAATTTTTTTCAGTCATGACTGAGATTCACTCGTCTGATGCTCAGTAGGTTTGTGTTTGGTTCATTCCTGTGTTGTTTTTAGCGAGTCATTGTTTGAATCAGCGAATCTTTCAGTCGTGACAGATTCCCTCTTCTCTCTTTCAGTGAGTCGCTTTTTGAATCTTTCAGTCATGACCAAGATTCACTCCTCTCATGTTCAGTGGCTCAGTGTTTGATTCGGTCCTGTGTTGCAAATCTTTCAGTCATGATCAAGATGCATTTCTCTTCCGTCCAGGTGGTCAGGGTCTGAATCGGCTAATCATTCAGTCGTTATTGACTTTTGTTCAGTGAGTCAGTGTTTGATTCAGTGAATCTTTTCAGACATCTGCCTGTTACCTCTTTTCTGCCTGTTCAGCAGGTCAGTGTTTGAATCAGTGAATCTTTTGGTCAGGATGGAGATTTGCTCCTCTGTCATTCTGTGAGTGTTTGATTTGATCCTCTGTTCTTCAGCTGATCAACGTTTGAATCAGTGAATCTTTTGGTCAGGATGGAGATTCGCTCCTCTGTCATTCTGTGAGTGTTTGATTTGGTCCTCTGTTCTTCAGTTGATTAATGTTTGAATCAGTGAATCGTTTGGTTCTGACCAAGCTTGACCCTTCTCTGTCATTTTTCTAAACAAATACACAAAATATTGTGTCTGTTGTTGTCTAATATTGTGTCTAAGTATTGTTGTCTGCACCTTTGGTAAAACCAAAAACGATTCTGAATGAATCATTTAACTGAATGGACTTAAATGACTTCAAAAAAAAAAAAACCCTCAAATTCAGACTGTAGATTGTGTTTTCACAAGAACAATATAAACCAGAACAATATTAACTGTTACATACAAGAGTTCTTGGGCAACGTTCTGCACGTGTATAACTGAGACCTTGTTAGTGATTGTGAAACAGATGTTACATACAAGCTTCCTTGACAAACATCTGTAAATGCTCGGTAATCTCCAGCGCTAGACTTTTTTAGATGTTGAATCCACTTCGCGCTGTTGTTTGTCCACCGTAATAAGCAGTTATGTAACTTTTCCATAATGTCTGAGTTCGTTCTGTGGAACTGCGTGATGCAACCGTGGAGAAAGTTGTAACTTTTTACTCCATCAGCTCTATCTCATGTTCCCACACCTTCAGCACCGTACGTAGGTGTTAGGAGAGCGTGTGATGCAATAGTGTTAGGCAAACGGGAACCTGACACATCTTATTAACATTACTATGCAACCATATTCACATTCGCATTCATTACCTCGGCTTGCAACAGGCGTTTGGCCTGAGAGCTAACAAGCTGCTAAGCTGCAGATGATTCAGAGGTGACAGGGAGCCTGGGAGAGTGATGATGATGTCATGGATAGTGGCGTTTATATGGAAGTAAGGTTTGTTTCAAAAGTGTATAACCAGATTCTCAGTGAAGTGTAAATGCAACATCTTGTATACTGTATGTGTATAGCTATATATCATACCTAATACAAAATACATTAGCAAAACATATGCTAAACTTGTCGATGTGACTTTTTCTGTGCTGAGTGAAGACTCGAGCGAGAGTGTGTGTCTGTGAAACACTTGCACTGCTTGAGAAGGTCACATATGAATAACGCTGACTGCTCAAGTTCAGCTCTCTATGGAGTTGTCCTACAGCGATCCCGGGCTGTGTTCCAATACTGCTTCTAACACGCCCTAGCTGACTTGCCCTCGCCTTTTCTCTCTGTCTCTTGTGGGGAATCCCCGTCGCCATCTTAAGGCCTGTTCTTGTACTTTATTAGCTCCAGCGACATTTGTTATACAAGCTCCTGGAGGCTCGAGGGATCCGTCAACATGACTGGAGATGTCAGTAGCGAGAGCAAGTTTACCCAGAAGGCATTGCGATCGGATGCTCTTTTTTTTTTCCTTCAAAATAGTTTAAATGCCAGCTGCAGTTTGTAATCGTGAACAAGAAACTTTTTTTTTTTTTTTTTTTACAGGATTTTATGTATCCAGTGCAGCTGATGTAACTTCACTAATGTTATCGGTTGCCTCTGCCAGGAGGTTACGACTTGGCCGAGGCAACCAATTAAGATTTTTCAGCAACATAACGACACCAAAAATACACCCAAGTCAGCATCACGATCATTGTGGATTACAAATTTTGTTGTTTTTTTTTTTAAACCACCATATGTTTATTCAGTCATTAGCCCAGATTAAATTGTAAATATTTATTTATTTATTTAAAATACATACATTTAATGAATTAATTAAATTTAATTTAATCAATTTTATTTTATATTTAAAAAATATTATTGTAAACTGTACACATTTTTTAAACATTTTTTGTATTTTATTTTATTTTTTAATTATTTACTTATTTTATTCACTCTTAATTTACACGTTTTTAAAAAATTAGCAGTACTTACTAAATTATTAATTCATTTATTTCTAATATCGTGCAATAGTATTACTAAACCATGTTCTTTTTATTCAGCCCCCGAGTCCGTCCTCTTGCTTGACTGCTTGCTTGTGATTAGCGTTTTCGCTCCGTTATCGCTTGTATAGCTGTCAGCTCTGTCAGAACTGCTTTTCTTCTAAACAGCCCTGGATAAAAGCGTCAGCTCAGTGATTAAATGTAAATAATTCACTCAGCCAATGTGCATGCTTTTAATAACCTCGGTGTTGATTTTTCTAATCTTGCATTAATTACGTTGACAGAAACGCCAAGGTTTTGTGCCTTTGACTTCGCAGCTCTTTCTCGTCAGGTTATTTATGCCGAGATGCCGAGGCATGCACGCACGGTCATTGGGAAGATGTGCTCTTAGGATTTTGGAATCGCAGCTTTCTGATGGTGCTCAAATCCATTTTTGGATTGTTTTACAAAGCCCATGAATTCGAAATAGTTTCCTGTGTCTACAGAAAAAACAGCAACAACAAAAAAAAAACACTTTAGACACAGTGAGGAGGTGAACATTTCCAAACGAGGGTTGCAGGTGCATTCGCAGCGGGTATGCAGCGTCCTGGGAGACACACAGTAGACGGCCACCTGGGAACAGTATACGCTGTTCCAGGAAAATCTGGATGCATCCTAATAATCACGGTTTCATCTCTGTGCAAAAGGAAAAAGAGAAATAATGACAAATGCAACATGTACTATGGGCCGATTGGAAAAATCTGTTTTAAAGCATGATCAGTACACTGCCACACTGCCTAGCGGCAATACAGAATGGAAATCATTGCCATTCGGAATAGCCACTTTGTGGAATTTTATTGTAATTAGTGCATTACATTGTGACCATTTCTTCCATGATTCCCATCATTTTTCATGATGGACTCCCACTTGGTGGAACCCAGTGGCAACGAGTCTGCCTATATACAGTGTGACTTAAAGTTTTCGTTCTATTTGCCGTCTGAGGTCATTTCACACTTTCAGGCTTCGGGAGTTTGGTACAATTGGTGAAGTGCGAAAGCATTTTTAGGAGTGATCCAGGTGTGCTGCACGTCAGGTGTGGAAGCTATCGTCTACCGATCATATCCCCATAAATGAGCTGTTGCTATAGAGACGATAACGTACCCGAACGAGTGCATTAACAAAAACCTGTCGTTCATGTTACAGCCGAAACTACTGTCAAGAAACTCGACAGCACTTTGGGTTATTCTTCCACTTGCCTTAGACGTCCACAATCATTTACAAGCTGCTGCGGCACTGTTCGTGTTTAACATTCCAGACAGCTGCCGAGATTCACAAATCACATCGAAACAAAATCTGAACCCTCCCATCAGTTGCACTTGTCTGTTGTGCCAGTCTATTTGCATTTCATTTTCTCAGGCGCGATTTACATATTCATGTCAATTCGAGATGAGTCGAGCGAGGATCGGGTCACCCCTCTCACGCGAGCGCTCGTCTGCGCTCTCCTTTGCCGTGATTGGAGCAGTGATGTGACTGGTAATGGCATTTTCTGACACTTTCTCAAGAGGAGTGTGTTTTTGTAACACATTATGCACAGATGTGATTTCCAAGCGCCATCCTGACACTCGAAAATGAGAGACCAGAATGAGGGTCACCCCAATTCCTTTGTTTACCTCGACTTCAGCATTTGAATGATTCTTAAAAGCGAAAGACAAGTGCTGGATGTAAGAGCAAACCAAACACCTATTCTGAAGATTACCATCTGAAACCCTCAAGCAGGAATGCTTACAGCTAGTATGAAGTAAATATCACAAAACGTGACATAATAATGGAACAAAAGTGATCAGGAAGTCAAATTGGTCGCCCACCTCCATCCACTGGTGTTCTACCAATAATTATAACTGGGCGGAAAAGTGACATGTAAGGAAAAGGAAACGGAAAGAATGCCTTCTGGGGAATATTGTAGGCTGCGTATGAATGTCAGTCTCTGTTTAAAAAAAAATGGTTTGATCATTTTACCAATGAGTCTAGATACGAACAAATTTAATCATAATCATTTATCGTTCGTAGGAGCATTTTTCCCAAGAATCATGGAAAATGGAAATCCAGCTAGTTGGCAGAAATGTTTTATGTCGATGAGTTGCTGCGATTACAGTATATACAGGTTACACTGTCAAGTTTTTAAATCATTTAGTTATTCCAATTACACACTAATTTAATGAACATATGTGTTAATGACCCGATCGTAAATTATAAACTAAGATGAATATTGCAATCTACTACAAAAGTAACAGCACCCTATAAAAGAAGGAGGAGGAGGAGGAAGAGGAGGAGGAGGAGGAGTTATTGTGTGTCTGGTAACCGACACGCTGCAGTGGCTGAGCTGCATTACTGGAAGATTTAACTTTCACCCATTAGTGATCATTTCGTTATTTTCAGCTCTTTGCCTTTTATGGAGTTTTGTGGGTGTGGCTAAATGTTAAATGCCAATGGCTGATGTTCATTTATCAACATGAACATGTCAGTACAAAGAACGTCAGTGGCTACGTTTACATGCACATCAATATTCCGATATTAATCGGAATTTGGCCATGTGAACGCCGCAATCTGGTTTCCTGATTCAGATTAAGACAGATTCGCCAAATCCGATTCCCACCCCTGGAATATGCCTGTTTTAATTGGAAATTTGTTGCGTGTAAACACCTTATTAGGAGATATACGCACATGCTCAGTCCACAAGGAATTGTGGGTGCTAACAGATGCTTAGCTGCAGGCTAGGTATTTAGGAATGGCAACTCAGGCATACTTACAACAACCATATATATGGGAATATTCCGATGCCTGTATGCATATAAACATTGTATTCGGAATATGGCTGCACCCCATATATAGACCTTAAATGGAATTTGATGTGCATGTAAACGTAGCCGGTGTTAACGATTCTTTCGTAAATCTGGCAAAAATCTGTGGTTCAGTTTGGCCATGAAAACATTTACAGGCAGCTTTAAATGTTTAAAAGGTATACGATATTTGTAGCTTTTCCAATATCGTGATTTGGACCAACAAAACAAGCAAAAAAAAAAAAAATCTAAATAAATGATAAATGCGACACACAAAATGTTTTAAACTAGTTATTTACGTAATTATCGAATTGTCAGATACAAAGTCAAAACAAGAATCGCACACAACAAAACAAGCGCTAGAGCACGGTGGCTTAAAACCCACACAACGTATTATACATGACCACAAAAGCTAAGCAACTACACGCTGAAAACTCAGAGCTTACATACTGGCGCTAATCAGGGGAAACATGAAACAGGTTCATGACATTACCTGGGGCTGATGGGAAATTTAATTCATCATAGGCACCTACGCTGACGTGGCACTAATCATTTATTTAGCGCCGGCTCCTTGTTGTGTGATTTCTGTGCACACTTAGCGTGAAACGAAACCAAACCAAATAGCAAATAAACCCAAAGAACTAATTACACTATGATTCAGACTCACCTGGTGACTAATATTGCGAAGTCTTGTTTTTTTTCCCCTCACATTTTTTTTTTTCTTCGTCACTCCTTGCTCTGTTTTTGACCTGCACTGTACTGTCAGCTTTGCTTGTTTGGATTTGTGTTGCTTTCCTTGAATAAACCTTGCAATTGCATCAACCTGCCTGCCCCTGTGTTCCAACAACATCACTATTTCTATTACTGGATTGAAAACTAATGCTGTTCTTTCCGTAGGAAAAGTGAGAAACAGAAAACAGCACGAGAATTTGTAAATGCTTGAAGTTCTGTTAATGCAAAAAAAAAAAAAAAAAAAAAAAAAAGGAGGTGATTCATAAATCAGGTGAAGGTCACACCATTAGCTGCGGCCTCATAATGATTGCTCAGGAAAAAATTGGTAAAATGATGTACATTTGACATTAATTTAAGTCTTTTAACACCGTTAAAACTGATTGTTAAATGTTAGACGGCTGTGACATAGTAACGTCACAAAAAGCCACCAGAAATGGGACATAACAGAAGCTGGACATAACTGAATATTTGCCTCAGATGCTGCACACGACTCTGAGAAGGTCCTTGAAGGTTCTTCTCATGGTAAGCAGCTTTTGTGTATGAAGGTCTGTCCTGTTTATCACTTGTTCATGACTATAAGACACGTTTCTTGACATCTTTCCCCATGTGCTGAAACCTCGCACACAGCAACAGTGTATTTTATTGTTTTTGCCCTTAAAAGGCTGATTGTTACTGTATTTACGGTAGTCCTGCTATACCAGCATCTACGGTAATTTACTCATTTGTTACTTTATTAATGCTGTATATTCTGCTTAAGCAGTTGCTCTATTTTAGGCATTCGCTACTGTATTTATGGAAGGCCTGCCATTTTTTACAGTCCTCTCTAATTGTTACATCAGTTTATGAGCTTTATGCTTTTCGGCATTCTACTCCAGGAGTTACGGTAGTTTCCTGTCTTGTTACTGTATTCATGGCAACCCCAAGAGTAGTTTGTTAAGGTTTTCCTTCTGTAGGATGTTCTGCGTCACATTTTATTCTAAGACTTAGGGTTTTTAATCCATTTATTGAGCAGTTCCTATAGTTTGGCCTGGTATTTCAACAATTCAACGTTATTTTACAGATTTGTTACTGTGTTCATGATAGGCCTGCTACTCTATCAGTTACCAAATTGTTACTGTAGTTACTGAAGCTGTGCTCGTCCAGCAAATATGGTAGTTTACTTATTTGTTACTCTATGTACTGGAGGCCTGCTAATCTAGCCTTTATATATATATATTTTAATGATTTGTTACTGTATTTATTGTAGGTGTGCTATTCCATAGGTTATAGTAATTCAGTCATTGGTTAGTGCCTGTTTTTGGGATGCATTCTACCTTAGCAGTTATGGTAAAGTTACAGGAAGGTAAACTACCAATAGCATGGCATTAACATTAAAAAAAAAAAACATATTAGCATTACTTTTGACAGTATGGCCCAATCCCAATTCTAGTTTATACCCCTACGCCTACCCCTTCCCCTTATCCCTTGAAACAGAGTGTCAAGGGGTAGGGGTGAAAATATTCCCCTAAGAATTGGGACACCACTACACTATACCGTTACACATCATCATACGTCATCTAGGTCCTAATTCTCTCTCTCGAATTGGCAATATTTGAGAAAAAAAGTTTAGCGATTTCTAATTATTGGGGAGGACTAGCCCCCCTCAATGTCTTTGGTGGTTACAGCCCTGATCAGACATGAAAATATCATGCAGTCTGTAATGATTTGACGTGAGCAAACTTTTGCGATTTTTTTGCAAACATTTCTTTGAAGAACATCACCGTAAATAATGTAATTGTTGAATGTAACATAAAACAAATGATTTATGTTCATTAAAATCTTTATTAACGTCAATAATGCTTACATTTGTGGGTCTTTTTGTTCGCTCGGGCAGCCATGTTGCCGCTGTAACCGGTTTACGCTGAGATAATTCATACCCCTTTGTTTGAAGTGTGGTCCTGGAAAATCTTCGTTTGAAGGGCTGTCTGGCCCCTCCCCCTTACCCCTACCCCTACCCCTACCCCTCCAACCAAAAGAGAATCAAGACACCCCTACCCCTTCACGTGAACGCGCGAAACGGAGGGGTAGAAAGGGAAAAGGGGAAGGGCTAAGGGGTAGAAATGGGATTGGGCCTATATAAAGGCTTGTTCGTCATTTTAGATTGTTGTATGTTTGTATGTTGACATAGCAAAGGCTTTAACTCAGGAAGCAACAGAGAACGTTGCTTTGATTTTTATATTCCAGAGTATAGTATGCTAGATTTGTCTATAGTGCAAACGTCAACATTTTACTTCCAGATTAGGGGTCTGCTGTCTCTGTATCACAGGGGTAAATATATATATATATATATATATATATATATATATATATATATATATATATATATATATATATAACTATCTATCATTCTGCTGGACAAAGAGCAGTAAACACTGAACATGGCGTGTAGGTGCAGCGCTGCTTTGCTGGCTCTGTGCAGATAAGATCCACAGCATGTTGTAAATGAGAGGTCAGATGATCCTATCAGATCTTGTGCACATTTATCATTAATCACGTATATAGTCCGCCCGGGAGCCAAGTTAAAAGCTAAGCAGGCGTAATAATCGATTGGTGCAGTGAAGCGAAGCTAAACTGGCTTAAGAGCTTGCAGTGGAGCATCTTATAAAAATGAGATTGGGGAAATGAGACGGGACAAACATCAGCGTAAGCAAGGAGACATTACGACAGCACTGCCGAATTCTCGAATCTGACTGGGCACAAGGTGACGCTCCACGCACACAGCTTCAAAACACTGATACGTTACATCGATCGTGGAAGGAGTCTCCAGTGTCAGAGGTGAAGCTGTATCTTTACACTTCCAGACATCTTCAGGACAAACCAATAACATGACAAGCCGCATTTTTTATTTTTTTCCAAGCGAGACTTTCCAGAAATGAATTGTAAACAAGAAGATGATAAAAAGCTAAATGTTAGTGGACTATTGCGTTTTTTCTTGCGTGTAATTAAAGCTCTTGTTTCTGTCTCGCTGTTTTTATCCGACTCGAACAATAAATAATGAAACGTTCTCATTCACTTTCTCTTTATCACACACATCTTTGTTTCCCCAGACATCTCGAAAGCTAAATGAATAAGTCACTGTATGCGACTGAAAGGCTCTGTGTTACTGTTTAGACATTCAGGACCTTCAGACTGTTCAAACATGACTCCCTCAGCAATAAGCTTTACTCTTTCTCTCTTTCTCTCTCTCTCTCTCTCTCTCTCTCTGTCTCTCTCTGATTATCGTCTGAGTGTGTAGAGAACAGAACAGAACGCCGTGTGGATCCTGGAGGTGTTTCCAGGCTGTGTGCCATGCATTTGATTCTCTTTTGGGATATTTATATTCTCCTGTTGCTTATCTAAAGGCGCTTTCATATACGCACTGGTTAGAACCCTGGTCTGTTCTCCAACCTGGTGTGTTCTCCACCACAGCAATCACACTTCTGAGCGAGGTGGTCTCCAATCTCTTCCAAGTGAACGCTAGTGCGAAAGTGATTCGACTCCGAATCGACTCACCTACAGGACGTGAATGAACACTTAAAGAACCATTGAAGAACCTTTTTTTTTCCCCTAGGAGTCCTAGCTTCTCAGTACTTGGTACACGCTTAGAAAAAAAAAGGGTTCTTTGAAGGTTTCATTGCACAATTAAGTGTTCTATGCCTCTAAAAAGGGTTCTACTTTCTGATCCTCTCTGATAGGGAAATCCTTTTTTTTTATGGTATTTTTGTACATCGAATTTTTAAACGTTCACTCAGAGAGACAACCGAAGGAAGGGTTAAGGGTTCTGAAAATGAGATATTAATAAATGAGAAATGTTTAATGAAAAAAAAAAATGATCAGAATGTTCAAGATTGCTCATGGTTCTCGTTATTTCTTGTTTGTTTTTGCCTGTTATTAAAATTTTTATTGACAGCATCACATCCTCGAGACTTTTGGCAGCGAAAGCACGATGTTAAAATCTGTTGGGATTAACAAGCTTACAGTAAACGTTTCCCCGTAAGCGGGTCTGTATTATAGTGTTCCTCGAAGCAGTGACATTGTTTAATATTCTCCGCGATCCATCAGACTGTCCCCGTTCTCCTTTACACTAACGCAGACAGACAGCCCGACCCCACGCACAGCCAGTCATCTTTTATGGATGAGCAAAGCACTGGGCCGTTATTTTTATTTTATCATCACTCTTATAGAGACAGTGCTGCAAGCATACAAGAAAATATGCTGCTCAAATGAGTGTTTAAGCAAAATAATTGGGTCACAAATATAACCGACATCACTCTTATGTTCTGAAAAAAAAATACAGCTTGTCATGTTACCGAGAAACTGCAAAAGCGTAAAATAATCTGTCCTGCCGATGATGGAAAACTTAAAAAAAAAAACAACAACAACAAAAAAAAAACAAGTTACAGCGTTACCTTTGAATGTTACGAAGTGCTAACACTGGAGACTCCTTCCATAAATGGTAAATAAACGCAGCTTATTGAAAACATCACCATGTCAATGTGAACAATCACGTTTGAAAAAAAAAAAGAATCCATTTATATGGAGCATGCGTCACTGTGAACGAACTGTTACTATAGAAACGATAACGTTTAAGAACGAGCGCGTTAATATAAACCTGTGATTTGGAGGTGCACTACTGTCAGAGCTGCTGTTAGAGAAAGTTAATCAACATCTTCTGACCAATCACAATCCATGCCTCTGATGTTCCATTAGTAGCTAGCTGACATTCTTTACAAGCTAGCTACAAGTAGCCAAGGTTTTTAACTAGCTTGCTAAATTAATATTGGCATACTGTCATAGCAATTACGAAAAAAAAAAATTCTAGTGGAAACCATTAGAGATATCCAGGGCATCCCAAAGGGTTTGAATGTGTATTTGGTGGTCTGTAGTGGTACTTTAATAGAGTGTGTTGTCTCTAGTAATTCTGGTTTATCTGATTTTATTCTGATGCTAAACATCCACCCTTTGGATTCTGGTGGTAACCAGAAGATCCCTAATGGAAACCTGTATGAATCTGATGGAAGCAAATAAGCCAATTTCTAATGGAAACCATTAGGGATGCTTTTTTTCCCCCCTCTGAGTTCTTGCTCCATATTTTGTCTCGTTGCAAAGTTGATGCTAACACCTTAATCTAGGAAAAAAAAAAAAGTTTTGTACTGAGATTCTGCATTGTCTCGAGAAGGTGGTTGTGGGGGACATGACCAGAGCAAAAGGCAGGAGAGACTGCTTGCAATCAGTATGAAAGATTTATCGACTCCAAAACTTGCAAACAAAACAAAACATGCAAAAAACAAAATAAAACAAAACAAAACTTGCAAACAAAACAAAACTTGCGAACAGAACAGAACAAAACAAAACTTGCGAACAGAACAGAACAAAACAAAACTTGCGAACAAAACAGAACAGAACAAAACAAAACTTGCGAACAGAACAGAACAAAACAAAACTTATGAACAGAACAAAACAAAACAAAATTAGCGAACAGAACAGAACAAAACAAAACAAAACAAAACAAAACTTGCGAACAGAACAGAACAGAACTTGTGAACAGAACTTGCGAACAGAACAGAACAGAACAGAACAGAACAGAACAGAACCACCAGCTCTGAGCCTCCTCACGGAGGTGCCTCTCAAGAACTGCCTTCAGACAGAAAAAAAAAAAAAGGCACCCTTTCTATCTCAGGGCTCAAACCAATTCACATGCATAGGGGAATGGAAATCATATATATATATATATATATATATATATATATACACAAATAAATACAAAACTAAACTTAATAGTTGACATTAAAATTCAAAATAAATTTTAACATCAATATTACCAAACAACAAATACCAGAAATAACAAAACAATACATCTTCATACACTATATTCAAAATAAACACAAAATAAAACACCCCCCCCGCTCACAAAGGCTTGATAGACTAGGCCTACACTACCCATAATTCTTCAGGATAGCATAAAATGGAGAACAGGAAGGCCTCACATCCTCTTAAACCCCACCCCCGGAACCATGCTGAAGCCATGAACACAGAGACAAAAGGTAAGAAAAGGGAATTGGTCTAAACTCTAAATAAACCAAAGAAAGAAAACTCTTGGTGTCTTTTCTTCAATCTAATGTGCACCTTAGACTAGAAGAAATAACCACAATCATTTTCAAGCAAACATTTATACAAACAGTATAAACCAAACAAACACTTTCTGCTAGCATGACCATCGAGTGTGCGTCGTCCTGTATTTACTCTGCAATCGGGCGTCTCTGCGTGAAACCACTACCCTGCCATTACAGTGATGGGAGAGGAGGGAGCGGAGGGCTCATGGTGACCTCTCTGACAGATAGAAACAGCCAAAGATATAAAAAGCGAGGACGAAAGTAAAGAAACATGTCCAATCCGTGGAAATGTTTTTATGCTTGGGCAGAGATCCATAATTTATAGTCTTAGCTCCGAGAACATAATCTGAAACCTGGCAGTCGTTTGGTGTCCATTTTTGCTCTTCAAAAAAAAAAAAAAAAACTCAAGATTTCATCCAGAACACACAGAACTCTTAAAACTGTACATCAAACCCGAGGGCGATATTAGACCCTTTCTACAGATACGTAACTAACTCTTATTAGAATGAGTGCATTAATTTATACCTGTAACTGTCAGAAAATTGACACCTCACACCCAGCGATGAAAGATTATTTGATGCGTGTGACAGTATTGAGTTTGCATCAGTATAGCTGACTTTGGCTGAAACTTCGTTTTCATTTTTCCTAACACGATTTGGACCACCTCGTGTTCGGGAAAAAACATGTTCCATCGAACAAAAATTAGATTTACTCCAGTCAGTCCAGTTTCAGTCAAACCCAATCACGAAGTCTGTTTACAAATTGATAACGAGATAAATGCGTTAGAATCGAGCCACAGTCAGGCTGGCGGATTGACGTATATCGGATCATTACTCCGACTGGTTTAGCGCTGCCTTCTTGGGGCGCTTTAAAACGTTCCTTGTGTAAATGGGTCGCTGATTCCCGAGATGTTTGAGATGTTTGAGAGGGGGGAGAGTTTAACTTTAGCTTTAGCTTTATCATGCATAAATATTCAGGTCATCTTTGTGCTAATGGGATCGGTCGCGTGAGCAGTGAGAGTTCGGGGGGTATTTTTCCGGGCGGCTGATCAGAACGTAGTGACTGACTGCCACTGTGGAGCCGTTTGTGCCTAAAACTGCTAACACAATTACAAAATGTGTAAAGAGTTAATGGTATTTAATGACTATTCTCTTTCTAATTGAATTATGTCTGTTAGTAGACATTCAATTAGTATGCTATATGTTTAATATGATTTTCCATGTATTTAAAATGTACTGATCATGATTATATAGTACACTGATTGGCTTGACTGAAAAAGATACATTTTATTTTATAAAACAAAACACTCTACTCTGACAGGTGCTTGTTTGTTCTGCGTGCTTTTGTTTGTTTGGCTGTATGCCTTTGTTTTGCTTGTTGTCCTACTGTGTTTGTCTGTTCTGTGGTCCTTGATTAGCTGTTGTCTAAGTAAGTCTAAAAAGATGCATTTTATTTTATAAAACAAAACACTCTACTCTGACAGGTGCTTGTTTGTTCTGTGTGCTTTTGTTTGTTTGGCTGTATGCCTTTGTTTTGCTTGTTGTCCTACTGTGTTTGTTCTGTGGTATGTCCTTGATTAGCTGTTGCGTCTAAGTAAGTCTTGATTTTATCATGCAGTCCTGAGCCTTAGTTTCTGTTCTATGTTTATCCCGGTTTTCCCGACTCTTGTTCGCATTACTGTTTTTTGATTATTGATTAAATTCCTTTTTTTTTTAAAAAAAATAAAAAATAAAAAAAAAAATATTTATCTACCCCCAAGCTGAATATATACACTTGCATTCACACATTTCAGTTGTTCATACTAGAAACTGTGGATGGTATCAGTGGATTTTTATACTATCATTTATTTTGTTTTGTTTTCACTATTGCAATACAACTGCTATGCGCTTAGTAGTGAGTCACCGGGAACCAAATTCAAAATGCTACATCCATATTGTATTATTTTTCCTAACTTTCCCAGTAGTGGCAGAAGTTTGCAGAGAACGGGCTTGGTTACTGCTATGATGTAATAATACTTCTCAAAGAGTTACATTTTGGAATTGTATCCAAAATGGACACGTGTATCTCTCCTGAAAATCTTCACATATACCATACCTTGTTCATTAAAGGTTGACCATCATTCCTTAAAGGTGGATTTTAATTCTTCAATGCTGAAGTAAACCCCCCCCCCCCCACCCCATGATCTGTCTAGTCCTGTTGCTTGATCCAATTTCACCCTGGTCCAATAATAATAATAAAAAAGCTAATTAATAGTATGTTCAAATTAGATTGTGCGGTACATTTTGGGAGTGTAAATGAAGTGTGAATATGTGAGAAGTAAGTGAGCTTGGTGTAGCCCTAATTAGCCTGCTTTTGAGAGACATGCTGCGCTGGCACATCTCAGCCTGCTCTGGAAGACGACATGGCACCATGAGCCAGAGGACAAGAGTGGACCATAGAGGGGCTTCAAAGCGTGGCCAAAGAGCTGCTGTTGTCCTGCCAGGCTAAATGCCATGCACAAGCAGAGGAGCTGAGGGAAATCACCAGGCTGGATCACGCCTTTGAAGCAGCAGTAGAGGCGATTTCACTTCTGGTCCAATGTGTGCACATGAATTTTGGTCTACTTTTCTATCCTTTATCAAGAAAGGAGGATGTACTGTAGACCTTTGCAAATGATCGAAAACTTGTTGTAAAGGGGTTGGGTCAGGGAAGTCTGGTAAATATGTGCTAGTAGGACTAATCCCCTCTGCTTTTCAATGATAGACATCAAGTTTTATTTTTGGCAATTATTTGTTAACAAACGTCTTATTTTGGATTTTTGTGGAACCGAGTGCAAGAGCACCAGTAACAGTCGTACGAAAAACACACAGAATGGTATAAAGAAGCGAGAAGGGACTATTTTCTTTCTAGCCCAGACTGTAGATCCATGTAGCCTATCAGTGACAGTTATGCCAGGTGATTACACAGAGTGACACGCCCCCTAGATTTGATCTATATTTTTGCGCTCATGGTTTTATTTGTTTGGTATTCGGAGGAAACATGCCATGAAGTCAGTAGAGCATTATGGACTTTCAACATAAATAAATAAATACATTTATTAAAATTTTAAATAAATATTAATAGAGTGATTAATATCATGACCAGCCATCATGCCAGACCTGAAGAACAGAAATGAATGGTAGAATATTATTGCTTTCCACAAACAGGGTCACATGGAATGGCCAAAAAAAAGCAGTTTCTAAAGATTTAGCATATACAAAAGGCACGGGCATAGACACAGAAGCATGGTGGTGGTAGCCTCATGTTCAGAATTAATGATGGCATCTTGGTTGCTTTTCTGTTTACCTGGTCATTGACATCTGGTGGCCATTTGGTGGATGGCCTCCTCTAAGCAGAGTTGCTGTTGTGCCGTATTCTTTCCATGTTTTAATAATAAACAAGCCATGTTGGTGAGCTTCCATCAGCTAATATAATAATTTACATAAATGTACCTGATTGGAAGCAAAAGACAATCTGCTCTTGAAGCTAAGATGGTTTGTTTTTAAAAACAAATAGTTTTTTTTTTTTTAAACAAATGTTGGTTTCATAATCTGCTGAAATGCTTTTCTGGGTCCGAAGCCTCCAGATGACGATCTCTGCACTAAACTTTATGAATAAGGGTGACTATGAAGGACTCGGACAGGATAGTAGCTTTGGTCTGTGACTGGATTTTGGTCATAATATTCATTGCGCAGGGCCTGTAGGTAAGTTGTTAGAGGACGAGACTCCAGTGTGATTTCCTGGCAGAGATTGAAACATTTTTATGGATTTAACGTACTTGAGGATTGTGTGGTCAGTGGAAGTGAGTGTTTCGCACCCTCTAGCCTAGCCCAGTGAATCCATTCACCGCTTAATGTCTGAGAATTACATCGTAATTTCTCTCCATGGGGATTAGTTTTGTTGAAAAGAAGGCAGTGGGTGTAGTGCGGCTGGGTCAGTGTGTGTGTGTGTGGCACAGCAAGAGTGTGGCTCCGCAACCGCTTTCTTTCTTCAACAAATAATAAAGTGGAGTCTGGCTGTTTGAGGACACAGAGGCAGGAAAGGCACTTAGAGCTCTGTTGAGCCATTTTAGCTATTTATTTTTAAAAAGTGAAACCACAGAGCTGAAACCGCACTCGACATCTTAAACTCGACTTCTTGAGTTGCCCCTTTATCCCTACAACATAGTGTTTCCCAGAAAGTGGTTTTGAGGCTACGAAGCCCTTAATTATCCAATAAACCCTTAAAGAACCATTGAAGAACCTTGAAGGACGAAGAGCTGAACGTTACACTCCCGACAGGTTCTAGATGTTCGAAAGAAAGCAATGAGCAATAATCTGAAGTTTGTACTGCACACATACAACAAAAGCTGTTCAAAGGTTCTTCAAGGGTTTGTTGGATAATTAAGGGTTCTTAGCATCCAGTAAGGGTTCTAGTGGGAATCCATTCTCATTCAGTTCAACAAAGAACCTTTCAGGGTTCCCCCAGATGGACAAGAAACAGCCAATTGGCTCAAGAAAGCCAAATTCTACAATTCAATTTGTGGTAAAAGTTGAAAATCCTAAATCAATCAAGAACCCAGTGATGATCTGTGGTTTATTCATTTGTGGGTAGCTTGTCAGAGGCGGTTCCGATTAGAACATTTAGCCATGCAAAGTATTTTGGATAATCCTTGGAAAAAAAAAAAATTCCTTGAATGTTTTTTTGCATGTTCTGTGGTTTTACTACAATTTCTGAGATGTAGTATTAAAAAAACAAAAATAAATAGATAAATAAATCATAACTAATATAAAAAGTCATAATAATAATAATAATAATAATAATAATAATAATAATAATAATAATAATAATAATACGGTTCAGAAAGTTGATTATGCAAATTGATTCAGCTCTCAATTACAAATCTGCCTCACACTGAGTGTTTAAGGTTTTGCAATTTATTCTTATCCCACTTTAAATAGCCCCGGGGGGCAGACGGGGCAGACGGGGCAGCTGCCTGATACTTATTCATTATCAGATTTGAAGAATGTGCTGTTTGTAATTATGGCATGTTATAGTTTGGTGAAGGGAGGCACTGGGATTTGGGGATCAGGCCAATCTGCATCTGAGGATAAATCTCACCTCCTTCATCATCTGAGAGACAGACACAGAGAGAGCGAGAGAGAGAGTTTAATAAATATGGATGGAATAAAGATGGATATGAGCTTTCGCTTCTTTCCTTTAACTGTCAAAGTGAAGTTTTAATGCAGGCAGAGGCACAAAGAGCTTGTCATTTATTCCTTCACTGTCGAGTCTGTCACCTTCCATTTACATTCAAATGGCTCTAAATCTTCCACATTTCACTTTGAATATCTCCTCCAATGGATTTTTTCCCCCCATTTTCCAAAGCTCGGATGAAACTTCCCTGGAGGCTGTTTGAATTTTTTGACATTTTTTACATCCCTTTTTTTTTTTTTTTTTTTTTTTTTTTTTTTTTTTTTTTTTTTTTTTTTTTTTTTTTTTTTTTTTTTTTTTTTTTTTTTTTTTTTTTTTTTTCTTCTCCCCTATTTATTCAAAAGAGCATTCATAGTTCTGTCGAATTCTGGATTCTGATTGGTCAGAAGCTGTTGATTTAATTTGAAGCTGTTGATTAGACACTCAGTTTATGCGCTCTGCATGCACTCCACATAATCTGTATTATTATATGTATAATCATTGACATAGTGAAGTTTCCTTTAAGGAGATTCATGGAAGGAGTCTCCAGTGTCAGAGCAGTGTCAGTTGCTGTCGTCTAAGAGGAATGAAACATTTGGGGACATACCGTTATAGGAAAACACTCCTCATCACTGATGATTTTCCTGTAACAGCACAGCATGGTGTGTTTTATTCCTTACATAATTTGCACAGCGAAACTGGACAGTTCTTTGTCAGTAGTCACTGATCTGCTTTGGTGATTATATAGTGAGACATGCTCGGAGAAATGACGAGAATAAACGTTTTTTTTCACAGTCATTGCACTTCTTTTGTATTTATACACTAAATGAAATCCATTTTCGCATGCTTTTTATTTCCATGATTCATTTTTCATGTGATTTTTAAACATGGTTCATTTTTTTTTTCCCCACGTCATTTCACGTTTATTAAATGCGATTTTTACGATTCATTCTTTTCATTACATTTTTATACATAATTCATTTATTTTTAAATGAGTTTTAAACGTAATTTATTTTTAAACATAATTTTTACCCATAATTCTTTTATTTTCATGTCCTTTTTATACATAAATCATTTATTTTTAAATGATTTTTACACGATTCATTTATTTTTAAACGTGATTTTTACACGATTCTTTTATTTTCGTCATTTTTACACGATTCGTTTTTAAAGGAGTTTTAAACGTGATTTGTTTATTTTTAAGCATAATTTTTACCCATAATTCTTTTCATGTCATTTTTATACATAAACCACTTATTTTTAAATGTGAGTTTTAAACGTGATTCATTTATTATACACATGGAATTTTTTCCCATGTGATGCTTTACTTTTTTATTTTTCAGATGTAATTTTTTTTAATAAATGAATTCTTTTTCATTCTTTTTTTTTTTGGTCACATGATCACGTTAATCACATCTGTGATTTTTCTCTTTAAGGCAAAACGGTTTAAAAACCACTGGATGTGAATGTATTCTTACTTGTTTTTAATTTCATTAAAGGAGTTAAATGTGTGGGTCGGCCTGATGCTTTTAATAAAGTGATACTTTTACAGAGTGCGTGTGGGTAATATATGTGGCTTTTAATCAGGACTGAAGCGTGCTGTACGGCTCCGTGCTAGCAGAACCCTGCGTCTGTGCTTGACGGGATTCAGTACTCTAAACGGTCTTTGTTCAATACACGCCTGAGACGAATTGTGCGACTGGATGATCAATCTTACCGATCTGTCATTAGTTATGCTCGGTGTTCAAAATGTATTGCTTTGGGGACATAAAGCAGGCACATTTTTAAAATTTTATCAGACTGATGTGATTTCAGCTCCTGTGGCTGCTGATAAATATGTACTTATTCCCATTTGGATTGGAGTTCGCTGCTTTACTGCGATTTATGGAGTTTTTTTTTTATTAGATAAAAGAGAAGCTAGAAAGGGAATTATGGGTAATATATATATTCTGAGGTGGATGGTTCCTGAACTTAAAGGCATTAAGGAAATTACCTTAATGGTTTGTAATACAACATGAGAATGCAGCAGGGGAGTACAGATACGGTGTCTTATTTCAAATGACTCGGTGAGTTGCTGTCTTAAAGTAGGTGTAAAATTACTAACTGTGGTCGCCACAATGTATTGGCACCCCTCTACCCTGTCTACCAGTGGATTGAAATGTAACAACTGACTTGTACAGCAGATGTTCCACATAAATGGAGTGTGTAATTATTGTTTTGAGGAAGGAGTCTCCAGTGTGTGTGCTTAGTAACAGTTTTCCGACATCTTCAGGACAGAGGAATTTATGCTTTGTGTGTGTGTGTGTTTTTCGTTAACTTTTTTTTTTTTTTTTTTTTTTTTTTTTTTTTTTTTTTTTTTTTTTTTTTTTTTTTTTTTTTTTTTTTTTTTTTTTTTTTTGGGTCTTATTCACAAAAGACAGAGACTGGTGAGGGAACAACTCTTTATAGCTGCTGTAACATAAGTGACAACAGGAACTAAGTTGTTTCACGGATGTTCCACAACATTAAACGGAACTACAAGCAGATAAAAATGGACATTTAATGGATGTAACAAGAACACGGAGGTGATATATTGTTGTTTAAGAGAACTGTTTGCTCACATTTTGTTTGGTTATGTAGCAAAACTCAACATTTAGATTTTAAAGAAAATTGAATCTGCACTTTTCTTTTCTTTTTTTTTTTTTTTTTTTTTTTAACCTGAATAAGGAAATTTTATACTTACACCATCTTTGATGAAGACCTATGTTCTCTCCCATTGGATCATGCATGTCACATGATCAGTTCAGCTATACACAGATACATAATGTCTTCTCAAAACGTATCTGTATCTGTTCAGGGTAAGCTAGAAAAACAAGGCAGGAAGTAAAACTGAAGACATCACTTGTTTCCTATTTTCTGATGGAAAGTAACTATTGACATTCAGACTTTGGTACAAATTGGTACTTTTCTTCTCAATCCAGACATCTTTACTCCTCGACAGCCCGAGCTGTTAAACTCTTCCGTGACAGTAACCTGAGTGTTCACTGAATAAACTCTTCCCATTTCAGGTCTGACAAGTGTTTTGCTGTAATAATAATAGCAGCTTGGCTGTTATTCAACCCCTATAGAGCAAAAATTGAGTAGAACCCTTAGTACAGTTCCTGTGGGACTCTTTGAGCTGAAGCAGAAGTTTTGCAGTGTTCATCATTCAGCCGGGTTTACAGTAATACACAATATTCCACTTCCAGGAAGAGTTCTCATTCTAATGTGTATGGTTCAGGTTCATTCCTGCTGCTTGATTAGATTTCAGGTTATTCATCTTGATGCCTATCAAGTCCCTGGAGGACTAGTGGTTAGGCCTCGGTGCTCTCACCGCCGTGGCCTGGGTTCGATTCCCGGCCAGGGAACCAACACCAGCCACTGGGGTCACACAAGACAGTGCACACCCAGTGCCGGTCCCAAGCCTAGATAAAAAATGTGGAGTGTTGTGTCAGGAAGGGCATCCGGTGTAAAACTGTGCCAAATCAAATATGCGGAACAATGATCTGCCAAGGAGCAGCCGTAAGAACAACAATAACAATAACATCTTGGTGCCTTTCATGAGCAGAGAAACTTTGGCAAATACAATCTGTGCAAATGGATGATTAGGATTTGGATCAGTTTGCACATGGAACTCTTTTATGGTGGTTTCACATATGCAGTGTTTAGTGTGTTTGCCATGTGTTCGCCACCTCAGTGTGGTTCTTTTGGCAGGTGAGAACACAGCAATCACACTTCGAGAGCGAGGTGGTCTGAATCAACTCTGAATCGACTCACCTGCAAGAAGTGAATCAAACAAGCCATGTGTTTTAATCTGGGTTGCACTCTTTTTTTTTTTTTTTGTGTAGATGTGAGCTAAACTGAGCCAAAGGACAAAGCTGTAGTACTGCACAAATACCATGAGAAAGTAAATGCTGGATCGTATACAACAATGTTTTAAACTAGTTTTCTATAATCGTTCCATATTCTTCATGCTCAGGTGATTTTTGTGATTTCTACACATCTTTTTCCATTGGCGTATTCCATGAATGAACGTGCTCCTCAGACTTTGGTTTTTGCTTTGTTTAACTATATGCAGTGTGAAACCAAACAGCAAATGAATTTAAAAAAAAAAAAAAAGGTTCTATTTTGGTGCAATATGGTTACAGTTCGGTAATAACTAGTTTACTTGTGATTGTGTCGGTAGTCTGGAGTGTTTCGACCCAGCTCTAATTGCTGGATGAATGAACAAATTGAATGTAATGGCCCCCCGTCCACCGAAACGCCAGCTCAATCTCACACTGATTAGCACTCCAGAGGAAAGCAATACTGTAGAGGTGTGACATGAGTCATATGAGAGATGGAGGTTTATGTGGTGGGAGGAGAGAGTGTTTCCACAAACAACATGATTAGCATACTAACGAAGTACACAACAGTATAGATGTTGATTTAATGGAATTATTGATGCATTTGGATGACCCACCCCATCAGTGGCTCTTTACTCTTATTCTGTCTGGTAGAAGGTAGCCAATGCATCTGCGTCATTACTGGAAGATATCCTTCCTTGATATCCTTCTCCATTCTTTAACCCCCACCCAGTCAGACCAAAAAAATCCCTTCCACTACCATCACCACTCCTGCATTTGATGGCATGGTATCATCTTCTGGCTTTGATTACTCCACTATATACTCCATCAACCTGGTTCCTGGAGAACAGTACTTTACAGTTCACCACCAATCCAACATCTACCTGATTAGCCAGACCAACTCCGATTCCATTCCGGAAGGTAACCTAATCAGGAAGAGATTTTGGAGAGCACCACTCCTCCCTAGCCGATCCCATTCAATGATCGGGGATGATGTAAGAGGAGGCAGTGAGGTGTTTCTGGAGAAAAGTACTATAATGGCCCCTAGAGCTCATCATGACCAGGTCTCTGGTGTGCTCAAGTGTAATGTGCTGCTTTTTCACACCAAGCTTTGCAGCACCTCATCTCTGGCTAGTCTGTGAAACTAGAGTGAAATACAGAATAAAATTAGGGTCTTGGGTTTGCTATGCGAGTACTGCACTTGGCTCTTTCTGTAAGTCCTCCCTTTAAGTTTGTCTGTGAACGCCACTAATTCGACTTGGGTGAAAAGTTTGAGTGTTTTTCTGTGCTGTCAAATCGGCAAGCCAGAGTTCTTTGGCACTGTAGTGCCCCTATATTAGTCACTTTGTATAAGGTTGGCTTGATTATTGTCCTGCTGAGCTGCCAGTTTATTAGCCAAGATTAGTATACCTAATAAAATGGCATCCCAGTGTTTAATGGACGGACAAAGTCTACATGACTTTATATAGAATGACTCAAGCCTGGCCAACCCTACAGGTTAATTAGCCCGAGGCTGTTTTGCTCTTACCGTCTTTTAGGCAAGTGTCTTTCCAGACCAATTTGTCAAGGTTGCTCTGATTTCCAAATTCAGTAATCACATTCAGTTAACTAGAAAATAGGTTGAAAGAGTTGCGATAGTTCTGAAAAGGCTTGTTAATTATGAACGTTTCAACCACCTGAGTTGTAACTCAACAGGCTGCTGTTGTCATAGGTGGTTGTAACTTAACGTGTTAGCCTAACACTTCTTACTCTAGATTCCAGCTAGCTATTTAGTTAACCGCTACCTTTTTCTATGTCAATTACATTAGCAAGCATGAAAGAGGACAAACTGACTCAATTAGCATTAATTTCTTCTCCTCTTTTGTTTTTTTTCCCCCTCCCTTTTTGTGTTTTTCTGCTCCAGATGGATATGAGCGCTTCGTGATCACTGCATCTTCATGATCTGACATTTAGTTATCTAATTTAGTTACGTAAATTGCTTTTTGTTTTTTTTTTTTCTTTTTTTTTTTTTTTTTTAAAACACCACAAGAGAGCGCCCTGCGATGTAGACCTTTTCGCCGAATGCTAGTAAAGTGTGCTTTTTTTTTTTGCTTATCAGTTTTTTTGCATGAGGCCCCCTGGGGGTCTGGAGGCCCTAAGCGGCTATTGCTTATTGTGAGAAACGGCTCTGTTTATAGCTTTCTAGTGCATTTGCTACAGTGGCATCTTGGACTTCTTTGATTGTGTTTGTTTTATTTTTTGCCACAATTAGGAAGCAGAAAAGATTTAAATTAAGTGCCCTCGTTCCCTCAATTAAATTGAGTAATGGGATTCTCTAAGAACTTGCTCATTTAAGTTCACCTAACTGGGGTGTTCATATAGCGTTTGCTGACTGTTACTCGAACCTGGGCCATGGCAGTGAGGCCACTGCATGCTAGCCACTAGTCTACCAGGGATCCAGGGTACAGAAATAATTAAGTTCACTTAACTTTGTGTTCATTTAAAGCGTACTTAAATACATGGTGTCCCAAACGTCTCCATAAATAGAGGAAATTAACACTCTTGCAAAATGTAACTTTATTTACAAAACCTCCTCTACATGATTGTCATTTCTTTGTAAAATCACATGGAGTCGACAAGACGAAGAGCACCGCCTTTCGCAATTATCTACCAATCAGTGCATTAGTTCTCTTGTTGCCGGGCGGAACGCCTTGCATGGCCAATCACATCAAAGGAAGACCGGAGTGAACTATGTTAATGAATCATGATTGGCCAAGTGTGTTCGTAACACTTGAAACCTTAAGTTTATGTATTTTGTCGGTAAATAAGTTAAACAAACTTAGATTTTTGATTTATGGGTTCAAAGCGCAACATTTTAAGACATGTTCAGTCATGATCACTTGATTGTTTAAGTAAAGACAACATTAGGGTTTACAGTGTGGGTTCGATTTTTCTCATCCATTGTTATCTGGGTAAATCAATGTGTCAGCTCTGCTTGTGTTTCACAGTGGAAGTGTGTGTGTGTGTGTGTGTTAGAAAAAAAGCTATAACGAGAGACCCTCAGCATGGTGAAAAGTTGGGAGATGGGCTTTCACATTCAAACTGAACTCATCAGCCCTGCTGTAGGTCTCGGAGTGTCTGAGTGTATGAGCCTTCTGACTGATGAATGATGACTTCCTCTTCAATCACTGAACACTGAGGCTTCAGCTCCTCTCCACTGCCTCCCGCTGCATGCTGGGAAATGTTTAGCCAGGGAAGCCTCACAGTAAATGTTTCCTGATAAAGATAATCAGCCGCAGCGACTCCCGAGCCGCTGCGCGTCCACTACAGAACTCAGAAGAGAGGCTGGTTTATAGAATTAGCCAGATTATGATGATCAAAATGAATTCTGGTTTCTGATTTAGTCAATCATTTTCTATAACAGCAGCTCTGATAGTAGTGAAGCTGCAAAGCACACATTTATATTAATGCACTGGTTTCTATAGTATAGTATAGGGACTTGGATGGCAGATGCTCCACATCAACGAATTAAAAAAAAAAAAAAAAATTGTTGATATGGTGAAGTTTTCTGTAAGAAGATGGTTATTTAACATATATGGAAATATGATGTGCCGTCAGCATTTTTTTTTTGGGCCTGTGTGTAAGCATAATTTGAGAATTAGAATTTAATTTTAATTAAAAAAGGAAATACATTTTTTAAAATGTATTTAAATTTTTAAAAATATTTTTAAAAACGAAAAAATCTATATAATAAAATGCATTATGTGTTTTCTCTTCATATTCCTTCCTATTTAGACAGACATGTTTGATTGGGTTTATATTTTCCATTCATGTCAGTAAAAAGTTATATAATCCAAACATTTTTGCAGAAAATATGTCTGTTTTAATACTTACTGTTAGCATGGAGCCATCCCATCCATTGATATTATATACGCTCAAGGTTTTTGTAGAGAAATTCTGTTTTTTCCTCACTTTTCCTGCTGGGATTTTCTTGTTAGCGATGTTGGCACTGCTTCCTGACAAGCTCCCTGTTCTCCCTCTTCTCCCTGTTCCCCTCCGGAGAGATCTTCTTTTATATCCGGTCCCTCATGAGCTGGGACTGGCTTATCATGCACTAGTTTGGGAAAATGTTCAGGGGACAGCTGGTGTCGCTGGATCTGGATCTTTCTAAGAGGTTTTAGCATTACACTATGCAGATTTCGGACTCCTACCCAAACATGGCATATCTTGGAGTCTCATATAGCCTTCGTGACGAGCTCTTAAAGTTAACTTTATTTTATATAATGTTTTCCGTATTGAACATGGTTAAACACGGTTTTATTAACAGTTGAAGTGATTTAGGCAAACAATGCACATACAGTTAGGTGCAGAAGTATTTGGACAATGACGGAGTTTTTGTGATTTTGCCTTTATACACCACCACAATGGATTTTAAAACAATCACGATGTGATCGAAGTGTAGACTTTCAGCTTTATTTTAAGAGGTTCCACAAAATTCACTCACTGAAGACAAGACTGAAGGCAGAAAGACCCACAAACAAGCAGCAACTGAAGGTGGCTGCAGTGAAGGCCTGGCAAAGCATCTCCAGTGAGGAAACTCAGAATTTGAGTTTTGGGAACATGGGGTCCGGACTTCAGGCAGTCATTGACTGCAAAGGATTTTCATCCAAGTATTAAAATTATGGTTATATTTACAATTGTCACTTTGTCCAAATACCTTTGAGCCCCTGAAAATGGAGGTACTTTGCTGAAAATGGCTGTAATTCCTAAATGGTAAATGCCATATTTAGTTGGTGTATAAAGGCAAAATCACAAAAACTCACTGTCTAAATACTTCTGGACCTGACAGTAGGTTGTCATGAATGACACTCCTAGATTTAATTTACACACAGATTTATAATCGTGGCATCAGTAGAACACTAATTACATGCCAATTAGCAAACATGTAGGTTGTGATTTGTAAAGGAACTGCTGCTCTGGATCGCCTGAGCTTTCAGAACTAAACTAACATGAGGGTGACCTTGAAATTCTGTACATGGTTGTTTACAAAATGGATCGAGATCTAATTAGAGGAGAAATTTAGCTCCTGGAGAAATGAGCTGTGTTTCTCTTGATAAAATAAAATAAGAAAAAGCCTTTAATCTTGCACAAACGACTACATGCTGCCTTTGGCATTCTTACAAAAAAAAAAAAATGTATTCACAACAACAACTAACCATGTAGCAGGATGTTAGGAAAAAAAAAATCAGATTCAATAAGAGTTTGCTGGAAGCCAAACACATAAAGGAAGACGAGAGGACTTTGATTTAAAGGTGGAGTGCTAACAAATATGGCATTCACTTTCCATTTATGTTCGGCTCAGTGGGATTTGGACTACTTCTGTCTCAAAGTATCCCAAAAATATCATGGTTTAGTGTAGAGATGCATTGATTTCAATACTGTTATCAGGTATCCGTCCCATCCCATGCTCATTTATTCATAAAAAATACTCATCTGCTACCAGCTGATACTGTAGTGTATACTGTCATATTGCTAATGACCAAACAGCACAAAAAGACAGACACATGGATGTGTTTCATGATTAACGAAGTCAATTAAAGCCCTGTGGAAATAGTATGATTAAGTACTACAGCATCTTTCTACAATACAAGTGATAAAACATCTTGAACATAAAACTCAGCACAAAACAAAGGCTAGGTGAGAATAAACATGTTCAATCAATGCTAGCTGAGTTGTACATTGTAACTGAAGATCAGCTGCTATCAGTTATCGACAACGAGGGCTTCAGACGCGATGAAAACGTTATTTCCAAAGTGAAACCAACCTCGATCCAAGCTAACTAATGTAGCTAAAGACTGGCTTAAAGAATGACGGGTGTGCTTTTCATTCCTGAAAACATACCAATCCTCAGGATGCATCCTTGGCTGAATGTATTATCAGGCCCAGAAATAAAACAAGCCTATAATAACATTGTTCGATGGCGTGTGTCATTAATTGAATTAGCATTAGGCCAGTGGGAAAGCTGCACTTTATGAAGCGGAGGCTGAGTTTTGCCCTGGAGTGAAAGTCAATTTAAAATTATTATGCGGAGATCATCAATTCATAAGTGACTAAGCTGTTGACGATCATGTAGCACACAGCCAGAGGGTTGGCATTCTAAACAAATAAATACAGTTATATTATATAGTCTGTAATTCAAAACATTATCAAGTCCAAAATAGAAATGGTTTCTAACTGAAAGCTGTAGCACATGGGATAGATGGTGGATCTGGAAAACTTTGTGAGGCTGGAATACATCAGTCCAGCACACTCCTTCACATGGACAATACATCTTATAACAATCCGTCTCCTGGCATGATTTTGGGAGGTGGGATGAACCCAGAGGAAACCCACAAGAACATTGGAGAGAACATGTAGAACTCTACACGGACAGTAACCCGAGCTCAGGATCGAACCAGAGCTGTGAGGCGTCAAGACTATGCTTCAAGACTAGAAATAAAACACTCCGTGTCATGCCATTGTAGTAAAATAATCAACAATGATCATGTGTAATGATGCGGAGTTACAGTTGTTATGCCATAGTTGATTATTCTCCTCATCCTGAAGTGTTTTATTCCTCTTATACGACAGCAATTTGCCAACGATTACAATTTGTATTTATTAAAAAAAATTTTTTTTTACTTTTTATCCATTTAGAGTTACATTTAATGTTGTGGAACATCTGTGAAACAAGTTAGTTCTGGTTATTAGTTATGTTATAGCAGCTATAGACGTCTTAAAGTTAATTTAAAAAAAAAACGCACAGCTTTTTTTTCTAACCAAAAAAAAAAGAAATTTTGCTGTTTTGACGTAAAACTTAGTTACAGCTTCACCTCTGACTATTAGAAAGCCCTGACACTGGAGACTCCTTCCATAAATGTTCAATAAACATCTCGTCATCAACAGTTAAACGCATTCAATCCGTTACAATAGAAATGATAATGTATTAGAATATTAAAATCACCCTTTTCTGCACCTTGGTTTAAAACAATAAGCATTTTATTGTTACTTTTTTTTATTTAAAAAAACAAAAATAAAATATTGCATCAGCTTGTTTTGGGTGCATGATGAATGTTTGGTGCCTTGCTTTACCTGGGGAATCTCCTGCTGTTCTTCCATAAGAAACGACCTTTAAGACGACACTCTGACATTCAGCTGAAGGAATCCTGCTGTTCATGTGGGGGAACGGTTTAAACAATAACATTATTCATGTGGATATGTCGACCTTCCAGACTGTAGCGTATGCTAATACACATTCTGGGTAAATGGCACTCTTTTTATGTAAAAGTATGATTGCTTCTTCAAGCGAGATCACTCACTGTAATGTCGCATGGCTGCTGGAGGTGGTTTCAAGTGAGGCCAAGAAAAATCAGGAGAAAACACTGAGCGTGCAGAACGCATTCATAAACACTGCATGAATCTTTTATAAAGTAGAGCTGGAGGATTTGTTCATGAGGCTGCTCGCTCTAAGACGTTATCATTTCTATAGTAAGAGCTCATTCACAGGGACTTGTGTGTTTAAAAAAAAAAAAAAAAACATATTAAAAAAGTGTAATTATTTAACAGTTATGGAAGTCTCCAGTGTCAGCGCTTTGTAACAGCCTACACAAAGTGTTACCTAGTGTTAGCTAGCTTACTTCTTTAAAGTTAGCTACTTCCCTACTTAATGTTAGCTAGTCTACTAGCACTCTTAAATACTGGTTTTAATCATACAATAGTTTACCTGATATTACCTAGCATAATTCCCTGCAGTTTGCTAGCATACTATTGTAATAATAGCTAGTGTGGTAGCTCAAATGTTAGTTATCTTGCTTCTCTAAAGTTATAGTTTACCATCCCAATGATAGCTAGTTTCCTAGCAAACTGTAGTGGTATCAATAAAAAAAATAAGGTAGATTAATGTTATCTAACTTAATGTTAGCTAGCTTACTGGCAAAAATATAATATTTAGCTAACATGTTAGATAGTAATTTAATGTTAGCTAGCTACCTGACAAAAATATAATAGGTAGCTAACATTAGATAGTAATTTAATGTTAGCTAGCTACCCAGCAAACTGTATAGTGGTATCAATTTAAAAAAAAAAAAAAGGGGGGGGGGGAGGTAGATTAAATGTTAGCTAGCTTCCTGGCAAAAAAATATAATAGGTAGCTAACATAGAAAGTTAGCCAACTTCCCAGCAAACTGTATAGTGGTATCAATAAAAAAAAAAAAAAATATTAAGGTAGATTAATGTTCACTAACTTAATGTTACTTAGCTTCCTGAGAACAATATAATAGGTAGCTAACATTTTAGATAGTAATTTAACGCTAGCTTCCCAGCTAACCTGATATTAATCAGAAAAATATAAGGTAGCCTAATGTTAGCTAACATGCTACTAGCTTTTTAGCTGATTTGGCCACTGCAGATTCTTTTGTATTTGTCTGTAGTTATATTTATATTTATTATTTATTTTATAGAAAAATGCATCAGATAGTATTGATCTTGGGTTCAAGACCAATTTACACAACAAATCAAGCACTGTTGTTTAGTTTTTGAAATTTTTATCGCTTTATAGTCCCTGTATACATCTATAAATAGTTTCAATTGCAATTTATTTCAGTTTTAAAATGCAACTTGTGTCACCTTGGATTGGTTTCTGGACAAGTTACGTTTCCTCACATTCACTTGATCCCCCAAACCTCCCAGAGCTCATCTCACAAACTTCACTCGAGCTAAATAAAGTGTTTTAATGGCCTTTAAGACGACTACAGAGATTCTGGCAAGGACAACAGAGTCAACAAGGGCATGTTAAAAACAGCACTGGATCAGTGCCTAGCTGTGTGTGTGTGTGTGTGTGTGTGTGTGTGTGTGTGTGTGTGTGTTTTAGCATTTTAAGTGATGGACATTGGTTCAGAGGAAGCTGACAGGACACAGTGTGGAGGATGTTAACGTTGGGAGAAAACGGATGCCTGCCGAGAGATTTTGATTCGGTAGTAACGGACATGAGGTCCATTTCACTAACCACCGTGCCATCTCTTGTCCATCTGTCCATTCTGCAGCTCACTCATCCTGCACTTCCTGTCTTAAATGTCTGGGGGGAAAAAAAGAGCTAAAAGCTGAGGCTAAATGTCCTGAGAGAGGTTTAAGAGACATCGCAGTGACTGGGTAATGGAAGTATCTCTGAGAGGGCGCGTTTGAAATCTATCTTCTGTTTCATGAAGATTTGGACTTGGATATCTTTTGCATTTTATTGGATATATAATTATTTCTATTAATTTAATTTCTATTTATATTTAAAATGTATAAATCTTACCAGATCACACTGTTCAAATGTGCAATATCGTAGCTGAACAGATCTGATCATTTATGTTAATATTTTTATCCTTTTATATTGATCCCGTACTCCTTTTAGTTTATTCTTCTGCACCAGTAGGAGGGACACTCCATTTCTGTGCAATGACAGAAAACAGATTCTTTATTATTAATTATTGCAACGCCATTTTCATATTTTAAATGGTCAAGTCGTACATGCATTAATAAGTGCATAAATAAATATTGGTTAAAGGTCTCGTTAAAATAATTGTATTTATTTTAATAAATTATCAGGAAAATAAAGAATGAAATAAATAATAAAGTAATTAAGAATGACTGATTCATATTGTTAATGAATAATGAAAAATGTAAAAAAAAAAAAAATGTCAATGGATGACATTTTGTAATTGCTTAGTGCTTAATAATCTAGAAAATGTTCACTGTAAATGTTACTCATTTCTATCAGTAGTTCACTGGTAGTTAACAGTGAATAGCTCATGAAATAGTTAATAGACTTAACACTTTACAGTTAAGTAATACTTCCTGACTCTCATCTCTTTCTCTCTCCACAGGTAAGTTTGGAGATCCTTCCCTCAGGCTGAACCCTATCCTCAGTAGCGCTGTGAGTCACGTGTGACAAACGTCTAAAAGGAAGTAGTAAGAAGCACCTAGTCTCGATTCTTGTTTTTTATTTTCTTCCATCACCTTCTGTTGTTCTTGCTCCCTGTTATGGTTGCAGTGATGTTCTTTTAGAAGAAGATAACAGATAATTCTCTGAAAGATCAGGATTCAGGAATCAATACTGATTAGAGTGTTGCGCTGTGCTCGGTGTTCTTCTTCTGATGCAGCTTTAATCCAATTTCCTGCTACTTCAGTTGGGGTAGATTTCTCTCCATGTCTGTGTGAAGCGATGATCTCAAATCACCTCCTGCTACTCCCTCCAACATACACTCATCAGCATTGTCCCATCATGCACTGGGCTCACACGCACTGTTAGACTTCTGTTAGACTGTTTGACTTCTCATGGTGTGACATCCAAATGGCATCTTGAGGACATTTCCATTTATGAGATAAATGTAAATGATATAGAAGTTGTGGAATTTAGGCCACTGAAAATTGTGGGTGAAAACTGACAAAACTGATATTTTGCTTTTTATTTTTTTGAATGTACAAAAAGCTAAATAATTTATTACATTTAATGCAGCAATACAAGATAATGATTCATTCTTTTATTTTATTTTTTTTTTTTTTTTGAGAGTTCCCCAACGTTCAGTTTCTATTTCAAATGAAAATTTGATTTGATTCAGTTCTGTTCCATTTTCCATTCAGATTTACCAAAATTACTAAATTTCAGATTCCATTTCAGTCAAGAATTTTTTTATTTTATTTATTTATTTTTTTTAAATCTGGAGTTCCCAAAGTTTGAGTGTCCATTCCAAATTTTTGTTTGTTTGTTTGTTTGTTTATTTATCTATCTAGCAATTTAAAAAAAAAAAAAAAAAAAAAAAAACAGTTTTCCATTCCAGTTTTCGGTCCAGAGTTGTCCAAAACTTATATTAAAAAATAAAGATACACCAAAATTTAGGCTCCTAAACGTTTTAGGCTTTTTTTTTAAAATTAAGAATAAAAAATGTCAGTTTTCCTTTTTTGGTCTGGAGTTTCCCAAATTTCAGTTTCTACCAGTTTCTTTTTTTTTTTTTTTAAATTAATTTTAGTTTATTTTCACATTTCCAGTTCAGTTTTCTTTCCAGAATGCAAAGTTTAAGTTTCTGTTTTAAAAAAGAATGAAATTTATTTATTTACTTTTCAGTCTTTGTTCCAGTTTCAGTAGTCACTAGCCTCAATACTCATCTCTTTTCACCATCCATTAACCTCACATACGTGATAAACCAGAAGGATGCTACGTTCAGAAGTTTCCCCACAGAGAGATTGTTATCCCTGCTGGTCTTCTGACAGCCGAACCACAGCCAATATTTGTGCAGTCCAAACTGCATGATGAATATTAATATTATGTGTCATGGGCTAGAAGAATATTATCCTGAAGTGCAGCATGCCTTCCAAACAGATAGTGTTGCACTAACATGCGAATATGGATCATTTTGTTGTATGGGAATTATATGAAGGGAGTTTGTGCTTTGTAAGCAAAAGAAAACATGAGAGCACACTGTCTAACAGATGAGAAATTAATCTCTGACATTTGGACATTTGGTGATGAATTGTTGCCATGGAAATGTGTAACAAGTACAAGTTCTTTAGAAAGGTGGCAATGTTCTAGAGATGAACATTGGATCTTTCGGGAGATGAAGAATGAATGACCTTCATTGTAGCTGATCTGATGTGCGGTATTATCTCTACAATAAAACAGTGATGTCATGGATCTGTTTCCAAAGTGCCAACAATATGAACCAGAAATATCAGTTTCTATTTTAATTTCAGCATTAAAACATCTTTGGCGATGATACAAAATTTAGTTAGCAGATTTCTTAACAGTGTGCTCTGAAACTTGAAGGAAATATTCTTCACTGACACTTTTCACTGAATTATCAGGCAAAACAGGGCTATTCTTTGTTAATGACTTTTGCATTTGGCTCTATGCTAAATTCTCATTTAAAGCATCTAAAAGGCTATTTAGCATTCATAGCAGCTGCAGCACACTCGGCCGCAGTCATTTCAAGTTATTTAAAATGAGTTTGAAGTCCAGCTGAAATCATGAAACTTTGATGAAATGCTTTAGAAAGAGATGATTTTTATACACTGACTGAGGATTGCTGTTGTATTTATTACTTTGGGTTGGAGATGGTCCTGGTCTTCATTAATTCATTCATCTATATTTAGTGTTTTATCCTGGTCAGGGTCACTGGATGCATCACATGGCGCATACACATCTGCATCTAGAAGTGATTTAGCTTAGCCATATCCATATACTGGCATGTTTTTGGGAGGTGGGAGGGCAATGGAGGACCCGGAGGAACTTGATCCATTGGGAGAACATGCGAAATTCCACACACTGGGTAGCTCGAGCTCAGGCTTGAATGAGGGACCCTGGGGCTGTGCGGTGGTCCTGGGGTGTCCTTAACTTGAGACAAATTTGTAAAGATGGCAAAATGAAGAAATATTATTGAGAATATTCTGAAGTTTACGGACATGACTAAGCCTATTCAGGTCTGTCAACTTCAGAATATTCTCAATATTTTTCTCTTAATTTTGTTTGTAAAGGCTAATGCTTGTTGGAGTTGGTCTGTCAACTGGTGGACAGTGGTCTGGATATAGATCCAGCAGAGTATTTCACTGGACTGAATCAAATACTTAAAATCTAATAAATGTATGAAAAAAATGGCCATTGTTCAGCAACTCTAGTTTTCTCAACATGCACCATCAGAGCTTCTGTATCAGATCCTCTGTTGTGGTTTATCCAATCACATGAATTTATGTAAATTGTTTAGCTGAAGGATGCCCATTGGACCATGGACGAGGTACAAGATCCGGATAAACAACTAAAATCTCTACATGAGAAAAACGTGCCCAGAAAAATCAAGAAAAAGCACCTGCGTAACACGAACCTGAATACACAGAACTTTTCCTCATTCCTATCAGTATATCTTTTGAGCTCAAAAAGCAACTCTAGTGTTTTAAGTTCACAAAGTTGTAGGTCAGGGACTGTGACGTCTATATGAACAAGGGATGTGGATGATTCCTTCATTCAAGGGGCATGTTTGTGCTTGTCATTCCGATACTAGCTGGTGATAAATAGCTAAAATCAGGCTGTGCTGTTTTAGAAGGTCAGACTGTGGTGGACTGGTCTACCCTGAGCTTTATCCTCATCCATAGTTCTCATAAGATGTGAGGAATCCAGAGTCGTTTATCTTTTTGCTGTTACAGTGGAGTTTCTGTGGACTATATAAAGCAGTGAGAAATGGTTTTGTTTTATTGCCTTTTTTTCTGCTGACGTAAGAATTCTGCATCGAACTTCACCTGCAGATTTACTTTGGTTTGACAAATGATGGTTTGTTGGGTTCCCGTTATTTGGTTGAGTAGTTTTTCTTGAGCAATGCCTTTAACCTTTAATTTGAATGAAATTCTCTTACACATACATAATAGGGGAAGTGAAATAACATTAGCTTGGTTTTCTCTGTAATGCTACAATTTGAAAATTGAATAAAACTCTTTACAAAATTATAATGATTTTTGAAAGTTCTATATCATGCTATATCAGGTTATCAAGTGGGAGACCCATAAATTTTCATTCATTCCCATAAAGAACACATGATTTCCCAGTATTGCACCACAACATCTCATGAGACCACCAAGGAGAACCCATGAGTTTGAAATGAAATGAATCAAATGCTCATTGTTCTTTTCAGCAGAACTGCTCTTAGGACTACTACTACTACTACTACTATAAATAATCTGCTTTATGCTATAACTACACCATATGGCCAAAAGTTTGTGGAAACCTGCCCATCAAACCCCTATGTGATTCTTCCCAAAACTGCTCCCACAAAGGTGGGAGCACACAATTGTATAGAATGTCTTTTTATGCTGTAGCATTACAATTTCCCTTCACTGGAACTAAGAGACCTAAACCTGTTCCAGCATGACAATGCCCCTGTGCATAAAGCGAACTCCATGAAGACATGGTTTGCCAAGGTTGGAGTGGAAGAACTCAAGTGTCCTGCACAGAGCCCTGACCTCAATCCCACTGAACTCCTTTGAGATGAAATGGAATGCTAACTGCCTTCCCAGAAGACTGGAAGTTATTAGAACAACAAAGTGGGGATTAAATCTAGAATGGGATGTTCAACAAGCACATATAGGTGTGATGGTTAGGTGTCCACATCCTTTTAGCTGTATAGTCTAGTTCTCTTGAAAATAATAAGGTGTACTGATTTCATTTTATGCAACTCGTGGAATATTCCCCATGGGATTCCCACATTGTGATAATGTGTTAATGGAGATCTTTTTCTGCCAAGTTAAATACCATTAATCACCCATTCTGTGGATGTAGATGGCCAAAATATTCATGGTTCTAGCCATGTCTCAAAAATTTAATCTGAAAGAAAAGAAATTCATTATAATATTAGCATGCTAATCAAAATTTCATTGTGGCCAGGCTCTGATTAACCCTGATTCTAACCCCAGCTCGTAGTTTCACTCAGTGGTATACGTTCAGTGCAGTCTTCTCTCTCAGGCCTTTAGCCTTGCCTGTGGCCATGTCCTCCTATTTCTGGCTCCCGTCCACTTGGAAATGATCCTGTAATGACTTAATTACCTCTGTGCTCTGGGTTCTCTTGCCTGTCCTTGCAGTTCCCTGTTTAAACCAGAGTGATTGGTGCTTTAAGTGGAATAACCATGCTTGAAGTGAAGCTACAGTAAGTTAACATTGTAAACCAGATCGCATCACTGATAGGTTGGATCACGAGCAGGGAATGTGATCATGGTTTATTCATAAAGCACAAATCCTGAAAATGCCAATCCTATTCTCATCTGTTTGAAAGAAGAATGATGGAACATGTTGTGTATGTGTTGATATTAGTCACCAGCATGCTCAACAAGACGGCTTATTTTCCTTTACTGTACATCAGCAATGAAATGGTAAATTAAAAATATCAAGGCTGGCCTGGCCTAGTCTTGCCGCACTGCACAACATTTATCATGCAAATGTCAGGGGTACGGGATCTCTGATGGGAAGGTAGAATTGGATCGGCCTTCTGTATCTCACTGCTAAAGAATAATGCCTTAGTGCCTGGAGGCCTGCTAGCTTTCAGAGCTGTCTGGGGCTGAAATATGAGTCCACTTTGTGCTTTGTGAAACCTCTCGCATTTCTGGTAAATGTAAATTTCAACAATGGGTAAACAGTCAGTCATGTAGGGTCCGGAAGACACACTTTCACTGAAAAACATATAGATGTAAAGTACACTGTAAGACTTCCGGGCAAATTTGTGTCCTGAAAGAGGTGCTGTAGAAAGAAATATACATTTTATAGACACAAGGCTTTAGCTTGGAGCTTGGAAATTAAGAGCCTGGCAGTAAGAGGCTAATCTATTGGAATTAAAGTTAAAGTCAACCATACTCATCCCAGCACTTGATATACATTTGACATTTATAATGTTGTATTTAATCTTAAGCAGAAGGATGTAATGAGAATCATGGTTGTTTTATTGCACTTGTAGAATTACAAGAAGCTTTTTCCTATGCTACAAACCCATGTAATATTTCGTGTCTCATGCATTTTTACCACCCATGAGAAATTTTTGGCTGAATTTCATTCAAATAGTGTAAAGTCGTTAGAAAAGCTACTATTAATATTCTACGAGTAATAAGCAAGAGAGAGTTTATTGGATTTTATTTCATTGACATAAGAAGCTGCAGTGACCTTTTTAATCCCCCCTAACCTTCCTCGCTCTAACCTTTTTTTTTTCCTTCACTTTTTATCACTTCATGAGAACAAATTTGTGAGAACTATGAGATCGCTTTTCGTCTTTTGCAACCTGTTTAAGCCATCAAAGTTTTTATTTTTTATTTATTTATTTATTTTTTGTGTCCCCACCTTCCTAACACGGAGAACTACTTAGAATAGAAATAGTGCTTTGTTTTATTTTTGTATCATTTAATCAGTGCCATTCATGAAGGAAAGCATAAAAAATGAAATAAAGGCCTTTTTCTCAAATTACATCATGTTCTAGATTTTCCTGAGTGTTTGGTCAGCACTAAATGTGCCGCTTGGTATGAAGAATCTCACCAATCTAGTGGTGGAAACAAAATGGGAACGTACATTAAAAGAACATGATTAGATTAAGATTTGAATTAATTTTCATTTCCTTGAGGATTTCTTTAAGTCAAGCCAGCAGGTTTAATTTGTGCAGCACTTCCTGTTTCAGTTCAGAAAGAGATAAAACCAAACTAATTAATCTCTTTAATCAACACCACTTGGCTAAAACTTCACTGCTTTAATGAAGCAAATATTTTAATGTCTTTTATGCAGTAATAGAAACATTAATGTTTCCTCTATGAATAATATATAATGAAATCCCTGAGCTAATCTTTATATTTCTGTTTCTCTATTATAAAAAATTAAAAGCATTAGCTTTTTTTTTAATTCCTATTCTTATTAATAATGCTATATCTACCACTGATGTAGGAAACCATTTCAATACCGTATATGGAAATTTTGCGATACTCGTTATGTTTATGTTTAAAACCTACTTTTGTAAATACGACTGGTATGAGTAAATAGGGGGGAAAAAAACATTCAGTTTAGTGCTTTTGTAGGAAAATAATCCAAGGTAGGGTGGAGGAATGAAGCAGAGTTACTGTTACCACCCCACATCTTTGCCACGGTTTTATTTCTCTTATATTGCCGCAATTTTATTAATTAATTAAAGAATGAGTGAGTTTGGTAGCTAGGTATATACAGTATATAGCTAATATTTGGAAAAAAATTAGAGAGGATATGTCTATGGACTTGACTAAACTGTAGTATGAAATGTGTTTGTACTTTGGTTTTAAAAAAATAGCTTAATAGCTAAAACCAGCCTACTACATGATGTCACGTAACTAGCAACGTAAGGTAGTAAGCTACATTAACGTTAATTGTGGCACAGTTCAAATACAGTGCGTAGAAAGGCAGGACACAAGTACATGGTTCTCAGCATGGTGTTTATTTGGGGTAATCCACAAAACATAGGAAAGAAGCATCAAAAAGGGATGATCCATATACAAAAATTGGAAACGAGGGCGGAAGGGAGGCTCAAAACCAGGAAGTAACTAGAGAAAAGGCAATCAGGAAAACATGGAAGCTTGGAAGCTGGGGAAAAAGGCTCAGTAATGCACATAGATAGAACGAGAGTTGAATGACAGAGAAACATGAGAGCTTAAATAGACAAACTAATCATGACGTCAACAGGTAACAGGTAGGTACAATAGGGATGACCTCACAGGGGGCGGAGACAGGACCGGGAAGTGAAAACGCAGAACGTCACAGTAAGAGCACATGCTAAGCTCACAGTACAGACCAAAGCACCATGCTCATAACAGTGACGATGTTTTGTAATTGATCTAACAATCTTGAGGAAAGTTACATTGCAAAATCAACTAGCCTCAAATAAAAATCTATTAAGAATAACATTTTATATAATAAAATAATATTCTATGCTAAATAGTGATAAAAACTTCATATTCATAAATTTGTGTCATTTGGTTAGTAATTTTCAGTTTTGTATGAGCTAATTTGATTTTTTTTTTTTCAAATTAAAATTCATGTTTTTTTTTTTTTTTTTTTTTTTAAACGATGAAAGTAGAATCAGTGGAAAGCTGAGATTCGAAGATTTCCAACAATTTGTCAAACAAATGACGATGAAATTGTCTGACACGTCAAAAAAAAAAAAGACAAATTTTTCGAAATCAAAATCTTTTTAGAGATGCATTAAAATATCATATAAGATCGCTCTGAGGTCTGTCGAGTTCTCTTCAGAACGAGATTCTCAAACTCATTTTCTTCACCTTCAACTAACGCAAACATTGGATCTCCGACCTCCATCACTATCTGTTGATTTTATAACCTGGTGCACAAACACGACCCATTTTTGTCTCCACATGGGTGTTTAATGAGGCAGAATAATGATGCCTGTATCACTGACACCGATCTCTGCTGTATGTCAGCTTGTTATTGTGTTATTTACATTTCTGTTCAGTTGGATGGCTTTGCAACGGTCCTGCTTGCATGATTGAATTTTTATTTGGCTAATTTTACAGCTTCCAAAAGCCATTCCGGAACTGGAGCTGTCGCTAACAGATTGCTGGATTGCATGATTCGTGCTAATTGGTGGCATAACGGAGATCCATACCAGAGTTCCTGTTCTCCATCCGCTGGGAGTTGGACACTTTGAGGAACCTTTAATTGGTTTACGGGGGATTCTTGGCTCACACTTCTGACATAAAACACAGAAATTTTTATCTGCCTTTTTTTTAGTATGTCCTCTATCAGTCTATCGATCTGTTCCTTACATTCCTAAATATCCTATTGGTTAATACGGTTCTGTTTTAGATCAGACTCATTAATACAGTTCCATTTAGACTAAGACTAGATCAGAGTGGTCTTTTTAGAGCACACTGGTTAGTACAGGTGTATTTTTAGTATGATTGTTTTTCTTAGATCAGACTGGTAAGACATAGTAAGGTTCTATGTTTAGATCAGACTGTTCTTTTTTTAGATCAGACTGGAAGGTATGGTTCTTTTTTTTAGATCAGACTTGTAAGTATGGTTCTTTTCAGATGAAAATAGTTATGTTTTTTTTTTTTTTTAGATCAGACTGATTAGTACGGTTCTTTTTAAGTAAGACTACAGTTCTCTTTTTGGATCAGATTGGTAGGGATGTTTCTTTTTTAAATCAGAATGCTTTAAAAAAAGCATTCTCATAGCAGACTCATTATTACTAGTTCTTTAGATCAGATCAGTTAATATGGGTCCTTTCAGACCTGACTAGTTAATACGGTTCCCTTTAGATCAGACGGATAAGCACAATTCTTTTTTTTTTTTTTTTTTTTTTAAAGATCAGCCTAGTTATTACAGTTCTGTTTACATCAGACTGCGTAATACAGTTCCCTTAAGATCAGACTGTTAAGTACTGTTTCTGTTGTGAAGCTAACAATATTGAGTTCTTTCTTAGTTTTGACTTGTTAATAGTTTTTTAAATCAGACTGGTTAATAAAATTCTATTTAAATCAGGCTGGTCAATACAGTTCTCTTTAGATCAGACTGGTAATACGGTTACTTTAAGATCAGACGGTTGAGTACTGTTTCTGTTGTGAAGCTAACAGTGTTGCTCTATATGATCAATGCTAATGCAGTGCTTCACTCAAGTGCCATCAAAAGCTGGCTTTAACTTTTGTTTAGCTGTGTGGGACTGTAAAGAGGTGTCCTTTGTTCTTTCCATGTTGTTTCGCAAAATGCATTAATTTAAACGTTTTCTGAAAGAAACCTAGCTAATTAGCAAAATAATTATCTTTGCATGAACGAGTGCCCCATCAAGTACCTCTCTAATGCTTTCCCTCATCTGTATTCCTGAGAGACCAGACTGTCTGTTTCATCAGAAGGAGAAAGCAAAATAGAGTAACTATCATTCCTGCTTCCATTGCATGGTAAGGTACAGTGGTAAAGTGCAGTAAGGTACAGTGGTAAAGCGCGGTAAGGTACAGTGGTAAAGCGCGGTATGGTACAGTGGTAAAGCGCGGTATGGTACAGTGGTAAAGCGCAGTA
>CM040988.1:3475246-3507755 GCA_022985145.1 Pangasius djambal | reverse complement strand
TGCGTTACATCTACAACACACAAATATTCTGATTAAACACAATCTCACCTTTTTACCTCAGGAAACTTTGCATCTACTCTCCAAGACTGTCTTAGTTGGAGAGAAAAAAAGCTAAGTAGCAAAATAAAAAAAGAAAGAACGTAAGAGTGAAAATAAACATGTGCTTCTGCTCGCAAAGGAAAAGAGATAAAGGTGCTAAAGAAATGATCATTTCTGGTCAAGACTCATACATTTGAGCTTTTCTCTCATACTGATTTGAACAAATGATTAATTTTATACTAATTTCATTGAACTCTAAGAAGAAATAAGTGATACATATGATAGATGGGAATAAGAAACCGAGCATCATTAAAAGCGAGTGTAATGATGAAGAGGATCTCTCTTTTTCTTTTTCTTTTTTCCCGAATGAGACCTTGCACCCGCTCCCTCTTGCACTCGCCCACAATCAGAGAGAAATAGAAGGAGGAGTGTGAAGGAGAGGAGAAAGAACAGAACTGAAGAGAACAGAACTTGATTGCAGAGAAGCCGAAAGAAAGAAATATGCTGAAAGAAACATTTGGATTTCTAAAAATAAATTCAGCACAAAATAACCAAATGAGTGACCTGTATAACTATTCAGTCAGGTCCGGAAGTATTTGGACAATGGCGGAGGTTTTGTGATTTTGCCTTTATACACCACCACAATGGATTTGAAATAAAACAATCATGATGCGATCGAAGTGTAGACTTTCAGCTTTAATTTAAGAGGTTCCGCAAAAATATGGCATTTACCGTTTAGGAATTACAGCCATTTTCAGCAAAGTGCCTCCATTTTCAGGGTCCTGACAGACGGATAATGTTTTGCTGTTAATTACTCCACAGTGAGGAAGTGAAATTAATGCCTCACAACCACAAAGCCATAAGACTTTGTCACTAATTAAAAAATATGTATGAAAATCATATTAAATTTAAAAAAAAAAAAAATTATGTTGAAAATCATACTTCATGAAAAGCTTCAAGAGAAATCTACTCAAACACTTAAAATATTCCTTGGACAACGTTTTGTAAGTGCACGTGTTCAAACGAATGTGTCATAACTGCTTTTAATACACTTTTAGTACACTTAATGCCAACACAATGATGTTGGATTCTGATAATAATTTGAATAAGCGAATAATCTTCCATAACAGTAGCTCTTGCTGTGGTAAAAGAGAAATAAAACACTTTGGGGTGGGAACAGAAATTCCAGCTCATCGCACCACTACTATGTTGTTGATTATTTTCCTACAGCAGCATGACAAAGGAGAGTTTTATCCTTACTTAATGACCCATCTCCTCAGGAAGAATGTTATTAAAGAAGTAAAAATGAAAGTTCGTGGGAGCGGATTCAGACGTGTGCATGTTCAAAAAAAAAAAAAAAAAAAAAGGAAAAGAAAAAGCAATAGACGGAGTTCAAAACAGAAGATGAAGGTGAAAATCAAGAGAGTCCCACTGGTGATGGGAAAAATCAGAGCTGTTACCCCAAAGCCCAAACCCTACAGGAGTGACTGCATCGACCTCCTGCCCAAAAGAGCATAATAGTATTTGGTGTCAGTCAAGAGTCTGGAAAGAATGAAGAAATAAGCTATTGTCCAACTTCATCACACAGCAGCAGAGACTCAAAAAGGACTATATTCTTCAGCAGCTGGTCCATTTCACAGGAAAAGAGTAGGAGTGGCTCTTTACCCAGCTACTGACTTTTCATGTACAGTCTCCTCTAGGCACAGCTGGCACATCTTTCCGTTTTTAATTATGGATTTAATGGTGTTTAGAGTTCGGGAATTTTTTTTAAATAACCAAACCTTGATTAATATTTTTCCAGAACTTTGGCCCAGACTTGGTTTGACAGCTACTTGGTTTGTTGGTTTAGGTACAGTATATTCTGAGAGAAACTCTAGGTTCCTCCAGGAACGGGTGTATTTATATTGAGGTGTATATTGAGATCATGTGACACTTTCATTGCACACAGGTCAACACCATCCAAATAATTAAATGACTTCTGTTTGTGACTAATTTAGGGATTTCACAGTAACACGGGCGAATACTTATGCAATCTCAACTTTTGACTTTTTTCTTATTCGTGAATAATTTCAAACTATATTGGTTTTCTTCGCCAAACACCAGTACTATGTTCTATTTTGTGTAGATTCATGATATGTAATTCTGATTTAAGTCTATTTCAGTCCACTTGCAGGTTGCAACTGCATTAAGAAAAACGAGTATTCAGGTGGTTTAAGTTTCCTGTAAGACTTATTAGCAGGAAAGGAGGTTTTCCAGTGGCTTTAAAACCTCTTGATTGTGACCGTTAATGGTGGTTCCCAGTAATTTCCCAGTAATTGTAATAGATCTCTTTCCTGTCTACGGCTGCACGAATATTCCAGAAAATATCAACTTTGGCTCACGTCTACACTTTACCCTGTAAATACTGTACATCATTTCCTGTCTCTTCTTTTCAACTGTGATTTTCTGAAAGTTACCATTCAAATCTAAATGATAAGACAGACCCTTCATGTTCTATTATGTTAGGTTTTGCTGCTAAAAGAAATGTCTGAAAATTAGCTTTGTGGTAAAAGGATTGTCTGAAACCTAGCATCATGCCTAAAGAAAATAAAGGCAAGTTAGTATCATGATCAAATGAACAGTCTGACTTGCCTTATCTTGACACAAGCAAGCGACAAAATGACACGTGATTCATTTTCTACCTACGTCCGTGACGCGAAGCCGGATTTTCAGTTACACACGACATTTGGATTGAGATCTTCTCGATTCTGTGCAAAGTCGATATGATGCAATGTGACGAATCGAAAACGATTGGCTTGAATGATTCCTCGATCCAGTCCTATGGTGTCTGTGGTCCGACTTTTCTTCAGTTCCCTGCTCACAACTTTAGTTGCTACTTGCAATTAGTTCCCTTTACTGTTTTTGAAAAACAAACAAACAAACCTATAAGCGTGGTTTCATCTTATCCTGTCATATACAACCTCTCAATAAATGTGTATAGAGACATTATGAAGAATATATTATGGCTATATATATAGGCCACGCCCGGAAGAGACAAACTACAAACAACACAGACGACTTGTTGCTTGCGTGTGAACTTAAGGTCAACTGGCATAATGTTTATTGAAATGGAAGAACATTTGCTTGTTTATTTGTTCCAGTTTTTTTAGATATGTCCTGTATTTTTTATTTATTTATTTTTTTTGTAGAATTTTTCCTAATACTTTTTTTCCCCCAGAATTTCTTTGTTACTTTAAGCTCATCTGCATGCTGATAGTGACCACTTCAGAACTTTAGAGCACTTGTACTAAAATATTCCTGAGTGTTTTGCATGATATGAAGCTACTCAGCTTCTACTTTAGTGTTTTAGAGCATCTGCTTTTTGTGAGATCGAGAGGAAAAAAACTCTGGCACTTGGTTAGGATGTTATGTGTGAAAGCACCATTTTTTTTTTCTGCAGTGTAGTTGGCGGAGCTGATAGGAAGAGACTTTTCTGACTGTATCTGCACTCTGATAAGTGGAAAAGTTCTATTGTTTTTGTGGAAGGAAAGAAGAGGGATTTATTTCCTGACATGCTGGGAAGGCTTGAAACAGCGATGTGAATATTTTTCCCTCTACACTTCAGGAGGTGTTCCGTTCAGTGAATGGCAGTTGGTGGGTCCAAGTGCAGAATTTATTGTATGTATTTTTAGCCAGAGAAGATCATTTGTCATCCAAATGGTCAAGATATATCATTTTTAATGGGTCAATGGGCATGTTTTGCATATCTCTGTTGCTAGCTATGCCAAGCAAACCATCAGATGTAAATTTGGATAATAATGCTCACTTGTGTGTTTCGGGTATAGTACTTAAGATGTCTATATCAGTGGATAGTGAGTGAACAGCAAAGTAAAACAACTAGTCCAGTGTTGGTGCAATTTGCATTTATAAAGGTTATATATAATATAATTTTTTTAGGTAATTCCATCCATAACCTGCCACTGTAGATCAGTGTTTTTTTTTTGTTTTTTTGTTTTTTTTTAAATATGGTCAGTATATGAGCTAATGCATTCTAATGGCTGCAATACCCAGCTCATGACATTTTCCAAAGTAGGAAAGTAGTGAAAAGAAGGTGAAACAAACAGCAGACTACCAGAGCTTTGGGCGAACACCATCATTTATCATTAAATATGACAGCTAACAGCTATCAAGAGCTTCCAAGTGGTGTTGAGCTGGATCCTCTACACTGCCTGCTTCACACACACACAAAAAAACAGCAGTGTCTCAATTTCCTGCAGAGACTGAAAAAGAAAGCCAGGCTCTACCATCTTGGGCAAGAGTTTTGTTATGGTCACTGCACTGTCTCAGAATTCATAAAGAAACCAGCTGAAAACATCACCACAGTCTCCCTTAATTCCATAAAGCGTTGAAGGCCTCCCACTCATGTCATGGACTCTTTACCCCTTACTGTCTAGCAGAAATGACTAGAGCATCAGGGCTGCAGCTTGTGCTCCGAGTTAGTCAGGTTGCTCAACACCCACCTCTGCACTCACACTGATTGACGGGGAAAAGAGTAACGTGATCCCACCCACTCAATGAGCAAGATCAATTACACTCCCTTGGATTCCCATTTGGCTGTGGCATCGTTGAGATTTGACCTCGTGATTTGCCATCCTAATGATTCTCCTTTTTATAAAGTGTCGTGAACTGCCCTGCATATGTATTTTATTGTGCTGTGCTGTTTTTGTGTTTTTTACTTTTTATTCTAATGCAGGTGGTGTGGTTGGTAACTGCATACTTACAAAATGGTAACTGTAACTGCTTTATTCTGGTCAGGTTTAAATGATTAAATTGTCAGTTCGCTAATTTGAAAAATTATATTTTTGAGAAAATGTATTAGAATATATAAATTATAAAATAGCATGCAGGTACAAAGGGGTGGGTGGGATTGGTCAGAATTCCCTTGACAAGTGGTGGGATTGGGCAGCGTTTCTATGGGAGTGGATGGGATTGGTCAAGAGTGTCTGTGGGAGTGGGCAGGATCTTTCAGAATTCCTTTGGGAGTGGGCAGTATTGATCAGAATTCCTTTGGGAGCAAGGAGGTGCTATGGATTGGTCAGAATTCTTTCACAAGTGGGCTGGATTGGTCAGAATTGCCATGGCAGTGGGCAGGAATTGTCAGAAGTCCTTCAAGAGTGGGCAGAATTGGTCCAAATTCCTTTGAGAACAGGTGGAATTGGTTAAACTTTCTGGGGAGCTGATAGAATTGGTCTTTCATCCAATTAGACTTCCATCGGAAGTGGACAGGATTGGTCATAATTTCTTTTGGAGCGGACAGGACTGGTGAAATATTCTAAGGGAATACTCAGATTTGGTCAGAATTCCATTTGGAGTGGAAAAGATTGCTGAGAATTCCTTCTAGAGCAGATAAGATTCCTGCGAACTCCAATTGTAGCAGAAGGGATTGATCAGAAGTTCTTCAGGAGCAATCAGGATTGGTGAAATTGCCAGGAGGAGTGGACAGGATTGGTCAGAATTTCTTTCGGAGGGGAAAAGAATGATGAAATATTCTGAGAGAATACCCAGATTTGGTCAGAATTCCATCAGGAGCAGACTGGATTGCTGAGAATTCCTTCTTGAGCAAACAGGATTCCTGTGGGAGCAGAAGGGATTGGTGAGAGTTTCTTGGACAGTCAATGAGATTGGTCAGAAGTCCTTCAGGAGCAATCAGGATTGGTGAAATTGCCAGGAGGAGTGGGCAGGATTGGTTGGAATTCCTTCAGGGATTTTAATGGGATTAAAATCAGTTGTCCACATACCTCTGCTTTGCACAGCAGATTGGCAGCAGTGCTTGCTGCTGCAGTATCCATGCTTTCGTCAAACCCATCAATCTTCTTCAAGTTATATTTTAGCATGTCTTACTCTCTATCCTTTCACAACTAAATAACTACCTCCTGCCTCAGGAAAATGTCTGAATCAGCCAGATACGCATGCATGATGATGCTTATTTAAGTTGATGTTGTCATGGAAACAGGCTTCAGAACTGGTGGGAGGATAATGACAGGCAGCACTCATGTTCCTTACTGGATTGTACGAGTGAATGGCATGTAATCATATTCTAATACTTAAACACACATGTGCTCTTGGGATATTTCATTCGCTCCCTCCATCTTCTCCCTCTGCTCCCTGTGTAATGCGAACTGCATTCATTGAAGGAAAAGGGAGGATACAAGTATAAACTCAGCTGGAGTAGGAGCAGTGGGAGACATTTGAACTAAATTAAGTGGTACTGGAAGACTTATATCGCTATTTGAAATGAGGTTCATTAATAAGGACCAGTTCTCTTCTCTCTCTCTCTCGTGATTTACATAAAAATGAACGTGAGTGTCTCTGAGGATGTTCGTGTCTGAACATGTTTTCCATCTCCTAAATTGCATTCTGGATTCTGATTGGACGGAAGGACAAAATAGTACAGCTGCAAGTCATGGGATTATATCAATGTGCTTGTTCTAATACATTATTGTTTCTACAGCAGATTTCATGCAGCTGATAACCTTAACACTTTTTTTTTATTTTTTTTTTTTTATTCATATTACGAACTTTTGACCTTGAGACTTCATTCAGAGAGTGCAGATCGACAGAATGCTGGATTTCCTGTTGCAATGAGAAAATGTAAAAAAAAAAAAAAAGCGAGCCCTCTCCCAGACATCCGTAAAATCAAAGATATGCTAAATGCTTTGATGAAATATGCATCATAAAGATTCTGTCAAAGTGTGGGTAAGAATGTTGACAGCAAAGCACTTCAGAAACTTTGCACCACTGATATAAAGTGTCCTTGTAAGATGCCTAGATAAAAACCAGTGCAGGAGGAGAATATTTATTAAAAAAAAAAAAAAGTCAAAACTTTTTGTTCTTAGGTGCGATATAAGAATAAGAATCGTCTCTACAGTTAGGAGTGTAATGATTGGATGATTTGGATCGATGCGTTGATTTAAAATGAATCGAGGCAACAATCAGAAATTGATTATTATTGAAAAAAGGACAGACACCTGGTGTGTAAAAGGCTAGTAAAGCGATTTGCCCAAGACTTTGATACTTAAAATAGTCGTCATTATTCACAAATTAATGCTAGCCCTACTCCAGATTTTGAATAAAGTTGGTCACATGTCATTTTGAAGCTGTTAAATGGTATTGTATCATATGTCGTGACAGATTTAGTGGTATCGGCATTAAGAATCGACTTAAGAAACGACTCATTGGGCCCTGGATTTCTGTTAGGGGGGAAAAAGAAGAATGTTTCGAGTTCAAGAATGACCTAAAAAAAAATTAGGCTAAATACGCCTACAAGAGAGCTCAGATGCGTTCAAACACTTTGAGTAGGAGATCAACAGTATTGCACGTGACCATGTTACTCACGTGAAGAGAACGCGCTGATGTTGACCTTTCAGTGATGATTAGTACAGCAGCCTGTAGTTCTGCATGCTCCACATTTATGGTTCCTGCTAGCTCAGAAGGGAAGCTCTTTATCTATTTCAGGAATAGGAGTCCATCTTGCTCTTGGCTCTTTTTCTTTTTTGACAGAATGCTCTGAAAGACCTCCAGGATTAAGATGTTTTCACAGCAAACATTTCTTTGTGAGAGGCTCTACATGATTGTTTGTCGTAGCTGTTTAATATTCTCAGCGATGCGTCAGACTGTCCCTGTTTGCCTTTGTAGTGATACAGAAAGATGCCTCTGTCACATTCAATGAGCTGTTTTATAGAGGAACAAAGTAAGACTATAGTACTTCCAAACATCTCAAATAAATAGACTAAGGCTTAATGGCAATTGTAATGACTGCAGGAAAATGCATTTTCACTATTTTTTCCTAATCCAAACTGAAGGCATACTGCTTTATATCATTGCTTCAATACAATGAGCCAGCTAAACGCTAACTGTCTTAGTGTTAGCGTTATATTCTCAATGCTCAAAGCAGTGTTAGTTCAAAACACAGTGTTAGATAGACCATCTTTACCTCACGTAGGCTACAACAGAAAACCTTTGGTAACATTTCAACGAGTATACACTGTATATACTTTAAAAGACGAAGCGATCAAGATGATTTGAGCCAAATCACGAATTCTAACAAGAAATCTAGCTTAATAATTAACTCCTAGCTAGCTGCTAGCTGCGTTCAGGCATAATCGTGTTATAATTACCGTAATTACAAGATTCCGACTTGTAAAAAGTGTTCACGTCCTTGTAGAACTCGTATTTACAACTTGTAAACTAGGAATTTTCGGAGCGCTAACGAGATAACTACTTAACTACATTTTACTGCTGAAGCCGCCGCTGAAGTGTTTCCAGGTGAGATTGCGGCGGCTTCAGCAGTAAAATGTAGTTAAATAGTTCTCGTAATATTTCTGTGTAATAATTACCGTTTTTAATAAATAAAAATATAATTTTATATAAAAATAATGGTTTCATTTTTCATACTGATTTTACTGTTATTTTATTGTTTAAGTTTTGCCAGAACATGGTACCAACACCTGCGTTATTAATAAACATGTTATTGTTACCTGATGCGCTTTCTGTGTTCTTCAATATTTAGCAATAACAAAAATATGATTTAATGTTATAATTATGTATTTTGCAGTTGTTAACATCATCTCACACGGATTCATTTTGTTGTATAGGAACACATAATTCCGAGTCTGAGGACGTGAATTGCTCCGAGTAGAATGTTCGGGTTCTCATCTAGTAATTACGGTAATTACGGTAATTCTGACATGGCGTGAACGCAGCGAATGATGTTGAGCTAGCATTACATTACTTTATGGCTTAGCCTAAAGCTGTCATCGTGAATTATGTTATTTCATTGTATTTGATGCTCTTCTTGTTTTCTTTTCATTCTGAAAAGTATGATAGTTCAAAATCAACTTACTGAAGTCCCACATGCTAGTGAGATGAGACGCGCTTCAAGCAATTGCCTGTCTTGTAGCTATGCCTCTGCTTAGGCTATGTAGCTTCTTTGCATAATTGCGATATTTTATTTATTTATTTATTTATTTTTTCAGACTGATCTTCCGTTTTTAATGGGAGCGCACGTCTCCACTCATTGATTTCTTGGGAAATCATTTCACAATGCAACTCGTTTTCGTTTCCTTTCAGTTTTGCACAAATCGATTCTCCAGATATCAAATACATCACAAAATTGGGGAAAAGGTGCACGAATTCCGATTTGTCACGTGGCCGGATTTGTTACATCAACCTGGCTGCTCTTAAAGTTCATAAAACAAAAAAAAAATGTAGCTGAGAAACCACAAAGATGTTAAACACAAACTCGGTTACCGCTTTACCTCTGGGCTTTACAACGCGCTGACACTGGAGACTCCTTCTTTGTAAATGTTAAATAAATGTTACAGAAAACTTCACCATATCAACAACTACGCACATTTCTAAATTCGTTTATTGTTAGTGGCGTGTCCGACGTACGAAGTCCCTGCGAATGAGCTGTTGCTATAGAAACGATAACGTATTAGAACGAGCGCATTAATGTACACCTAGGTTTTGCGGCTGTGCTACTGTAATAGGAAAAAAAAAAAGCGACGCCCTCCGACCAATTACAAGCCGGAATTCAGCAGTGCTGTGGTGTGCATCGCTCGGGTTTGTGGCTGAGCAGGAGGTGGGTGTGCGCTGAACACCTCATACATCATACACTTCGCAGAGCTTCTGCTGCACAGCTCGTAGATCATGGCAGTGTTCCTCTGAGTGTGTCATCATGTCACATTTATTCAGTGAGCTGGCGTCTGTGTGGAACAGCACCACTGGATAAAGAGATTTGAGTCCCTGGTTGCTCTAAGAAAAAAAAAAAAAAAGAGCAAAGTAAAGAGAGAGAGAAGTAAACAAGCATGTCCGTTCTATAAGAGCTGGCTATGTAACAATTCACAATTTCAAATCATTAGTGTGTCAAAACTGTCAAACCTGTCATGTGGTACGGTTAAACACGGTGTGTTCGTGTGTGTGTGTAAGTAATCTTAAGAATCTGAAGCCTCGGTCAAGAGCAGGCACTTCATTTCAGAAGTTATGAAGCGTCGTAAACAAAGCGCCCGGGTAATTACGAGGAAATGAAAACATCTCTTACATTGGAAATTACAGGTCAAAGGACAGGAGCGTGACTCTGAATACCGAACGTTCAAACCGTCAGCATGAATTATTCATTTTGTTGTTCTAATCAAGAGAGTTAAAGGAGTTCTGTCTTCTCGGCAAGTCGATTAACTTGGTGTGATAAAAAGTGACATAAGTGTAAACCCCTGCATATGCTTCTGCGTATCTTTTATGAAATCAAACAATAAAACACTGTGATCCTGTTACACAATGGGGTGTGGGTGGGTGTGGGTGGGTGTGGGTGGGTGTGGGTGGGTGTGGGTGTGGGTGGGTGTGGGTGGGTGTGGGTGGGTGTGGGTATATGAGCATGTGTAATAATTGTTATGGTGATGTCTCCTGTAAGGAGATGTTTGTTTAACATTTAGGGAAGGAGTCTCCAGTGTCAGCGCTTTGTAATAGTCAGAGATAAAGTTTGACTATAAGTTTTCCGACAAGCTGAGTTTTTTTTTTTTTTTTTTTTTTTTTTTTTTTTTTTTTTTTTTTTTTTTTTTTTTTTTTTTTTTTTTTTTTTTTTTGTCTTGTTTAGAGAAAAAAGAGAGGTTGGTGAGGGAACGACTGTTTATAGCTGCTATAACATAAGCGAGAACAGGAACTAACTTGCTTTATTAAATGTAACTATAAATGGATAAATAGTATGAGGTGTTATTTTAGTAAAACTGCTGATATACGAGGAATGAAACACTTTTTTTTTATTTTATTTTTTTTATTTTAAGATAACAGATCCTCTGCTATGTTATTATTTTTTACAACAGCACATCCTGTTGTGTTTCGTTTCTTTTCTTTTCTTTTTTTTTTTTTTTAAATATAAGATTTATTAGAAGTCCCTCAGCAGGACTATGAATGTCACGAGCGTAAGAGCCAGAGCAGCTATAAGATGTGATTCATACAGGAAGTGTGGATGATCTGATCTAGATTTCCGAGGCTGGAGAAGCCGAGCGCTGGTTAAAAGCCGTATTGAAATGCAGATTCAGCTTGACATTCACCTCCATCAGAAACTTTCACTGTCAGTCCGAGCTCACAAAGACGGCTGATGTTTGGCAAAGAAAATCATCTGTTCTGTCTGCTCTGTCACAGCGCGTGCAAAATTCAGTATGTCCTTTTCTTAAACTGCAGTCAGAGACAATCAGGTCAAAGCTCACATCACACACACACAGAGAGAGAGAGAGAGATGTGAATATGAATGAAGGAAAGACTGATGTGCGTATTGTCAAAGAGAGGTTTCCAGAAAGCAGCAAGATAAAAAGTTCTTCTTCATCATTCAGTCATTGTCTTCTGCGTCTCTTTCAATTTCAGTTTCGGCTAGTGGCTCGCCCTGTGTCTCTACATCGAAAGAAAGGAAGAAAGAAAGAAAAGTACATCGAAACAAAGAAAGGAAGAAAATAAAAATAAAGAATGAAAGGAAGGAAGGAAGGATGGAAGGAAGAAAAAAAATAAGTAAAGAAAGAAAGGTAAGGTGCCATACAGGGGTAAGAAAGAAGGAGAGAAGGAAAGAAGGAAGGAAAGAAAAATAAGTAAAGAATGAAAGAAAGGCAGTGTGTCATACAGGGGAGAGAAAGAACACATAAATAGAAAGAAAGACTGACAGAAAAAAGAAAGAAAGTACGAAGGAAGGAAAAAATAAGTAAAGAATGAAAAAGGCAGTGTGTCATACAGGGGAAAGGGGGAGAAAGAAAGACAAAGAAAGAAAGAAAGAAAGAAAGAAGGAAAGAAAAATAAGTAAAGAATGAAAGAAAGGCAGGGTGTCATAGAGGGGAAAGAAAGAAGGAAGGAAAAATAAGTAAAGAATGAAAGAAAGGCAGGGTGTCGTACAGGGGAGAGAAAGAAAGAACGGGGAAAGTGATCAAATGTTGCAGAGAGAAAGAAAGAAAGAAAGAATATATATATATATCTATATATCCAGCGATGGGCAGTGAGCAGAGACTTCTTCTCAAGCAGAAAGAGAAACAAATGGCTGAAGTGTGTTTGTGGCTCACAGAGACCATTTCAGAAAAAACAAAATGGTATTAAACTAAGCTGTAATGTGGCGTGTATGTAAGTGGAGCTGAAACCCTAAAGCCCTTCTCTCCACTGTTCCCAAAAATCAGCTGCGAATTAAACTCGATGGAGAATTACACCATGTTCCACTCATCTGCACATTTCTCTTCACATCAGTCTTCGCTAACTAGCATTATTTCTGCGCTATTAGCCGAACACTAATTTGAAACATTAATGCTTACTGAGACTGAGATCCTAACACACACACACACACACACACACACACACACACACACACACACGCAACTAATCAACACTGTGTACTGTGTGGGGGGAAAAAAATAGACAGGATCCTTTTGTAAAACTCCGAACTGTTTTATAGCGTGAAGGTCCTCGAGTCGTGTTTCGTGTTTACAGAAAATGAAATGTTGGCCATCGATTCTGCTGCTCAATAACGCACGTCTTCTACGTGATGCTCCGTGACAGCTTGAAATACACTGCTAACACTTTTAGCCTAGACGAGAAATAAATCCCGAACAAATTCCTGCCTCTCAGTCAAATTCAATATTGACTTTTAAATCTGCCAGGTTTAAGGTAACGGACAAACCCGGGCTAAATAACTTCATCCAGAAATCCAGCGCTTGTGAAGGAGAAGAGAGGGAAAAACAACGTCCATCGATGACTTGCGGTGTAGTCGCGCTTTCAAATTTAAGATCACATTTACTGAGCTTATTCAAAGTCACACGATATGATATTATAGTAACACGTTCAGACGAAAGCGCTATCCGCCGCCTTCTACATACATGAGCTTGCAGACACTGATTGGCTAATGTCTCTATGATTGACGGGATCGAGAGTATGCCCCTCCCACTCAGACAGCCATTTTTGCTGTGGCACCGTTGGGATACAAACTCACGATCTTCGGAGGGTAGGACTAACGATTTTCTGTTGCACCACTCCAGAGACCACGCCCTCTTGTTTTCTATTGGCTCCCAAGCCAAAGGCTTAAAGGTGAAAACCGGCGAAAGGGATGAAATCAGCGCAAAATGAAAGTAACTATGTCTTTTTCGTGTCCCGTCATAGCAAGGGATCAAAAGTTCTAAATGCTCTGGCTAAACCGTAAATATTGGCACCTTGTTGTTGTGTATGGATGGTCGCTATTAACTATGTATGGTTACTATTTTATATTTAATATTGAATTGACTGAGCTTTTAGCGTTTACGGCACAGCGTGTGTCCATTTTTAGCTTTTATTTCAAAGTGATATTCTTATCCAAAGGCCTCTCTTGGTTCAGAGCGCTCCAGCCATCTCTTTTTCTGGTTATTTAACAGAACGATGCTGTGCGGAGACAGCATTAAAATTGACCTCAAAGTCCCATTTGTTGGATGAGCTGTCAAGGATGTTTTGTGGATTTTCTCTGTGTGTGTGTGTGTGTGTGTGTGTGTGTGTGTGTGTGTGTGTGTGTGTGTGTGAGAACCTTAACGCTTCAGAAGTCTGAACATAAGGACGTGTTTACATAGTGAACTGAACAATTTAATTAACTACGACACTCTTCACACCGAGGATGTCATATCTGTGGTAAAAAGCAATATACAGTGTTTTTTTTTTCTATTTTTGCAGTACTTATGATGCTACGAAATTAATTACAGTACACTTCTCATTCATTACTATGTTATTACTATATTCTTAGTGTGTTGTAGATCATTTGTTTTAATTATTTACACGATGTAAGTTTATTAGTGTCACCAGGCAGTGCGAGCGTCTTCGCATAGTTCTATCGACTCGCACGGAGCGAAGAAATGATCCGATTTTCCGAGTGTGATAATGGGATTTTATAGTATGACTGAAGTCGAGGTGTTATGAAGCATTATGGGGAAGACCGAGACATGCAGAGACACCCAATATCTCCTAACAGATTGTCTGCTCCATGACAAAGCGAAGTCAATCTCAGATGAGAACTCGATAGTGATGAGATTTAACAGCGGAGATTTACAGCGCCCGCCGTTTCTCTGTGATGTCAGATCCGTAGATTTGAGGTAAATCGTAACTTTAACAGGATTAACACCTTAAACAACTTGATTCAAGTAGTTGTCACAGGTATGAAATGTAGTCTCAGGCTAGGATTAGTTGACTTTCTGTTACATGCAGTGTGATGTTTAAGGAGTAAAAGAACTCGTGGTGCTCCGTTGTAGTAAAATCATCAACACCTGAGCGGTATGACGAAGCAGAGTTCCCATTACCACCCTGAAGTGTTTTAGAACTCGTGCATCACAGCAATTTACCAATGATTACACGTTTTTATTCATTAAATAACGTTAAGTGTCATACTTTTTATCCATTTATGTTATATTAGCTATGTAAGTCGTAAACTTCTCTGTCCTGGTGATATAAAAAGATGACCGTTTTTAGCTGCTATAACGTAAGTGAGAACAGGAACTAACTTGTTTCGGCGGACGTTCCGCAACATTAAATGTAGAAATAAATGGATATAATAAAAAGTAGTTCTTTACCCAAATAAATAGTGTAATCATTGTGGGATAAGAGGAATAGCACATTTCTGGGCATGCTGTTATAGTAAAAATAATCAACTTTGGAGTAACTCCGACGTCATCACACGACAAAGTCACTGATTAGCTTCCAGTAACGACGCATCCACAGCAAACCGCTTCAGCTTCATCTGCTTGATGAATTTGAATACTGTGGGCTTTTAGGTCAGAAAAACGAACGTAAATAAAGCAGTAATTAAGTAGCTGTTACACCAAAGGTTTGGAAATCTAGGGGGAAAAAATAGCTAATAACTAGCGACTATTTTGAATTTATTTTGAATTTCTATTTTTAATTTTTTGAATTTCTGTATTAAAAGACAGGTCAGTATGTACTTTCTTTACAGTATTTGTGTATGTATGTATGTATGTGTGTGTGTGTGTATATGTATGTATATATATATATATATATATATATGTGTATATATATATGTATATGTGTATATATATATATATATATATGTGTGTGTGTGTGTATATATATATATATATATATATATATATATATATATATATATATATATATATATGTATGTATTTCCTTTTTTCTTTCTTTGTTTTTTTTAATATATTGAATATGTACCATTCTTGGTGAATAATTGCAAGAAAGAAGGTTGTAGTGTTAAAATATAATGAACTGTAATACTCGGTTCTGGCTTTCAATGATGTTACACACCTTCTTCATAACACACACACACACAAAACTGTCCTAAAAAAATAAAATAAGCTGAGATCACACAAGAAAGCATTGAGCAAAATTGATTTGGAATGTAATTTCCTGATAGGGAAACCATTTGTTATAGGGCAAAAGAAGCCTTTAGAATGCGAGATTTCATTCTTTTTTTTTTTTTCTTCCTGTGTAGAAGAAAACAAGTGAATAGCTCATGCAGAAATCATAGGAATTGTACGAGCAAGAGCTATTTGGTGAAGGAAGCTATAAGGAAAGTGTAATAACAGTATAATATTGTCTCAGACCTTCGTTAGCTGTGTTTTCTGTTCTTTTTTTTTTTTTCTAGCTGCAATGGTTCAGAAAAAAACAGTAATGTTATGGAGACAGGAACAGGATATCACCTCTGTGTTTCTGTTCTATAAATGCCGAGCTACATTTATTTATCTGGAAGATATACTGTTCTTACAAAAAAAAAAAGCGGAAATAACCAGAAATACCGAAATGCATTAGTGAAACATTGTGCAGGAGGAACTGTGTTGCTGTTTCCCTATAGAGATGATAATGTGCTTATCTGAAAACCCACAAAAACCCACAAAAGAAGTTCGGCTTCACGACTAAAGCTGCAGGATACAAGATTTATATGTTAAACATGAAATAATTGGGATTAGTGCATCAGGAGAGAAAATACAATTCAAACACAAACATGGTGTTGGTGAGCAGCTCGGAGCTGCTGTTGTCGTAAATCCCCAGTCACGCCTGTTTGGATTAAATTTGACTTCGTAAATTTGGGATTAAATTTCTACGTCTGTTTAAAATCACTGAGCAGATTACACTGGATAGCGAAATACACAAAGAACGCCAAAATTCAACAGACTTGTCCTGAACAAGGCACTGAGCTCGCTTGCTAAAGCTAGAACAATTAAGGGTTCTTGGGTTGTCCCTTTGATGGAACTTTAACTTGATGGAAGTTAAAAAATTTCTGTACCTCTACATGTATTACTGAAGTACACTACAGTTATTCACTGGATGTTTCAACCATCCATTCATTCATCTATTTCTCTATTCATCCATTCATGCTTCCATGCATTTATTTATTTATTTATTTGTTTTCCATTTCATGTACTAATCCACCCATCCATTCCTTTTTTTTTTTTTAACCTTGTCAGGTTATTCAGCGTCAGTTTAACCCCCCCAAAAAAAAGTTCTACTTGGAACCCTTTCTGATATGTAAACACTGTCATAGGGTTCTACATGGAACCTTTAAAGGTTCTCCAAGAGGGAAAACTGAAGAACCTTTTAAGGATTGTTTACCTCTATTTGTATTACTGAAGTACACTACAGTTACAGTCTGTTTCTTCAGCTATCCATCCATCCATCCATCCATCCATCCATCCACCTATCTCTTTCTCTATTCAACTAACCATCCATCCATTCATGCATTTCAAGCATGGATACATTCAGCCATCTCTTTCTATTCAGCCATCCATAATGAAGTCAAATTCCTCTCATATCCACAATACATGTTCTGTGTGACCAAATAGTCCGTCCATCCATCCATCCATCCATCCATCCATTCATCCAGCCTTCCATCCATCAATGCATCCATCCATCTATAATGAAATTCAGCACAAATTGTGGCCAAAAATGGAGTTTTAGAACCCAATGTAGATGTTTGTTCCAATCTGTGCAGCTTGTCTTTGGCCAAGGCGGATGTCCTTACAGCATATCGGCCCTCTGGGAGTCTTACAGTAAAACATCAAACTTGATTAATGACAGCACTATCGACATCTCTAACCTTCCTTTAGAAACCCGATCAGAGCACAGCAGAGTGGAACCGTGTGGAGGAGTGGAACTAGATCGTATTGCACAGTGATGGTTTCTGGTAAAGTGGACGTTATTTATGTTGGATGGCTCTGTGACTGAAGCCTCTGGCTGTGGAAGAAAGCTCATAAAGTATCAATCGAGTCTCTAAATATCCTCACAGCTCCATCATTCACTGTGATGATGTTTTACGACCATCATATCCATTAACACCAGATTATATTTCAGGCGGCGCATTTTATTTTCGATAAAGATGTACGTAGCAGAAATATTTGAGTGTCCATCTACCACAGAGTCGTTTATCTTTCGCTCACTTCCTGCCAGGGTAATTATGAAGTTTCGGGATGCTTCGAAAAGCTGGCTTTTATTCTTAATCTTTTTCTGAAACACTCTCTCTGATATTGATTGCAGTTCCTCGTACTGTTTTACCTCATGAGACCTGCATTGTAATTCTGACTTGAATCTAATTACATGGTGTCTGGCCCGAAGGAAATAATGCTTGTACACAATAAATATTTTAACGTATCTGTGTGCAAGAAATAGCTGTGGGCAAAAAAAAAAAAATAGCAAATTACAAAAGAACTAATCATGGATATTGTTGTTGTGTAGTGGTATATGGAGAAATGGAGTACAGGAAATAAGGAAATAATATTATACTGGAAATAAATCACAAAATCAGCAGGATGGGGAGGGTTACAATGACTAAACTAGTAGTTGAATTCTAGATTCTGATTGGTCAGAAGGTGTTATAGGGAATAAAACACTCTGCCAGATTGTATTTATCTTTAGAACTGTAGCACTTATCTGGAGGTTCATATGGATATTATTTATTAGAGGTTTATGATGCATTACTAGACATTATAATAATGTTTACAAGGCATTTCGACCAAATTATAGAGAATTCTAAGCACAGCTCTAATGGCTACTAATTGCAGGTTGTAAGGAAAGCAATATTTTCTTCCACTTAGTTGTAATCTTGGCTTCCAAAGTTGCCATCTTAATGCTCGACTCTGAGACAGACGAAGACGTTCTGGTGGTAACTTCAAAAGGGAACCATTTCTACAGAGATTTACTGGTTTATGTTCCAGGGCCAGTGTGAACCAAAAATTAATGTGCAGTTTGATCAAGCTTGACTTCTTGTAAGAGAAGAACGTAACAAATCTGCAAGCTTGAGTCTTGGATCTATTTCCAGTCCTCTACATGCCACTTCCTGTTCCAAACAGAACTCTGGAATAACTTGTATAGTCTGGATGCAGTGAACATTTTTTCAATCCTGTGGTAGTATCTTGCTAAACTTTTCATCATAACCCAGTGCATAGTCATCTATAATGCAGATTTCAACCCTCTTGATTCTGAATCTCGTAGCCAGAGAAGTGTACAATAAGCCTCAGATGATTCACAGGTTGGGGGTGGGGCAGGGTCTCGCTCCAGCACCTTTAGGAGTTCAGAACTCACTCAGAGGTGAGATTTGAACCCGCAAATTTCCATTTCTAGCGCAGAAGCTTCAAACCGAAGCCTCCGCTGCTCCTAGTATTAATTGTTTCCAAACTTGTTTTCCACATTAAGTAAAACACCACAGGGATAAAGAGGCCCTGGTATGTAGAATATATAATATAATTTGTGTGTGTTTTTTTTTTTTTCTTTTCTTTTTTTCTCTCCTCTCACCAGAAATCAGGAACAGAACTTTGCTCAGTGTGCAGGGTTTTTGATACATTTAACATTAAACAATTTCTATTGGCCTTGGTAAGTCATATCATTCAAGTCATATGCTTTGCTCAAGGGGGGACCTTAGCCTGGTCGTGCTCTGCAATCTTCAAAATTGAAGGTTTTAGTAATTGCACTGCTTTTCAAAAGCGTTAAATGGAACAACTGCACCGCTCCCAAATGTGTTAAACGTTGCTTGAGGCAAGTTCAGATAACTCAGAATTTCTGCATAAACATACAGGGCTGCTGAGGTGACATGGTGGTTATTTTTTAATAAGGTGCAGCCAAAAAATTTATACATTAATGCCATGAGTTATGTTTCTCGAGATCTATTTCGTGGCCATGGAGTACTTAACTCATGGTAGATATTTGTAAAATGAATGAGTGTGAATTGGGTATCTCATGGCCACAACATCATTTGTAGCCACAAGGCCTCGAAATATTAACTTACAGCTTCAGTATATTAATTTAAGGCCAATGTCACACCAGAGACTCAGATACAAACACACTGATTGGAGAAAATGGTTCAAATGTATTAGTTAAAATGTTGAAATATGTTCTGATTTGACATTGCTTCCCAAATTTACACTCCCTACATGACTTTTGCTCCATGTTAAATCACAGCATTCCTAATCTATGGAATCCGTGAGCTGAAAGTTACGGGAAACAAATTGAAAATTATTTCAAGATATGGTGCTATTATTTTGACTTTTTATTTCAGTTTAATATCTCATAATTTTGATACATTATCTCATAATTTCAACTTGATCTTTAACACCCCATCTATTGACAAGACTAATTTATTGAAAATTAGCTTAAGATTTCTTATTCCAAAAGCTGTCTGAGATCGTAGGCAAGCCAGACATTGTTTTAGTGGAATTATAAGCTAATATTCAATAAACTAATCTTTGTTAAATTTGCTAGATTGAGGGAGTTAAATAATCAAATTATGAGATGACTCAAAATGAAATGTGTCAAAATATTGAGATAATGAGAAACTCTTAAAAAATATAGGTTGGAATAACAAGAGATGTTAATATAATGAGATCATCACTCTAAATAACAAGATGATGAGTATAAAATAATGAGATATTATGAAATAACAGGAAATAAGCCAAAATAATGAGATGTCAAAAGTATAAGATAATTCTAAATGATGAGATAATGTGTTGAAATAATGGGATGATAAAAAAGAGAAAAAAAAAGAGATGGCAGAATAAGATCACTCGAAATAAGTTGTTGTAAGTTAGAAAAATAGCAAGATATGAAGTTTAAAATGATGACAACTTGTTAGATAGTAAGTTAAAATAATGAGATTTTAATTTGAATCTGTAACGTAATACTTCAGCATTTCTTTCCCATCTTATGGTTTAGGGCTTCATTGCGACCTATCTAAACCAAGCGGTACACACACACACACACACACACACACACACACACACAAAAAATAACCATCTGGAGACACTGAGGACCATTTCAACAACCACTGTTTTAACACACAGCTCGGGGAATAAGCATTTGTGGGGACCTCAACTAGCATGAAATCAAACCAGCATTATGAGGACCAGATTTTTAGTAGCATAAAAACATAGTGGCTGGTACATTAAACCATTTTTCTCAGCACTGCTAGGAGCTGAATTGTGTAGAAAGTCATCACATTATGTTACATCTGCTCTCGAGTGAAAATACGGCATGTCAGTCCCTGTAGTTCACCGCTGTAGCACAAAATGGTCAGGATTATGACCCGGCCAACACGTTTAATACTGTTAAATAAGTTCCGGTGCAAATCCTGGATAAATGGGGACAACTCCATTTCCTGACATGCTTAGTTCTGCTGCTTTTATGGCTATGGAATTATGGGTAATCCATTGAAGAGGTAATGAATGGTCCAGGGATTTTAATTGTTTTGGAAATTGAAACATGCTTGTTAAGCATCCTGGTCCCATTTTTAAAGGCATACTTCCTTTAAAAAAGATAGATTTGACTCAAATGATCCAAAAACGTTTGGATGAAGAGGTGAGGTTTTTAGATTTAGATGTAAGAATTAAAATCTTATTAATTACAGTAATGCATTAAACATGCCAAACGCTTTCTTAAGATCTTTTTAAAAATATGATTAATGTTGATTATTAATTTAACGAACTTTAATTCAATTCTGTATTTCTATTTCTAATTACAGGCTACAAATGCAACTTTAATATGCCAAGAAGAGAATGACTAATAGTTGAAAAAAAGAAAATTATGGAAATAAATCATAATTATGACAATTATTGTATTTTCACACAACTGTAAATTTGTTAAAACTTTTATTAACTTTTATTAGTCAACTAACTAACTAAAACATTTTTCAATTCAGTGAATTAATTTGTTACTTTCTACCTTAATTTGTTACTTTCTATAAAAAACATACAAAATTTCTTCATAAATAATAAAAAAAAAAAGTCTATTGTAAGTTCTTAATTTTTCTCACATTTTTTTGTCGACTATATTTTTTGCTAAATTGTGTTTTTAGTTCTAATTACAGCTTACGAGTGGCAAAATTCAAACTATAAACATATAACTACAGTTTCTGATTATTATCAGATCACTGTTTCTATTCTCTTATTTTCCTATAACAGCACGTCCTGAAGTGTTTTATTCCTCTTATACCACAGCAATTTGCCAACAATTGCCATTTTTATGCATTAAAAAAATACAAGTCGTTATTTTTAGTTATATTACAACGTTAGAATATTTGCAATGAAATACTTTTGATTCAACTTGCATTTGCTCACTAACATGACAGATGTTTTACAATTTGCATTTTGACACAATTGACACGTTTGACACGTTTGCTTCACAACTTGCAACCTAATTGTATGTTTTTATTTTTGAAAGTTAATTCTCTTTGATTTTTTTTTAAGCTTTTTTTAACCTTTGGATGCTCCTCTGTAATTAAAAAAAAAAAGTGCAGAAGGCCACATTCCCGTAGGATTATGGGTATGATTTTTAAATACAATTATTCCAAACAGCGTAAGGAATGCTATTGGTTTAAAGTGCAATCAGTGCAGCAGACACGTTTTGTCCAAAGCCGGATGCCTCTTGATAAGCACGGCGCTTATTTATATGCTAATTCTCACAGGAAGTGCATCAGGCATTGGTGCTCTTCAGTGGCGTGGAGATGAATCCAGTGTGATTCAGCTTCCTGCTGTTCGACTGCTAAAGCAAAAGGGAAACTACATATGAGGCATTACATGAAGGAGTATAAATTACTGTTTTATAGCTCCTTCGCTGTGGGAGAAGTTTCATTCCACCTTCTCATGAAACGTAGCAGATGGAAATGACTTTCATAAGCAGTTCAGTCTCTTTCTTTCATTCATTCATTCATTCATTCAAACTTCAAATGCTAACCAAGTGAGCCAAACCAGTCAAAGCTAAAGAGTGCTAACTAGCAAGATGAGCTCAGACAGTAGAAGTTGTTCACAGGGCAAGAATTTGAGTTCTTACTGCCTAGCCAATTACGCTACTGGAATCGATGCTAGTCTAATCTGGCATTAGCAAAGAAAACAGTTAAATATAATTAGTAAAATGTACCTCAGCATGGTATGTTTTTAAATAAATAGTGTATATCTATATCTTTATCTATATCACACACACAAACACACATATATATATTTCATGCCTTACTCCTCCAGCATACTGAAAGGTTTACTGAGCCAGGGGTGATCATCTTCAAGTTCAACACTGCAGTCCAGTGGATTATCCATATTCAGATGCACAGCGTTAGCTATAGCGTTAACTACACTGTGTAGCGTGAGAAGGTCATCACAGACGATGAATTGGCATGATTGTCAATATTTATATTGATGAACTTTACTGAATGCTTGAAATGTACTGAAATGTAAATAAAATATTGCATGAGCCAATTCAGTTGATTTATACAGCCATACAGGCATTGGCTAGATGAGAGAAGAAGAAACCTCTGAGATTTCTAACGAGTAATTTGAAGGTCTAAATAAAAATCTAATGAGCAAAAAGTCAGTTTTTTTTTTTTTCTTGGAAATGTAATTAGGTAAGAGTACAAGTATTCAGTTTCAATAATGCTCAAGTGAAGTATAAAGATGCCGAAATAATACTCAAGTATAGTAACAGTAGAATTATTCCACCCCTGTTTATATGAAAGGCATGAAATTCCTTTTGGAGTTTGGAGAACTGACCTTTTTGGCCTTGTCACAAAACTCTACATTTGTCAGAAACCCAAACCAGAGAACACCACCCCCCCCTGTGAAGCATGGTGGCGGTAGCATCATGCTGAGTTACCCTTGTCCTTTGTATAACAAAGGTTATATTGCTAACTGAGCAAGCTAAGCTAATGAAAGGTATGGTGATAAGCAAGTGAGCAGAGCTAAAGAAGACTATTGCACTAACTAAGCAAGTGAGAGTTGAGCTAATCAAGGTTGTGCTAACAGAGGCTATGTAGTAGCTGATGATTTATATATTATTAATATACATAAAACATTATACTGTATATAGAGCATATATTACAGAGCATATATTACATACGCTGCTTATGTTTATGGCAATACACAACACTTGTTTTGTTCCAGGGTTTATAGATTTCATTTTTTTTTCATATCTATTCAGTGAGTTGCAATTCAATTTTGTGACAATAAAATTCAATAGTATTCTATTTTTCTGCTCTACAGTAAATGAGAAAGCAGAGCTTTAAAAAGGCCATGGTGCTAACCAAGTGAGCTGAGGTACTGAAGGCTATAGTGCTAACTGAGTAAACAAACCAAGTGACCTAAGCCAAGCAAGGCCATGATGCTAACTAAGTGAGGTGAGCTAATGAAGACTGCGTTGCTAACCAATCATGCTAAGATAACAACTGTTTTGGTGATGACCACAAAGACTATAGTGTTAAAGCCATAAAAACAGCTAGCCAGGACTATGCTAACAAAGCTAGGGCATGGTTTTACTGGGGGTTCTAAACCATAATCGTAATCTTTATTGGTTAATACAGTTAAAATAAAATAAATGTTATTCATATTAATACATACAGTCTCACTCAACATGTGCTATGGTTCCCATGGTAACTAGACCTTATAGTATTGGTTTTAGTTCCTGTTCTAAATCTTCAAACTCATCTAGTTTACTGCATTTATATTTTTTTTGACCCAAGCTATGGATTCTGACCGTAGTTGATCGTACTGCCACCAGAGTCAGCAGTCAAGTGTTAAGCGTCTTCTCAAAGGCTTAACCGTGACTCTGTCTTGTAGTCATGACTGCATAATCCCGCACTTCCATTCAAAGGTCAGAATGTCTGCGATTGCTGGTAACACGAACAATCCTAAAGACCACTTGACCTCCCGGTCAGTAAACATTTATTTCCATAATATAAAGCAAGTCTAATGCATTAAATGATCAACATAACCTCGGTTAATATGGTCCTAATAATAGGACGCGGGTCTATGACAAAAGTAGGTCGTTAGGTCGTTTTTCATTAGTCTATGAGAGGTGCAGCATCTGGTGGCTCGTTATGAAAATTAAATGCATAAGAATCGATTCCTCCTGCGTGCTATCAGTGACCATTAAGGGGAAAACACTATAGAGGGTATTGATTTTGGTTTTAACAGCATTACTCCCTGGGATACCATATTTTGCTTGCTGTGATGCATGATTGCTTTTGACAGTATCTCTTTTTATACCAAAGACTTTTTAATTGTCTCTTTGTTAGTGGTTTGCTAGCATGGAGATTCAGTTTTACTCTGACCTCAGAGAGCTACTATCTAATAAATAAATAAATAAATAGATAGATAGATAGATAGATAGATAGATAGATAGATAGATAGATAGGCCCTCTTCTCAATGTTCGAGGTGATATCTTTGAAACTATTTATTTATTTATTTAAATGACTTGTTTGCGTTACAGACGTGTTAGACTTTGCCAAAGTAGCTCCAATGTGAAGTTGATTATTTCCCTATAAACAGGATGTCCTGACGTCTTTTGTTCCTCTTGTACCACAGCAATTAGTCAACTATTAATTAGTCAAGTATTAATTTCTATCTATTAAAAGAGCACTTTTCTTATCTGTTTATAATTACATTTAATATTGTATATCCACAAAAACAAATTAGTTCCTCTTCTCGCTTACGTTATAGCAGCTATAAACAGTCGTTCCCTCACCAGCCTCTCTTTTTCCATTTCTCTTTCTCCTTTTAAACAATCACGTTGCCGAGGAACCTTCTTGCACTCGGGTAATCACCTTTTGAGCAATCAGAATCGAGCATTGAGAAGCGCTGTGGTATAAAGAAGAATAATCTTCAGGTATGTTCCTAAAATGCAATTTACCAGTTGGCCTAATGATTTATCTTGCCGTAATTAAAATAAATGATTCGCTCAGTGGTTAGGAGTCTCTACAACGCTCCGCGTTCTTGTAGGGTGCGAGTTTCAAAAGCCACACTCTGTTTTCCAGGTGGTCCCAGTATGCTCTTTATATAAACCAGTGGATTCCTGCCAGCTGAAATTCTTTTATCTGTGTAAAGGTGGCATTTCCAGAGTTAATGGATGGTTCGGCCCATTGATTTACCACGCTGTCATCCATCGCTCTGTCAGAGCACAAAAGAGACCATTCTGTAGCTAGAGATCGAAAACGCCTGTGGATATTAAACCTGGAGAGACACGGAGAGCTTTTCACCAGCCAGTCAGCGCTGGGGGTTTTTCAGCAAGTGGCTGGCGGAGGTGAGAGCAGACAAAAGATTCACTCAGAGCCCGGCTGTGATTGTCCGAGTGGATTTGGAGCATCATCACTCAGTAGCCGTCTCCCACAGAATGGGATCTTAAGAGGGGACAATAATCAGCGAAACACCTTTCAACCACGACCTTTCAGGTACTGATATAGCAATCAGGGAAGAGACAAGATGCTGGTAGGCTTCAAATATTTGGAAACTTCTAAGCACCACCGTAAATCATCTTTATCTTTCAGTGGCCAGCAAAGAACAGCATAATGAGTCATTGACTAAGGAGCCAACAAAAGCCCTATTGAGACTTAGAGGTATATTTAAATGTGGAGGTGGGGTAATGTAATCACCACCAGAGTATCTTTGGGATATAAGTCATGGATTTTCAGAATCTGTCGTCATCAGTCAATATTTTTAAGGACTATACCATAATAAAACATCATATTTTACTTTCTATAAAATGAGCAGTAGAAATAACCCCAGGTCATACAGTATAGCCCGTCTGAATAGTCAAGTTGGTAAAGAAAATCACTTTCCGCACTTTTTCTTCAGGATAACGACTCTCCAGGAAGCACTCACTCTTTTCTATCATTTCCTCCCGAAACCCAATTGAGTTGAAAACACAGAACAATAAAAATATAAACAGCGTTATAAGGACGTGTCAGAGAAGCGATGCTTGCGGAAGTTTTAGGCAAGCTTTTGAGTTCCTAGAGTGCGTACAGCCTACATACGTGTTATGGTCATGTGACCTCTTCATGATCAAGCGCAACTTGATGCAGCCCCGCCCCTATGACAAAGGTGTATAATAAATGACAAAAATGATCAGTTTGCATTAAAATGAAGTTTGGGTAGTACGCATGCAATTTAAGTGTGGCATTCATTTAAGACACGCCCATTCCTGTGATTTATACCGAGATCCTTTATCCTGTACGAATCGTACATAATTGCTCAAAGTTACAACATCTTCGTGTCTAAACCGTACATACAATAGACTCTTAATTACACTTTCACATGAGCCATTCTGTAGGAAAAGATTTAGCTTTTGTAGCATTTCTTACAAATATCCAGTAGGTGGCACAGCTATGTAAAGCAGCGGTATTCAACTAAATGTCGTTGCTACTTCACAGCTTCAAGGTCCCTGGTTCCGTCCTGAGCTCTTGTGGTTTGTTTGGAGTTTCGCAAGTTCTCCCTATGTCCATGTGGGTTTCCTCCAGGTTCTCCGGTTTCCTTCCACCTACCAAAAACATGCTCAAAAGTGTATTGGCTATGCTAAATTTCCCCTACCTGTGAATGTGTGTACTCCCATCTCATGTTCAGTGCTCCTGGCAATGGTTCCAGGTCTACTGCCACCCTGACCATGATAACACACTTAGTGAAGATGAATGAGTGATCTACAGAAAGCAAGTCAATTAATAACCCTGTTTAGTAGTTATGCAAAGGTCAGAAGTCCTTTGGATTTATTGAACCTGGAGTAGTATTTTCCTCCTCAACACACAACCACATTTGCTATTGTGTGGCCAAGAAGGAAAATAACCAGGTCAGGGGTACAGCAGGAACAAGGCTGGGTCCTGGCAATCCTGGCAAAAAAGAGAGATTTATTTGATTTGCTTAAAGATGAATAAATGAATAGATGAAAATAGATACAGATTGTTGGAAACTTTTCAGTGAAGACCAGGAGACTTGGATTCTCTTCAGCAGGATTCTTTACTGAGAACGCACTGGTCGGTCGCTGCAGTCATCAAGTCTAACTAAGGCAGTGATACATTGTAGATTTATATACATTTAGGGGCAGTGCCTAGAGATGGAGGCATGCAAATGAAGTAGACAGTTCTGGCCACCCGCCCCGTTTCACTAGTCTTAATTCAATCAACATAATGAACTGTCTGAGTAGGCTAGTTATCATAGAAACAAAGAAAAATCCACACCTACGGGGGGTACGTTCAGGTATTGAGGAACACGAACAATGGTCCCCAGTTCAAAGGATAGGAAAGGAGCCCCAAGAACTATCAATTACAAAAAGGTGATAGTTACAGTATCCTGGTTCATTCGACTTGTAAAGAAAGGAACAAGACTGGCGGAAACTATACATGTCGAGAAAGAATCGTTCTTGAAATTTGTATTCCCACAAGATACAGCAACAGCAAAAATAAATAAAATAGACTAGAGGAAATTGGTTAGACTGGTTTGGCTGATCAACACCAGGCCAAATCTCCCCCAACAGACCAATGCCTCTCTTGCTTTGGTCCATTTTCTTTATCTGCTATCCATTTTCTCAATCTGAGAATGAGAGAGAGAGAGAGAGAGAGAGAGGGAGAGAAAGAGAGAGAGAGAAAGAGTGGTCATGAATCATAAACATTGACCCAAAATAACGATCATTCAGCAGATGTGAGGAAAACTGAGTTCAATTGCTTTACTGTGCATCAATACCATGCTGCTTTTACCTCAGGTTTCTGTAGTATGGTGGGATTGATTCGTTGCTTCTTCTTCTTCTTCTTCTTCTTCTTCTTGCTTTCGGATGCTTTATCAGCATCATCTCCTCCACTTCCATTTTCTGTATCATCTTCATTTTAATTCTTCTTCTTTTCTATTGTCCTACATAATCACCTTCTTCTTTTTCTTCTGCATCATCATCTCCTCCTCCTCTATCATCTTCTGCATCATTATCTTTGTCTTCTCCTTCTCCACTGTCCTTCATCTTCATAATTGCCATTATCTTCTTTTTCTTGTCCTACTTGTCCGTGGACGACATCTCCATCATCTTTTGCATCTCCTCATCTTTTTTTCCTTCTTCTTATCCTACTTCTTGGCCATCACCTTTATCTCCTCCATCTTCTTCTTCTTCATTTTCGTCTTTGTCTTCTCCCCCCCCCCTTTCTCCGTTTCTTCACCTTCTTGTCATCATTTTATCTGCTTCATCTACATTTCCATCCTTCTTCTTTCCTTTCTGCTTCTTTTTTTTCTTCTTATCATTATCTTCCTTTTTCTTCGTAGTACTTTTCTTCTTCTTCTGCGTCGTCATACTACTTCAGTTGAAATGAACACACAGTGTGAACTCTGACACACACTGAACTCTCGTCTGTGCTTGTTGCTGTTTTCTTCTCATTTGGTCTGTGTATAAACGGGAGTCTTGCTGTGTATTGCTCATAATTTCCTCCTCTGGCTGCCTGGAGAACAATACCGAGAACATCTAATTGTTAAAGGAGAAAATCAAATCCTTATTTGCTGATAATTTTCCCTCTTTTTTTTTTTTTTTTTTTTTTTGGTGTTTTGTTTTCTAATAAACTGAGCCTCAAACCTGTTAAAAGCCAAATCAGTTTTGTCTGATTTTTGCCACGAACAATGGTCTCTCTCTTTCTTTTGTTCCCACAAATGTAACTCTAGACACGGATACGACAATAGAGAAATCAATCAATCGAAATATACAAGATTTTTTTTTTTCTTTATCGATTTCTTGCTGTACTGGAGCTATAACAATGTCTGTATTGTTTTTATCCACAGTGCACTGCGGGGATTTTTGACTTGCAAGGAAGCGTTCATTCTTTTGTTGAAGAGCAGAATGATGCTTTTTGTCTTTTGTTGTTTGGAAACTCAGTAGTGTCAGGCGGCAGAGACGGCTGCGAGTGCAGGTATTGACTTTATTAGAAAAACAAAAGGCTTGGGAATGTCGTGAGAGAGCCTCCGAGCGGAACTTCACATTGAACTCCATTGAAGTGGTTATTTACGTGTGTGAGTGAATGCATTCAAGGTGTGTGCAATTAGTAATCAGGTGAACTTGAACATGTTTGTGCGTGTGATGGGAAATGCGGTCCCGGTCGGCCATGTTGTAAAGCTGTGGAGGATTCTGGGAAACGGAATCCATGGCTAAATCCAGTGCTGGATGAATACGTTTAGCTAAATAGCCCAGGATGACACAATTACAGGCGTACACCTTTAATTGGTTTCATTGGCATTATTCACAGTATCAGCATTACAATTTCAACTGATTGGATTAATGATACCGTTAACGTTCGTAAAAGTCGGACAGTGCGGTTCATGTGAGCCTCTCGCACATTGTGTAGCATCACCATTAATCATATCTACATTGCCGAGGTGAACATTGAGTGAGCAGGATCATTTATCTCAGCAGGAAATGAATAGCGTAATGGACTAGCGTGGAGCGAAGCCCCTAATGGCCTACTGTAGAACTTTTTTAGCATTACACTGCTATCCTGAACTAGCATTGTAAAGAATTTGTAAAGTGGCTCCAATTTACACACTTATGCTGCGTTATGTGTTTTTTTTTTTTTCTTTCCCCCTTGTCCAGCGCTCTTGCCTCAGTCCTCAGTGATGCTAAAATGCTCGTAAAGAGTTTCAGACACAAAATGGAGATCAAGCCCATGAGTGCACGAGTGTGGGCTGCTTTAAAAATCCTCTGCGCAATGTTCTCCATTCTTTTTTCTTTTTTTTTTTTTTTTTTTTTTAAAAAAAGACGTCCTCTATGAATACAGAATGCATGATAGCATGATAAATGTCCTTCTTTTTTAGCTCATTTCCTCCCTGCCTTATTATTATATTACTCTGTTTCTCTCTCTCTCTCTCTCTCTCTCTCTCTCTCAATACTTCTCCCCAGAGATCTCTAAAGATAAATGAGTGAGCCATTGTTTTGTGCTTTACAGTGCTGCACTGTAGAGTCGTTCAGGACGAGCAGAAGCCACACAATGGTTCTTAGTTTATCAAAGCAAGCACACCAAAGCAAGATGTCTGAGGGCTGTATAATAAAAATTCACTTTCTAGTCTCATTCACATGAATTCCAGCACAGTTTGACACTTGACTACAGTGCACTGACTAGATACAAGAAAAAAAAAAAAAAAAGGAAAGTGATGGAAAATCCTCAGTTCCATTCTTCTGGAAACAACCTACTGTTTATATCAATTGAGAAGGTTTGAATTTATGAATGGATCGCCAATCTGGCAACCCTGATTTCTACCAATTGTCCTAACATTATTTGGTTTGACGTATATACAGTAATACCCGATTTGTCCTTCAAACATGGAATTAAAATCAGCATCACATCAGCATCACATAAAGACACGACTCCAAAATTAATAGATAATAGGTGCGTTGTTCGATTGCACCCCAATGATTGAAACTTTTCATTCATTAAAGAACAACTCATTGCATTTTTTATACATTTATAGCTACATACATTTCATGTTGCGGAATATGACTTTTCTAAAAACACAAACCACATTAATTCTACGGTGTTATACTATTTTGCGTAGGATCTCCGCATTTTAAAACGAGCTATCACTTAAATATACTCCAGTCTTCCTTTTCTTTTCCCCCCCAATAACAAAAAGCCAGATGACTCAACCGATATATACAGTAAATCCGAAATGATTGACACTTACGTAGTCGTTTTAATCTCTTTCATATTAACTGCTGCCCTAGAAGCCCCGCCCACTTCTTCCTGTTTCACATTAGTAATCTCTCATCTCGATTCATTCGATTTTTCCTGCTTGAAAAATGCACTGACGAGGCATGCTTGCTTCCTGTCACGGTAAATGGAGAATGTTTCATTAGAAAGTTCATTAATGTGAACTAAAATCTATCCATGTGTACGTTTGAATTAGCTAACATTTAGCTAAGTATGTAGCTAGCATCAGTTAACCAGATTTATTAAGGATGCCACCAAGAAAGAGCCACGTTTTGGGTGAAAGAGGGAAAAACAAATACAACAAGATGCAAGATGTAGCACATTACAATAATTGTAGTGGTAGTCTTAATTAGAAAGTGATTCAAAATGCTGTTTGCTGTCGTACACCGCGCCGAGCAAACGCATTCCAACAGCGTGGTCAAGCATATATATATATACACACACACACACACAAAGCTTTTACGGTAACCACCAGGCAAGCGGCAGCTCAGGACTATATCGATATTAAAAAAAAAAAAATCGATACAGTATGTAAGAATTACAGATAGCTTATCCATTTTCCAGGAGTCCACTCTGGATACTTTTATACATTTGGATGAATTTTTATTTGGCGAAACTGTTTATTGGCAGGTCAATATGAAAATCTAATTTTTTTTTTTTTTTTTTTTTTTTTTTTTTTTTTTTAAATAGAGCACTTTTCCTTCCAATACAGCCAAAATACAAGATCATTAAAAATCTGTTCCACTGAATTCACTCCAGCAGAGAGGCAACAAATTGGCTGAAAGACATTTAAAAAAAAAAAAAAGAAAAAGAAAAAATTGTCATTTTTTAGCAACGGGAAGCAAAGCGACATTTGGTTGAGGAGAGTTTAGAAAGAGTGTTTGAGAATGTTATGTTTTGACCAATCCTGCCCCTACATGCTTATGCCAAAAATCTGAGACCACGCAGATAAAGTAAGAAATAATAATCTCTCCAGCTCTAGTTCCAGAATGGAAGAAATGTTCTGCAATGAATAATAAAACGCTAGTCACAGAGATGAAGGTGTTTATGCACCTTTATACAGTAATAGTGACATTCTGTTACCATACTGTCGAATTCTGAATTCTGATTGGTCAAAAAGTGTCGATTCATTTTCTATAAGAGCAGCTCTGATCATTCAAATACATTATCGTTTCCATAGTAACAGCTCATTCACAGGGACTTGTATGGCGGAGCGCTACTGATAATAAATGCGTTCAAAAAGTGTATAAACAATGTTATGAACACTGATATACTGCAAGTTTGCTCCAGAGTAAGGAGATGTTTATTTCACATTTATGGAAGGAGTCTCCAGTGTCAGCGCTTTGTAGCTGTACAGAGGAGGTCTCGGTAACATGATGAGCTGTGTGTATATATATATATATATGTGTGTATATATATATATATATATATATATATATATATATATATATATATATATATATATATATATATATATATATATATATATATATATATATATATATATATATATATAT
>CM040988.1:3451073-3475146 GCA_022985145.1 Pangasius djambal | reverse complement strand
GTAAGTGAGAGAAGGAACTTGTTTCATGGACATTCCGAAACATTAACCATAAACAGATAAAAAAAAAAATTAGGACCTTGCTGGAACTTATCTCTAGCACAGATAGCTTCTCCATTAGGAATATTATGCTGAGATAATGCACAATTCCTACACAACTGCACAAGGAACAGTGGAAAGATGTTCTTCCAGGGTGAAATGATAAACTGGTGTATGTGAGAATGCTCAGCTCTGTGCTAAAGGCGAGATCACATCTGGGAAACAGGATGCCACTTTAACCCAGAGGGTAAAAAAGGTTCTGTTTTTCTGTCAGGCTAAATGCCAGGAAGCATCGCAGCCTGGAGCTGAGGGGAATCACCACATCATGTTCTGGAAGGAAATAGTACAAGTCCATTTTTTTTTTTCCAGTTTATATTTAAGCTCTGGATGCTTCATTACACTTGGAGTAATATATGGTGTGTGTCTGTGTGTGATCTCTCAATATGAATGCATTATTAAACCAACTATAATAATAATAATAATAATAATAATCAAGCCATTTCATAAGCCCTCGGAGGTTCAAAACTAACCATAATTTGCAACTGCAAGCTGTAATCATCAGATGAATAGATACATGGTTGTACACGTGGATGCTTCCATATATTTAAATGTCCACAATGATTTTACACTTTTTTTTTTTTTTTTTTTTAGTTTGGACTCATAAGCATCCTTTGTTGGAACAGAATAGGGTTAGGATTTATTGATTTATTTAGGCATTTGTTTATTCATTCATGCAATTATCCATGCATAAAATAACTCATACAGGTCAAAAGCTTTGGTCAATGTTCACGTTAAACATCAGAATAGAGAAAAAAAAAGCTGGTGAGAGAGGTTAGAGTTGAATGCCAACTCAGATCACCACTCTTTACAGCTGTGGTGAGCAGAAAAGCTTGTCAGAATGCACAAAACAGGAAAATGAGTTACAACAGCCGAAGACCATGTCGGGTACTGAGGCTACAGTGGGCAACGATTCACCCAAACTAGACAGCTGAAGATGGGGAAAGAGACCAGGCGACATTCAACACCTCATAACCAATCGGAGTCAGGAATTCTATTTAAAACCGAGATTTTTTCAGCGCCATGATGCTATCATTTCCCCCCCCTCCCCAGTTTAACCATTAGTCCATGTCTATCAGAATGAATCATCAAATAGATTGTATGTTGAGAGAGTAATGCATATAGACAGAGGAAAGACGAATGGACTTATTGTCGTCTAGCTTATTGTCTCTATTTGTCAGGCAGAAGTTCATTGAATTTCAGCATGTGGCGTGTCATATGTCTCATGTCACCTTCCATTTGGGTTTCACCTTGCCTGTCTAATGCCTTTTTCTCAGCCTGTCAAGTGGCTTGAAATTGGGGTTTTCACTAAAAAAGTGTCCTTAAATTGATGCACTTGCTAAAAGCAAGTTTTCGCCCTGACACTCTGAAAGGGATTGGATCCAGTGGACTATAAATCTCTCAGAACTCCACCATTATTGGTTCAAATGACCAACGCAGGGTAATATTTCAAATTATATCAAGCTTTCATGACTATGAAAAGTTACAAAGGTTAAGATTAAGGCTGGGGATGTATTTGATATTTTCTCATCTAGATCACCTTTTATATGGGTTCATATGAAACGTTATAAAACTTTGGTGGTGGAATATTTTAAGCCATTTCCATTCCATTCCCAGCATGTGAAGGTCCTAGCGGTTCCCACATTATTATACTGAATGCAACAAAAAAGTGCACTTAAATCTGCTTTGGTTCTGGTTTGGGGTAAAAAAAATATCTTGATCACATACACAGTAATATAACAAATTGTTAATATTAAATACTGATCAATTAATTAAATGATAATTTAAATAATGTTTTTAACATTTTGTTGGCCAATTTATGGAATTATTTGAAGGTGCACAGTCCTTAGTTTTTTATTTAGTTAATAATTTAATCTAATTTCATTTTATTGAGATACTACTCCCTGATAATTTAATCACGGAGGCATGAAATTTGGCAGGAAGTACCCTAACACTAAAAGAACAGTAGGAAAACAAGACTCTTTGCCATGCATTTGCAAAATACCATCCACAGCCTCCACAAAAAGACTAAAAAAAATCACTGTCCTTTTGACAAATTCACATCAAAATTGAACACTTAAAAGCACTTTTGTGAATAACGCTTTTGAAAAATATCTGGTTTTCTGCAACGTTTTACTGCTATTTGTGATACCTGGTCAATGCTTCATGATTTATATAATCCTAACTGATATTAAAAATGAGAAACCCCAGATATAATGGCAGATTTCATCTTTTATTTTATTTATTTTTTTTAAACTATACTCATGAATCACTGTCCCAAACAGTGGTTCCGTCTACCTGAACCAGAGATCTCAGGAACAAAAATGACTTCAGATCAAAACAAATATGGTGGATGACAGGTCAGCTTGGTCAAGCTGATTATCGGTAGGGTGGTAGGTCTTGGACTTGGACTTGAATCCGGTCTCAACACGTTTTGTGTATTGACTTGGACTTGTCTCAGAATTACTGACATTTGTACTTGGACTTGTCTTGGTCTTGGGCATTGATTTTGCTAAATATCGTCTTGTTCTTGACTGAGAGTTTGTAGAAATAATGTTGGTGTTGTCTTTTCACATGCACAAAGGTTGATAAGAAGTAATTCCTCCTTCTAGAAAACAGCCTAATCATTGGCAAAATGTGAAACTGAAGTTGACTAGTTGAAGCGAAGGATTTGATGGTTTTTGATGGTCTCGCTTTCATCTGGTCTTGATCTTGACTTGGCCTTGACCCCCTTAAGACTCCGTCTTGACTCGATCTCTGCAAGTCTTGGTCTTGAACCTGTCTTGGACTTAACAGTGGCAGTCTCGACTATAGCCCTGGTTATTGGTCTTCGAGCAGGATGGCGTATCTCTCTACAGGATGTTGTGCCATAAATATTGAACATTTAAAATATTTCAATTTCAAATTGATCCAGCTATCCAGCTAGGACTAGACTGTGAGTAGATCAGATACCAAGAAGAGAGAACGAAAGATCGTTTAAATCTGGCTTTACACTGTACAATTGCTGCTGTTACCGCTGTTGAATACAAAACATCGTACATCGTAAAACAATTCTTTGGTCAGCAGCCAATTCAATGCCACTTTGACCAAAGAGCTCTGTCAGTTCTGATGGCAAACTCCCGAGACAGATACAAACTACAATAGTATGTATGCATGGTGAAACATAAAAGAGAAAAAAAATCTCCTTATTAGCTCAAGTTCACTCTGGAGAAAGTTTGTGCTTATGTGCTGGTTCACGCTGCTTGATGACGTAAGCAGAACATAGTCATTTTCTTTAAACACAGGTCTACCGTTAGAGCTACTTCATTGTATATATGTTGTGGAGAACACACACTATCACACAGTCTGTTATGATTTAGACAAGATTTTATTAATGCCGGTCAGTCCATTACCTGTGACCGTAATTCAGCTCATGTAAATCTGTAAAGTACATTCATTACAGGTTCATCCTTCCTCTTGAAACTTTTCTCTCTTTCCTTTCTCTACTGGAGAAATCGATAGAGCAGCCTGAGAGTTTAGGGAAAGGAAATAAAAATGTATTTGTCTCTCTCAGGCCTGCAGCGTGTGGAAGGCAGGATGTAAGTGCTGAGTAAGTTCATTAGGGTTTTTCCAGGAACCACAGCCAGAACAGGACATTTGAGAGCACCTGCAGGCGAGGTTAATGTGGACACATTTACACACTCCAACACTGGAACAGTCAAGGTTAACTGGAAAAAAAAAACAAAAAAAAAAACAAAACAAAAACAACAAAAAACTCCTAGGTTAATCTTAAACCTGTGTGATTTCAGTGCTCTTTACAAGGTCATTTCACATCACTCTGTATGAGACATTAAGTTTGAAATTGTTATTGATTCTGAAGGTTCAGATTCTGGTCACAAAACCTTTTTTAAATTAATTTGTCTATTTTATGTTATATAATTCTTTAATTCATTACTTTTTGTGGAAATTAAGTTTTGTAAATCCCAAATTTGCCAACACAGTAATGAAGAAAGACAAAGTATGTAAACATCTAAGATACAATGATTTATTTAATAATAATAATTAAAAAAAAAATGGTCAGCAACTTAAGTTTAAAAGTGACATCACTATTTACATTGGGGAAAGTTCCTTGTATTCAGAGTCGGGTTATGCACATTGATTTTGCTTAAGTTGATTTTCTGATCTCTCCATTCACAGCATTTAAATCACCTGTGTGTAGTTCATGCCAGTGAGGTTGCCCGAATTTTTTGGCGCAGAAGCATCCGAGACGGGGTTTATCAATAGCATCCTAGACCAGCGGGGGAAAAAAAAAAAAGTTCAGGGATAGAAAATGTAAATGGTGTAAATGGTGATTTTATTTCTTTACTGTCAAACGTAATATGGTGTGACATAAAGGCAAGAAATAGTTAAACAAAGCAAAATGGAAATATAACTAACTAATATATAAAACTTCTTTTATTCCCTTAGTCCCTTGAGGAATGCTAATAATTTTGGAATTTATCGCAAATGAAGTATTATGTAGCTTAATTGCATAATTACACACCATGGACGATACACTTGTTTGTCACATCTTGTAGGTCTGGCTGTAATTCTAAGCTGCTCTCGGTTCCTAGTGCCCTAGTTTCCTAGTTCCCCAGGTGCAGCTCCAAAATTCGGAGTCACTTAAATCAGTTCGCTACCATGCCAAAATTCTACTCTGAAGCTAACAGAACAAATAATCTCCTCAGCAGTGCTGTGTAAAGTTCAAGAAAAGAAGAGTCAGTAAGAAGAAGCCTATGATTTTGCCTAGAACTTATTTGACACAGCTCTCCTCGCACTCTGCATGTGTCTTCGATCTGATTTTAGCAGAAAGGCTTTGCGCTGTTCAGGGAGTTGCTGCAGCTTCACTGACTCCGTCTCTGGTTATTTAGCAGAAGCATGCTGTGTAAAGAGGTCAGTTTCTCCGCAAAGTTCCTCTGATCTGCTGAGATCGCAGAGACAAAATCCAGTCCCAGCATGTGAAGGTTACTGATGTTTTTACACTATGTATTGTACTGAATACATCGAAGTGCACCAGACTTGTGTGAAAACGTCTATTTAAATCTGCTTTGGCTCTGGTTATGGGGAAAATAATACCTTGTCAAATGTTTAGTTAAATATTGATCTTTTTGATCTATTGATCTATTGATCAATATTTTTCATTTTGTCCTGTTTATAATTCATTTTATGTAAGTAAATAAATAAATGAATTAATAAAAAAAAAATTTTAGTGCCAATTTTTTAAAAAAATTATTAAAAGCATGAAAGAAAAAAAATATTGCACTTTATCACATTTTTTGATCTGCTGTAATAGACAGGAAACTTCTATCTTTTCCTCTCAGCTTTATCAGACTAAGCATATGTAGTGCTTATGAGATGTTTTTTTTGATGTCTTATGTTGCCTGTATTGCCTGATCCCACATGAGTAATGCCCTCAGTCTGCTCCGGCCTCATCAAAACCACCTCACTGATTGATGTTTCAGATGAACGTCTCTCACTGAAGCTCTTATAATAAAACATACCTCTGGGAATCTTCCGGTAAAAAGCTTCAGCAATGGCTTCCTTTTCTCGGTTTAAACCCTTCCATAAAGAACCTGATCGGACATTCATGAAATATGAAAGTGTTCATCAGGAATCGAGCACTTTAGATTCGAGCTGCATCGGGTTTCACGTCGATGTGTTCTGGTAAAGTGAACGTCTTCTGTGATGAGCTGCTCGGGTACTGAACCTTCTGGCTTAAAGTGATAAAAAGTGAGAGAATTAAAGTGATGGGAAAAATAATATTTCTATTATATGAGGACATTCCCTTAAATTTACACCTGAAGTTCAGATAATTGTCAACATTTGGTAACATGCTGTAATTCGATAAATGATATTTTATGTGGAGTCCGTGTCATGCTGTTGTAGGAAAATAATCAACTTCAGGGTAGTGTGATGACACCACCACCACCACCACCACCATGTCCCAAAATGTTTTATTCCTCTTAACCGACAGCGATATGACAATGATTATTTTTAATTCATTAAAAAAACAAAGCTTCCTACTTTCTATCCATTTGTAGTGACCTTTAATGTCGTGGAATGTCCATAAAACAAGTTAGGTCCTGTTTTCACTTACCTTATAGCAGCTATAAACAGTTGTTCCCTCACCAGCCTTTCTTGTTTCTCTCTCTTTAAGTTGATCAGCCAAAAAAAAAAAAAAAAATGACAGCTTGTCATGTTACCAGAGACTCCTTCCTACATGATAAATAAATGTCTCCTATCAGAAAACATCACCATATTATCAGCATAATTTCCATAATGTTCCACAACATTAAATCTAACTTTGAAAGGATAAAAAGTATGAAAAGTGTCATACTGCCTATAACAGTACATAATGGAGTGTTTTATTGCTTAATTAAAGTGTCTAATTATGCCATTTGGGTTAAAAATGGTCCTGATTATTCCTACCACCATGTCATTTGGTACTATTTCCCCTTCTGCAATCAGAGCATAAAAATGAGCTCACTGATTCGCTGCCCATGCCAAGTGCGAAGAGGAACCAACTTGTTTCACAGATGTTCCACAACTTAAAATGTAGCTATAAACAGATAAAAAGCATGATGTTTCAAAAGCTTGCATAATATTATGCTATACTACTGACTAGCCTAGAGTTAGCAAGCAATAATTCATGCTCACAGCAATGGATTGACCAGCCTTTCCTGTCTAAGAGGCTGTACAGTGTAATATGACGCGCTGGATGAACTAACTTTTAAAGTAGTTACCATAGAAACAGTCTAGAATTTACAACTTTATAGCACGTATGTAGTATAGTATGTGATTCATTTATATTCACAACTGACTGACACTTCAGTTTCAGCTCTATCTGTTATTTTAGCTTAATTTCTGTAAGACTTTATATCAGAAGAATGAGTCCTATAAATGAATATTAATATAGCGATTACCTGGAAAGTGTTTCCTTCTTGCAGAATGATCTGCATAGGCTGAAGACTTTAATTAACTTCTATGCTCTGTTTGTTTCCCCTCACACCTTGTTGGGGAGATTATTTCTTAATTATTAAGCGAAATGAAGTATGAAATGGATAAATGAAAATTGAATAGATAGGGGCGCGAGCGCCTGTGTAGCGCTTTTAACTTTTATGAACAGATTATTGTGTAGGTATGCATTATTATATCAGGCTGCTGCCACACCTTCGGGTTAGGTCCTCTGTATTGTCTGCCTGTTGCTGTTAGCTGGACAAATGAAATGGTATCGAAACTCAGAATATCCTGTTTTGAGTAGATAAAGAAGGAACAATTATTAGAAAATAATGAGTCTGACTCCCAACTTAGATTAGAGAGAAAATGAATGTTACAGGCTGTAGTGGTTCCATCAAGCCATCTGGAAGCATATTCGGCAAGAAATAAATTTATAATCATAATACATTTATAAGCTTTGCTAAATAGGCTAATGCTGCATCATTACCTAATTAGCTAGCATAAAGATTTAAGACCTACTTTGAGCTCTCCTATTTATGTCAAAGCCATGATATAAATAGAAGAGACCTATATTGAGTTAAAATTTGCCTTATACTGGGGGAAAAAAGTCATTATCTACCTTTAAAATGCTAGAAAATGATGAAAAAATGCTTGGATTGCACTTTCCAAAGGTTGTAAGTACCCTTTTTGCAGTCAGTTTCAATGTATAATCATTCCATTTGGGTTAAAAATGATCTAGTTGGTTCTCCATTTGGATTATACCAATGCCTCCTCCTAGCAAAAGTGGTTTACCTTTGAACCTTCCATTTATTTTTTTCTCCCAATGGCTGCAAGTCGATTTTCAGCCTCTAAATCTTTTGGTACTGTTCATTTCCCCTTGGATAATAAGACTCTCTATTTAGCAAGCTTTGGAGTTGATAGCAAAGCAATAGACTGCATTCAAGATATAGCCAGTGATTAAGAGAATGGGAGGCTTTGGCATGAATTAGTTGATTCAGGCAGTTACTTTCCTTTACAAAAAAGGCATTCAAGTGTATGACTGCCTTCGTAGGCCACTATTATGGAAATCAGGCGTATTTTCAATTCACAGAAGATTTGTTGCATTGATTCATGTCTTCAATGGTTGCATTTTGATAAGCATAAATGGATCTGAATTGACTGGTATAGTCATAAAACTACGAAACATGTCTTTAAAGTTGTTCAAGCAAGAACTCAGAGCATGGGATTTCTTGTATTTATTCTAACTGTTTCTTTCTTTCTCTTTTTTTTCCCCACAGGTAAGTGTGCAGATCTTTACCTAAGCGTGAACATGGTCCGCAATGGAGGTGAGGGTCATGCATGCTTCTGATGAGATGCAGAAAGATCAACCTGCATTTTTTTTTTTGATCCACTCTTTGGTTTTGTGTATTTATGTCAATGAAGGTTTGGCCATTGCTTGTATAGTTCCCAATATTTACAGGCCCTACTCATATGCTGCATTTTGGTATTCTTCAAAAATGCAGCTGGCAATTAAAATGTCGTCACTACATGCGTTTTCCAAAGATTCAGACCAAAACACACCAAAATCATCAATGTTAAACAAGGCAAGGGGTCAGAGTAATCAACAAGGCAATCAAGGAACACTCAAACCATATACAAACTGGACAGTTGGCAAGACTTCGTAAAGTTACTTGTTCTACTGTGTTTATATATGTGAGAAACAGGAATTGGAACCAAATATGAAGAAGGAACTGAGTTTGTATACAGGAAATGGTGACCTCCTGAATATGATGGTGACGAGGGGTAATGGACACTAACATGCCCAGTCAGTTATAGATATTCTGGGGTCAAGTTAATCATGGTTGTCACCTCATTAAAAATGTACAGATACCAAAAATTTGTTAAAGGAAAAATCCACCCTGATTGACTTTTCTAACAATGTTTATAATCAATATGTTATCTTCAATAGTGGAAAATTTTGTAATTAAATTCTTGAGTAGACTGTTTTTAGCTTATTTTCACTTAATTAATGTTAATGGTTAATGGTTTCCTACATTACCAACAATGCCATTCAAATATTTGCACATAGTGGAATTTAGCCCTTGTTTCAAGTCCTTACTCTTTTGATTTTAGGAGTTAACAGCAAAATCTGACTTATGTTTTATGTTTGAGATCACTGATCACTATTAAACCTGTTATCAGTGTTCTCCTGTGAGGAAGCACAGAAGACAACTAATTTCTTCCAGGAATAATGAAAATACAGGACCAACCAACAAATTAGCACTAGAATATAAACAAAATATAAACATATTTAATGTGCGTCAGGGTGAAATTTTCCTTTAAACTTACATTTTCTTCAAGGACAAATCAGGTATATTATACTGTCATTTCTGTAATGCATTATGGCTTTGGTGATTTAAGAGAATAATTACAGAATATTAAGGTTACCATACTCAAAGGTCCAAAATACCTTTATGTACCTAAGTAGAGTCTCACTAGAGGGACAGACAAAGACAGGAGAGTCTTCTGTTAAAGAAAGCTCCTTCAGGCTTTGATTTTGACCTGAGATGTCCCAGATATCCATCATTCTTGTATGAATCTAGGACAGTAACTTGGCACAAAGCTCCCAGACTTGTATAGTTGATATTCTTGGATATATGACAGACATTGTAGAGCCCTTGTGGAGGAAATGCAGCTGCAAGAAGGTGCAATTGCTTTACGGTTGAGCAAAAAAAGAAAAAGGTGGAAAAAGTGTTACGAGCTGACAACATGACAGAATGATATGCACAGCTGACAGCAAAATAATACAGCAGTTACAAATCAGTTACGATTCATAGAGTATACCGTTTGGATCCACAATGCACCTGGTGCATATGCACAGATTTTAAACTAACTTCATGGCAGAGGACAGAAAATCACACAGTTACCTGTGTGAAATGCTTAGTCTGCTGATGCTCTAACCCATTTCCATGCTCTAAATTGTACACACTTAGTATACAACAATGAAGACAATGAAGTTTTGTGTGATTAATTGTATGAATGGATGACATGGTGGCATGGCTCCAGGGCCATAGTTCAACCCAGAGCACAGAATATTGTCCATGTACTTTTTTTGCATGTACTTTCCATGTCCATGTGGATTTTCCTCTGGGGTCTCCAGTTTCCTTTCCAAACTACCAAAGAACATGCTAATACGCCAAATTACTCCTAGGTGTGAATGTGTGGGTGGATGCTACCCTGCTGCAATGGACTGGAGTTCCATCAAGGGTGTGTTCAACACTCACTCCTAGTGTTCCCAGGATCCATTGCCATAATAATAATAATAATAATAATAATAATAATAATAATAATCTATGCCTGTCCCATTTGAGATTTGCTGAGGTTTGGACAAGAAACATTGGATTCCATGGTTAGTTTGCTGTTTGGGAGGAGCCACTAAACAGAAATAGTCATTCATATAAAATAGAATTGTCTGGCATCTTTTTTTGAAAAGCAGAAGTCACAGATCACTGGAATTCCCACCTGTAGTGAACCTTTCAAACCAGTCAATAAAAGAAGAGGGAGGTGAAGATGATTGATGATGAAGATGAAGGTAGCTGATGGACGCACTGTCGTTTCCCAGCAGGCTCAACCACACAGCTGCACATCTTGTCCACTCATCTTCCCCCTCATTACTGCTGGACTCCTGACACACCAATTACTTTGAATCCTATTAGCATGCAAATGTAGTCACCAAATGCAGAATAGCATATTAAACATTTCCTGCCACCTAATTAATTTTGGTCTTCAAAAGCTAAAGCGGATGTACAAATCCGTGATGAATATTAATATTGTGTCTCTTTGGGAAAAGTGAGGCAGGCTCTGCCTCAGCCAGATGGATCAGCTCTGGCCTAAATCTCTGCTGAGAATTATTTTATCAAAAAAAAAAAAAACCACACCACATTCTTGATAGCCATAGAGATTCATCCATTACAATGTGTACATTCATATTGTATTGTCAGTAAAGAACTGATCAATACATCATCTGTGGCTTTGCTGTATTATACAGCAGGCCAAGCACCAGCATACCCCTGTCATCTAAACGACTTTTTAAAGCTGTATAATAAAATACAAAACTCTTATGGTACAGTCTCAAGTAATATTAAAATAATGCAGAAGGATTTATTTACAAGTTTCACATAAAGAAGAAAGGTCAGAATATTGATGAATCCTAACACGATGTAAGCTGACGCAACACTTATTCAACATAAACAGGTTTAATACAGTAATACATTGACCTCTGGAAGGTGAAACACAAGATAAGGCATAAAGTATTGGGTACAAAAAGAACTAGGCATGAAATGAAATGGGCACAATGAGAACTTAACAGGACAAGAAAAAGGCATGGTTAGAACTTGACACAACTAGACATGACAAGAATTAAGCATGGCAAGACCTTGACAGGGGAAGAACTAGGCACAATCAGAACTGGGTATGAAAAGAAGTAAGCATTACAAGAACTTGGTGGGGCAAAAACTTGACAAGAAAAGAACAAGGCTTTATGAGAACTAGGCACACTAAGAACTAGGCCTGACAAGAATAAGGCACCTCAAGAACTTTGCAGGAGAAGAAATAGGCATTACTTGACAAGAGAAGAACACCAGGAAAAGAACTGTGAGCACAACAAGAACTGTGTGATACAAATTTGGTATGACAAGAATGTGACAGAACCAGAACTTAATGGGGAAAAAACTTGGCAAAACAAGAATTAGGCATGAAATTACTAGGAACAACAAAAACTAGCCATGACAAGAACTTGATAGGGCAAGAATTAAGTATTACAAAAACTGGGTATAATAAGAAGTAGGCATGGCAATGACTTAACTGGACAAGTACTAGGCACAAAAAGAACTAGCCATGAGAAGAAACAGGCATGGAGAGAACTCAAGAAGAAAAGAAGATCCAGGCACAAAAATAACTCAGGGAGAATGTAACTGGACAGGAAAAGATCTGTGCATAACAAAAATGGTAGGCCTGATAAGAACTAGGCACATAAAGAACTAAACTATGCACAAGAAAAACGAGGCATGACGAGCACTTGACATGGCAAGAATTAGATACTACAAGATCTAGGCACAACAAGAACAAGTTGTGGCAAGAACCTGACAAGAAAATAACTAGGCACAACAGGAACTATGCATGACCAGAACCAGGCTTGACAAGAACTTGACAAGCAAAGAATTGTCAAGAAAAGTACTAACCAGAACAAGAACTAGTCAGGGCAAGAAAAAATGAGGCAGAACAAGAACTTGACAGGGCCAGAGCTTGACTAGAAAACGGCAAGAAAGTGACAACAAAGGAACTAGGCACAACAAGAACTAGGCATGACAAGAATTTGACAGGATAAGAACTAGGTATGGCAAGCAGCAGGACAAGAACTTGACAGGATGCAGACCTGACAGGACATGAACTAGGTATGACAGGAACGTGGCATGACAGGAACTTGATAGGATAAGAACTAGGCAGGACAAGAACTTGATGGGATATGACCTAGGCAGGAAAAGAACCTTACAGGACATGAACTAGGTATGACAGGAACGTGGCATGACAAGAACTTGATGGGATAAGAACTAGGCAGGACAAGAACTTGATGGGATATGAACTAGGCATGACAACTCATCAGAACAAGAATTTGGCAGGATGAGAACTTTGACAGGACGAGAACTAGCCAGTGTTTGAATTCAGTTTAGTTCAGTTTTACTTGTATGTGGTGGGTCCATGCTGTTGCAGACAGATCTATCACAAATATGAATAATATGGGCCTTTAGTGAAAGTTAATCCTATATCCCGTGTGGGGACTTATGTTATGTAATGTGTTAAAGTGATTAGCGAGTTACTTTAGCACATTTTGATTTGGACTGTCACTTCAGATAATTGTCGTGGATGTGTCCCTGGCCGAATGCACCCTTCTCTTTTTAATGACATACCTGTAGCTGTCTCATGATCACCAGCAGTTAAGTGCCTTTTAAGCACTCTGGATGAATAGACTCCCACTGCAAAACCTTGGAGGTCCCTTGTGCTTAAGTTTACACAGCTATTTTTAATGTTTTGGTTATATCCTGCTCTTGTTATATCTTGTCTTGTCCTGTTTTGGCTTTTTATGTGTTTAGCTTCATGTTTCTATTATCTGATGTCTATTTATTAGGGACAACCTTGATAATATTGTTTCGTTTGGATTACAGACTGGTTTGAATTTCATTCCAAGTATTCTTTAATTTAAGTTCATAACTTGTTTCTTTTTCTTCTTACTTTCATTTATTCATGCCTCAATTCGTTTTTCATCCTTTTTTTCTGCCTTCTTTTTTTTCCCTTATAAAATGCAATTTCAGTAGCTTAGAATCGAAGGTTTTACTTAAAGCATTGCAAAGCTTGGTAAATATTGATTAGTTTGTCTTATCGCCGCTTGCTTAAGGCAGCTTTTAGTGAACACGGATGCTGGCTCGAACACACTGACTGGAGGGAAACGGTTCTCATTTGCTGGCGAAGATAAACTTTGTTCTGATGTAGATCTGTGGTCTGCATTATAAATCAAAACAACTACATGTATGGCATTCATTATACCTGAAACATTATGAGGACATTTTCATTTCCAAATATTTTTAATTAATATATTGTATATTGTGTGTATGTGTATGTGTGTGTATATATATATATATATATACACACACACACACACACACACAGTACTGTGCAAAAGTCTTAGGCACCCTATTTTTTTTTTTTTTAGTACAAACTTTGTTATAGATTTTTATTTTATGACTTCTACATTACTGATTCAGTACAAAAACGTTTTAGATTTCCCAACATTAGTTTTCCAGCACAAAATGAAATGTTTGTATGTCAGTAAAGAAAGCAGCAGATTACATAAGAGACACTTTTCAGACAACAAAACATAATGAAGGCTGCTGGGTTTTGCTGCAAAAATAAGAAGCAAGTGTAACAAAGTCTCCAGAAGAACTGTGGCTGCTTCTGCAAGATGCTTAGTAACACTTACAGCTCATTTCCTTATAAAACTGCACAAATTGTACCTGAGACTACTATTTATTTATTTTTTTTAATCGTCACACCAAATATTGACTTTGTTTCATTTATTACTGTTTACTGCTCTTTATAGTATTTTTTTTTTTAAATGTAGAAACATTTAATTTCATTATTTTTGAACGCAACTTTGCTCTACGGCATTTCTTTGCATGCGCCTAAGACGTTTGCACAATACTGTATTTCTAATTTGTTGAGTATGAATATGAATCATGAATCAATTTACTTATTTAATTTATTTATTATTACTTTTTCTTTATCTAATTATATAAACATAACCCAATCTATAAATCAATAGTGTGATATATCCTGTTTTATTTGCGGAATTTCATTTTTAGTTTGAAAATGAATCCAGAAATTTAATTATTAATCAGTATAATCATGTATCGATGTATTTTTCTGCATCCATTTTTTCATATTATAATTACTTTTAACTGCTAAACCATATATCCTTTTTTTTAAATTTGAGTTGAACTTAAAATATAAAATTAACCCTTGAATATAATCATGAATCAGCTTAATTATGAATTCATGATTTATTATCTTTTTAATAATTTTTCCGATTCAAATTCTTTTTCATCTATAAATCCATAATGTGATAAATCTTTTTTTTTTTTTTTTTTGCTTGAGTTTAATATTAATTTTAAAACAGATGCAAATGAATGAACTAAAAAATAAATTCTATCAGCATTATGAACACTAACAGCACTAAAATGGCAAAAGTAATGCTTTTAATAATATAAAAAAAAAGGTGACTGAAACATTTAGCCTCAAAGGCGGAAAGGTGGAATTCCTTTAATTTCATTTTCGTTGCACTGCAGTAATGAACTCCATTCATCTAGATTAAGGCTAGTTATTTCATGTTGTATTAAAATCCAATTAAGGTGTAGCGGCTTGATAAATACTTGAAAATACTCATGCATACATTTCAAGGGATCTGTACTTTAATTATATATTTACACACATTAATGCCCCCGTTTATTAGATACAATAGCATATGTATAATTATCCAAATGTAATTTAAAAAATAATGTTAATGTTCAGTATTATGAAAAGGTTTATATATTTGGATTGTGATAACGAATTTAGTGTGTCCGTTTAAATTAAAATACTGACACAGTAAAGCTGCATGACATCCATATTCGCTGTAATAATAGTAATAAAACACTCCCTGGTTGCTGTTATAGGAAAATAATCAACAAGTTGAGGTAATTTCCCTTTAACAGTATGTCCAGAAATGTTTTGTTCTTCATGTACTATAGTAATTTGTCAATGTGTACATACTTTTTTTTTATCCGTTTAATGTTGTGGAACGTCCATGGAATGAGCCGCTATTATCGAAAAAGTAATCAACACCCTTTGACCAATCAGAATCCAGAATTCAACAGCGCTGTGGTATAACATTCCTTTATTACACTCACTGTATTTGGAATATAGTAGGGCAAAATATCAGATGTTACTGCATTCATACTTCATTATTCACCACATTCTTGTCATTTTAAAAAAAAAATACAAGCTATCTACAATTTCTGGACCTTTCCATTAGTGTCTGAAGCAAAATATGATGTGTATTCTAGTGTCTCTATATTTACGATCTCTCTGTACTTGAAGGCTTTACCTCTGGCTTTTCAATTTCAGTGCAGGGAATGTTTTTTTTTTCTCTCTCTTCCCCCTTTCTCCCCCTCTTTGTTGCTATGTTTGGGTGGATGGATGATGTGGAGCCAATGCGTTTGAGTGATTTTGCTTTGAACTACACAAAGTGCGATCAGAGTCTTCTCCTGCTTTCTATAAGTCTGACGCAATTTTGTGAGTTCGCGGAGTCCTTGAAGGAAAAGCGATATACGCTATTTCTCGAGAAACTTTACTTTTTTCCGTTTGTCCATACCTGATGTGTATTACTGAAGTACGCTGCTGTTGCTTACCGGATTGTTGGCTCTTATGTCTGATTTCCTAAAGGTGTAGTAACATACGAACTTGAAAACTCCTGCAAAAAAGTGTAGGCAATAAATGAAAATATATATAAGGTCCATAAGTATTTGGGTATTTGGACAGTGACACAATTACAAAATACAAACATTGCAATTTTGCCTCTGTACACCACCCCAATGGATTTTAAATGAAGCAATCAAGATGTGATTTTCAGCTTTAATTCAAGGGGTTTAACAAAAATATTGCATTAACCATTTAGGAATTAGTCTTTTTTTTTTTTTTTATGGAGTCCTTCCATTTTCACAGGCTCAAAATTAATTGGACAAACTAACAATCATAAGTATTAGGATTACATAAGGAAACCCAGTCCATTTTCGATATAGTCCTTTCAAACGTTGCCGCTCGTCTGTTTTAGGTAATATGACAGTTAGTTAGACAGTAGAGAAGTTTACAATACAAACTTTTTCTTCCTATTCTATGAAAGACATGTTACGTATAGCTTTTAATAATAACACACACACAAAAGCACCAGGTGGTTCAATAAAACCATGTATACGTGTGTTTCTACTAATTTTAATTCCTAATGTATGGAGGTTGGCAGGTGTGCAACTTGACTGGCAGGTGAATAGACCCTGATTGTTGATGATGAGGGTGATAAGAGTGTGATCTGTTTTCCTGAATTAGCACATACACATATTTCATTCCACCGTGTTAACGTAGAGTGCAATTGCAGTTTTCCCATATGTGAAATACAGATGGCCTTCATGTGCGTGTAAATGTAATTGATTCGAGCAGTGGAAGGGTGTCAAAGCAAACACAAGCTCTCACGACATTGCAGTCTTCTTTAATTAAAATAAATGCATTATGGTGCCACAGAGTCACTTCAGGAAAATTACTGTGTAAAATGCATCAGATTCCAGCATTGTTATGTGGCATCAGTAAAAGAAATGTTTTACCACTGTAGATAGGATTTTCTGTTTTCGGTCAAATCCAGCGTTATTAGCGTTTTTTTCTGTTAGAGTGAGTTTGAATGTGTAGTACAGTGAAAGTTAATTTTGTTGCAAGTTCTACTGTCACTTTTGCATTTGGTCAAGGTGCAAGTCTGGGAGTCTGTCAAGGTACAATGTGTCATTCTTTAATGAATAAAAAAAATTTCATTGTTGGCAAATTGGCAAATTGCTGTGGCATAAGAGGAAGAAAACACTGTGTGTGGTGCTGTTACAGTAAAATAATCAACTTCGAGGTGGTAACTCATGTTGCTTGTAGTCTGTCTCATGTGTGCATGTAGTAAATACTGATTTCGTTGCTTGTGGGTGCAGCTTTTTTTTATTAGCTCTGATGAAAAATGGAAGTAGTTACATATAACCCTTAAAGCTAACTACGTAAACACAAATTAATGCACTAATCAGGGTGAAATAGTTTGAAACCCCAAACGTTGCCTCTGGCTTTGTTTAAAGATCAGCAAAGCAAGTCACCTGTACTAGCTATGTACACTCATCAAAAGTACCTATGATCTTTGCTACATCGTTCCAAGCTTTATTTTTCTTTACAATGTCTCTATACACATTTAGAGGTTGTATATGAGGAAAAAATAAGCTGAAACCACGATTATAATTTCTTCTCGCGTTTTTGTGCGTTAAACAGTAAATGGGAACTAATTGCAGGTAGGAAAAAAGCTATTAGTGGGAAACTGAAGAAACGTCACACCACATGCATGTAGGATTGGTCTGAGAAATCGTTCGAGCCAATCGTTTGGATTTGTCACGCCTTTACCGCATCATACCTATTTTGCATAAAATTGAGAAAATCTCAATTCAAATGTCACTGGTCACATGTTTGTGAAATTGTGGCTCCGTGATGTGTACGTACGTAGAAGATGAATCATTAGTGATGTTCTCGTTGAACACAGGTTAATTCATTTATACGATGGAAGAAATAAAAAAATACAAAACAATTAGCCAGTTGTTGACTTGCTATTCATGCTTTTGAGTCTCGATTGGCCTGTGCTTTGCAACACGTTTGTAATTATCGTTTTATAATTGTCGTTTTATTGAAAACAAGGCCAAATTCACTCCTAGTTGTTTTTTTTGTTTTTTTTATAAATAATTAGCAACACTTGTCTGGAGGATGGCAAATACGCATCTTAGATTTGTTAATTACTGTGACAAGCCGTAAGGCACCATCTTGAGCGAAATTCCCACTTCTCTTGTCTCATCTTGGTGTATTATTGTGATGAGACATTCTTCCTTTGAGAGGACATTGAGGGAACTCCATTCAGCAGCCTCTTCGCATTTATGTCATGTTGAATGCAGACAGATTTGAGCTTTTACATTACTGTGAAATGATCTTCCTCGTTTGCTAAATGTAGTGCTCTTTGGTGCTTTCAGATGCATTTTGTCTGTGCTAACGTGTATTAGCTGGGATATTTAATAACCCCTGTCATGCCTGCTACTGTAAACGCCAAGGACTGCCAGCAGGATGATCTGCATCATAGCCAGATCACGCTTTAAATTACTCACGCACTCACACAGTTAATTAATATGACACTAACCGGTGGCAGAAATGCAAAGTCTAAGGTTCAAACATTTGAAATGCCTTATGTTCTATGTGAAACTAATGCAGAGAGGCAAATCCAACTTGTTCCGCTGACTTCATACACCTCGCGGAGGCAAATACAATTTGGTAGCATGGTGTAATGTAACAGGATTAGCACCGATAAACTCGAGTGTGTCCAGTCACGCTGACTCCCTGATGCAATATCTACACCATTTCATCTGCTTCCTGCAGGTGGCTTTGATCTGTTAGTCATAAGCACTTCTATTTACAGCCTCCTCTCAGCTCTTCTTCAGATTTAATAAACCCGAGCACTGAGTCTGTACACAAAGACCAAAGTACACATGCAGACCAATCACAGGGCATGATGATTTAGAGCTAGTTCTATTTAATATGGCGTAACGCTGAACTTACTGAAATAGAGTCGAGGACAAAATGAAGATGAAAAAAAAAAAATATCTATACCACAGTGCTGTTGAATTCTGGATTGTGATTGGTCAGAAGATGTTGATGAATTTTCTGTAACAGGAGACAGTAATGTAGCTGCAAATCACAGGTTTATATCAATACACTCGTTCTAATATGCTATTGTGTCTATAGTAACAGCTCATTCACAGGGCCTTGTTAGGCAGACATGCCACAAAACCTGATTATAACTGCTATAACATAAGTGATAAAAGGTATTAAAAAAGTAGCTTTTTTTGCCATAATTCCACCAAAATAAAATAAAAAAAAAGAATTACTGTTATAAAACTAAGATAAAATGTATTTTGTGTCATAATTTATTTAATTAATTAAATTCATAATTTAATTAATTAATCAAATACTTTGGGACGTGCTGTTATAGGAAAATAATCAATTTTAGGGTGGTAACAGTAACGTTCTTTCATCACACCAGTCTGTCATCAATCAAGTGTTTTATTCCTTACATGATTTATACCATATTCTTCAAGACAACAATATTAATATAACTTCACTTTAAATATATACAGTTGTTTTTTTGTTTTTGTTTTTGTAAGTAAATATTCTGATTACTTGTAATTATGATTATAGATTTATTATAATTATAGACACTCACATTCTAACTTTGCCAGTCATCTAACACAGCGTCCTTTAAATCCGATCTACGAACTGAGCGGTGTGGCAAAATGGTTGACCTCTTTGTTTTGGAAGTATGTAAACCATTTTTTTCTAGTTGTTCCATAGATTTATGAAATTATTGTCTTGTTAAAGGATACATCCACATTTCATTTTTAACTTTAATTATTTTTATTTATAGCTAAGTGGTATAGTAGAGGTCTATTTAACGTTTTGTTCAATTAAAAAAAAACATGGGGTGTGCAAACTTTTGCACTTAAATGTACATTGCCTGGAAGTGCTACCATAGCCTAGCATGATTTGTTTGCTTGAAACTTTACTACATTTCATGTACTGTGGTGACAATAGCATTTTCGGGAGTAGCATTTGTTTTAGTAGTAGAAACAGCAGTAGTATATCATCAACATATTGGAAAAGTGTGTTGGTTATATGTTTCATCATGTAATGAAAGAGAAATCATTTCAACCAAGGGCTCGAAGGGTGGCTGGTACAGCAGGTGGTCTCATAAATTTCCTGATTTCTATTTATACAGTTAAATTTCTAAACAGCACACTTGTCTAATATGTTGTTGATCTACTACTACTACTACTACTACTACTACTACTACTACTCCTATTAAACGAATGCTAGTCCTGAGAATGCTAAATGGATAAAATGGATAAAACATAATAAAGCAGCAGAGTCCGGGGATCAAACCTGACCTCAAGCCTGAGATTCACATAATCTCCCTTTGTGGGTTTCTCCAGGTTCTTTGGTTTCCTCCCACCTTCCAATAACATGCTAGTAGGTTGATTGAATACTCTAAATTGCCCCTAGTGACAAACTGGTGACCCCTTCCAGGGTGTATTCCCACCTCACGCTCAGTAGTTCTGGAATAGACCTAGACCCTGGATCCTCGATAAAACCGTCAATGAAGATGAATGAATGAATGAATGAATTTTAGCTAAAATTAAAATGCCTGTTTTTTTCCCTTCTTTATGGTTTATATTAATCAGCATATTCTAAGGTTTTATAGTGTTTAATAGAAAAATACCCCTGTCTGTCCTGTATGGTGCGAAGGTTTCTGCCAGCTGCAATCCTCTACCCCTGTAAGTGTGGCATTTCCTGATAATGGATGGACTTCTGCTATGATTTACTGCTTTATCCCAAAACGAGGGAAAACCTTTCAGCGCCTCAGGATTGAAATATCTCTGGCTATAAAAGCTTAATAGAATTTGAGCTCTTTCTGTGCTGCAGCTATTATGAGCGAGTCTCCAGCTGAGAGGAATCGAAAGGGATTCTGTGATTGAGTGGTTTTGGTGGGAAGCCATCGATCATCAGTCATCATCTATCAACCACTGCCAAATCACTGATATTTTAAGTGATGGAACAAACTGGGACAGACATTGAACTAGATTGGACTAGTGAGAATTTGAGAAGATTCTAACGTCCACAACTATAATTATGCAATTTGAAGATGGACAGGTCCATTTCTGAGCTATCATCCTTAACCGAAATAAATGGTGAATGCTCTGAAGCCCAAAATTAAGTTGGAAAGTTTAAATTAAGATAACACTGGCCATTGTTGTGTGTTTATGGCTGAGTAATAATCAGCGGGATGGGAAAGTCCAGTACAAACCTCAGCGCTAATTTCCTCTTCATTCAATCTCACTGACCAAATGACGTTATATAGCTTTGTGAACACAAGCGTGGAATCCTTGTTCACAAACCATGATACTGAGAACGATACTTTCTTGTGCTTTAGAAGAAATGAAAGAACTGGTAGAAAGAGTGAAGTATACAGTTTAGATTGGAATTGGGCAGAAAGTGTTCGTTTTATTTCTTTGTAGCATATACGTAGCTTCATGCTAATACGTCTGTACGTTACATGCTAATAGTAACCGCTCATTCACAGGAACTTGCGTGGTGGACAGTCCAGATCAACAGATTAAAAAGGTGTAATCGCTGATTTCGTTTTCTTTAAAGAGATTTAGTTTATAGTTTAGAGATTTTGTTTGTAACAGCCAGAGGTAGAGTGTGTGTTAAACATCCTCGATAGGGGATGTAGCAGGTTCAGATCTTAAAGATACTTAAAAAAAAAAAACTGAAACTAAAACTTGGCAAAACAGCTTGAATACTTTTTTTGTTTCACTTTTTTTTTTTTTTTTTTTCTTGCAGGTGATATGCTAGTTTGCTAGGAAATCAAGACCATGGATACATGCTTACAAACACAACTACGTGCAAGATTTAATGACTTAATTTCAGTAAAGATGACGCATTTCTTATTTTCCAGTCAGGGTTTAAAATCTTGCAGTGGATTGAACAAACCTTATATTTTTGCCGTATATTTTCTGGATTAGATTTTTGTTTAAAGAGACTCTTTTCATGGCATAGTGTTGTCGTTTTCAATGTTACGCGACTTTCCAATGCGATTTGCCCGAGAGTACCATCAGTTTTCTTTTCTTTTACAAAAAAAAAGACGACGAGACTGCACTTAGACTGCACTGAAGTGCTCTCAAAAGATGAAATATTTCCTTTGCTCTGTTTCTACAGCTAAATGACTGCCGTTGCTTTTTACTTTACTATATGACTGGTGCAAAAGAAAGGTTTCATGGTGTGCTTTGGAGATGTTCAGACATTCAACTATCACAACAATGCTCCGCAAATCATTTTTCCATTCCACTCTCTATACACACAGTGCTGCTGTTTTATCAGGTACACCTACATATAGAGCACTATGGACAATATATTGGCACCCCTCTACCCCGTATAGTAATGGAACAGGATGACCAGTCCGTAGGTCCATCCCTAAGCAGATCTTATTTGGGTGATGAAAGCAATGAAAGTAACATGGTAATAGCATACTGGTGTTGTGTTACAAAGTCTTTAACGCAATTAGACACACCTAGTTAGTTCCTGTTATCACGCATGTTACAGCAGCTATGAACCGTTATTCCCTTTACGTCCCTTTTGTCTCTCGCGTCTCTCTTGATATTAATACGACTTGTCGTTTCACGAGAAACCGCAAAGTGTAAACTCCTCTCTGTGCACCTTTACCTCTGGCTGTTACAAAACGCTGACACTGGAGACTCCTTTCCATAAACATTAAATAAATTACAGAACATTTCATCACGTCAACAATTACACACGTTTATTTATTTTTTTTAACCCACTTAATAATATATGATTTTGAACTCTTAATATGGATGCAATTCTGGATTATATCCTGATGAGATTTATGGCCATATCAAAGGATATGAATGGATAAATCCGTTTTAAATTGTTAAATTCATACACTGTTTTGTCAGAAAATCCATTTGAACAGGCGGTGCTGTAAACGATATACTGAACATTGCTGTAGAATATCACACACACATTTCGTTTGAGACACACAAACACAGTTCACACACTGCCCCTATTGTTTATGTGCTGTATTGCACAATGAGGATGAATTGTCACCCCATATAAATATACCATATATATCCTTCAAACCTCATTATTCAGAAGAATTAACGCTTGGAGAATTGTAAATTATGCCCAGAATAATCTTTTGGCAATTTTGAGTTTACTGTTGATGAGCAGGAATTCTGATTTGCACTTTTATTGTATGCTAATGGCCCTACACTAGTATTCCTCTGCACTAGTATTGTTTTTTTATTGTTGTTGTTTTTTTGCTTGTTTTGTTGCTTGAAGTTTCCCCGGATAAAAGTTCTCTCTCTCCGAGAAGCCATCATGTTTTTTTATAGCAATATTGTTTAATATTCTGAGTGATCCATCAAGATACCACTGTTACTCTTTTATAGTAATACAGACAGACAGCTCCATCTCTGTTGATGTCCACACACAGCAAGTCATGTTTTATTGATAACAGCAAAAGCTTAGGACTTTTATTCCTTTTAGCATTTATCTTTTATAGGTAGTCTGCGTTTATAAGTTTAAAAAAAAAAAAAAAAAAAGAGCGCAGAGTAAACATTTAATAAATCATTTGCTGATATTTCTTTAGTGTATTCAGGGTTCAGCTGCTATTGTAATGCCGGAGTGTTTCATAGGCATGTGTTATAGCAGAAGCTTTGGTGACTGATGTGTGTTTGTTCATTTAATGTTAGAACTGACTTTGTGTTATCTGTGTGTCCTTGTGGGGCTACAGTTCATCAAGACGTTGTATAAGACGAATGGTCAGATCCTTAAATTCAGCTCTTTATATCTTGTTGCTTAATTTTTGAGCGGTCAGCGAGGGCGTCATGGCGTATCTGTCATGTTATGTCATACTCCTTGTGAACCATGGGTAAGGTAGAACATCACTTTGTGTTGTGCCTTCTGTTGGCATTGTGTCTCTGTAGACCCCATTAGCTATTTATTTATCCATCCATCCATCCATCCATCCATCCAT
>CM040988.1:3408381-3450973 GCA_022985145.1 Pangasius djambal | reverse complement strand
AAAAAAAAAAAAAAAAAAAAAAAAAAAAAAAAAAAAAAAAAAAAAAAAAAAAATCCGGAAGAAGAAGAAATGTGAATGTTATACCTCTTGTTTTTTACATGCCATTAAATATATATATGAAAAGCTTTACTCTAAAATATTGCTCAAAAGTCTAAAAATATATAAACGTAAAAAGTTAATATTATAAAAATATTATATAAAAGATAATATGTAGGGGTCAAAAATATGATTATGGCTTAATATCTTAAAACCAGAATTGTCAGATAGAAACTAAGTTTCATTTTGCTGTTTTTACGATATTTAAATAAATAAATAAATAAAATAAAAACTTGATAATGCTAAGACGAACATAGACTAATGACATGTAATGACCTCAGACGTGTATTTTCTGTCACAGAAAAGCTGTCACATGACCACCATTATGTCACTCCAACATGCCAGAAGGTCACGGAGTTACAAACTAGGAGAGTGTCATAACACTCTCTTAACCAAATATCTATGTCATATGACTCAGGATAAACACTTATGGATGTTATTGTAGGTTTATGTTAGCTGTCAGTTGTAAAGAATGCCTTATGAAAGTGCATAAAGGAAAGTGCATAAAGTAAAGTACTACAGACATGTTACTTGGGCTGAACTCTGTGTGATCTCCATGCCAAACCTCATATCAGCTCTGGAAGGCAGGATGATACTCTGAGCCAGAGGACAAGTCGATCATGTAAAGGGTTCAGAATCTGGGCAAAGAGCTTGTGTCTTTGTGCCAGGGTACGTGCCAGGCCAAACAGAACCTGGAGCTGAGGGAAATCACCAGCTTGGATCACTCAGGCTTCTGGAGAACCAATAGAGGAGACTTAAAAGTACATCTCTGGTTCTGTGAAGGCTTGTTTGTATTCATTTTCTTTATTCCTAAAGGAACCGACATAAGAATTATAATTGGGAACCCGTTCCTATTAGGTTCCTTTTAGAACCTGTTAGACACCGTCAGAAATACTGCATTATTTTTACCTCGAGCAGAAACAGAAACACGTTTCATTTTTAATCAATATCAAAATGGTTGTGTTAGGCAAAGTGGATCTATGTGGAACCTTCATATTTGAGAGCCAACACTTCTGGATGTTCTTTAGGCAGTCGTGGCCTAATGGTTAGAGAGTCGGACTTGCAACCCAAAGGTGAACCTGAAGGTCATGGCAGGGATTGTAGGCAGGGAGAGTGAAAGTCTCTTCCACCCTCAATACCACGACTGAGGTGAGACCCTTGAGCAAGGCACCGATCCCCCAACTGCTCCCCAGGCGCCACAGCAAAAAAAGGCTGCTCACTGCTCCGGGTGTGTGTTCATGGTGTGTGTGTGCGCACTTGGATGGGTTAAATGCAGAGCACAAATTCCGAGTATGGGTCACCATATTCGGCCACACTTCACTTCATCACAAATTAAATTAATGGTCCATTGGATAATTGAGTTACTTCTAAAAGGGTTCTACTTGGAATCACTTCTGATAAGAACATGCTCTGTTGTAGGGTTCTATAATTTGTTCACAATGTGGTATTTGTGAAAATCCAGAGAGTTGGAAAAACGTTCGTATCCTGTGTTTCGCTCCTGAAGGAGACTCATTAATGTGAACCTCGATTGATCAGCTTACAAATCACACCAGTTGAATGAAGGCAAAGGGTTCTACACTTTCTAAGAGTGTAATTTTAAATAAACCATTTTTATAATTTAAGGTCACACGATTCACGCACGAGTCTAAGTGTTAAAAACGTTTGGACCTCCCGTATCAATTTGTTTCGTTCTGATTTTAAATTCTTCTGGAATTTTTCCCAAGTAATAAGCAGTGCTGGAGAATCTACTTTGCAATTGTAACTTGTCAAGCTACCGAGCTACAGCCGGGCTATGCTACACTAAAAGCTACTAAGAAAACATAGCTAAATACACTGAAGCTACTTTATGAAACTGTTAAATTGTTCAAAATAAAAATGTACATGCTTTATACAGGATATATATCCTAACAAAGAATTTTCTTTTCTACTTGTAAACCACTCTTAGCATCCAAAAAAAAAAAAAACAACGGATACAGAAAGAGCTCACTCGCTACTCTTGGTTTAGTTTGTTTCAACAACAACTAACACAAAAAAGCTCTCAACCTTTATACTGTATGTGTCCTTAAATTGGCGTTTATGGTAACATGAATATATCTAGTAATATAAAAACTCCAGGAATATGAATATCTCACACCGGTACACCGCTGTTGTCTCTCGATCTTTCAATAAACTCTTCTTGGCCCCGCCCACTTTATATTGAAAGGGGAGAAATTATGGTAAAGACTTATTATTTGGTGACCGACTGTAATGAAATTAGAAAGCAGTCAAGGATTTTGGCAATAAAAGCGTTTTGGAGTAGTAAAAGTTGTACTCTTTGTAGCATTGTTTCTTATTCAGGAGTTTGAGTACGCTCCTGTAAGTACATTCCAGAAGACAGAAGAGGAATCCATATCTGAGCACTGCACACCATAAATCATTAAAAGGGCACACAATATTGCCTTCATCTATTATTACTCATCAAATATTAGTATTCCACTTCTCTTTGCACATTAGCATTTTCTTCCCATTACCCAAAGCCTTTAAGTCTAAATGAGCCGCTAACAAAGACCGTGTTCTTATAAGACAGAGCGAGTTAATCAGGCCCGCGCTCTTCTGTGTAATAACAGACACAATAACCCTGAAATATGCATGTCTTAATAAGGTTTAGTAGAAGTAATATAGGAGGCTAAAGATTTTCTGCTTTGGTACACCCTGAAAATAAGTTACACTTCTGATCCGTGTTGCAGTTTGCTTGTGCTAGCCATCATCAATGGGAACGTTATGAATTTAAAAAAAAAACATGGCCGAAGGGAAATATCTGGATTCATTTCGGCCAACAAAAGCGTTGTACTTTTTTCAATAGCAAGATCCATGAAGGCCATGTGTACAGTATCGATGTAAATCTAAACACTGTTATAATTATTTATGAACTGGCGTTCTAGTTTATAGCAGTGTTTATAGTGCGTTAGTTAATTTTTAACAGAACATGTGTATAAGCAGTGTTTATAATGCATTATAATCAACAATAGCAAAGAAATTCAGCCTGTTTGCTTAGCGCATTTTGAGACCTGTGTTGTTGTTTTTTTTTTGTTTTTTTTGTTATACATGAAGTTTTTGATATATGATAAGATATGATAATGTTTCCTCCCCCAGATTTTGACATCGTGTAACTCTTCCCCCAATGCAATTTGCTGGATTGCTCACACAAATCAGCCTCTTTATTTGAGATGTTATTGATTGATTCTGAGTTTGTGGTACAGATGGTTTGAAATAAAGACATACTGCTATTATTAGCGAATCTGCAATCTGGTTTTCGAAGGGTACGTGATTTGTCCACGATCGGCTCCTTACGAGGCTCCCTAATCTTTGCTTTATTTGACCAGCGTGCTGATGAAGTGAACCAACTCTAGTTATCATTTTTAAAACGCATTGAAAGACTATTTCAAGTTCATATTAGCGTCTTTTTCACTATCAATCTCTCTCTTTTTAAATTAAAAAAAAAAAACGGTCATTAATATAATTACAGAATATGTCTTTCCAAATTGTGTTGCCTTTACATCACCCTGGTCCTGGATTATGATACACACCGGCAGTTTTTTCTATTCTAAATAAATCAGCATGTCACATTTTTGCCGCTGTCTCATGATTGAGTGGCTGCACCATTGAATTACTGTCAAAGTCCATCTGGGAGAATGTTTGAAAAACAACGCTTGAGGATGCGTTTTATAATTAGAGGAATTTATCTTGGCGAAAAAGACATGGCAGGCATTTTACCACACACACTATATATATACACACACACACACACACACACACACACACACACACACACACACACAAAATCAAGTTCCTGGATGGTGGTCTCTCATAGCTTACATAACATCATCATCATCATCATCATCATGTTCCAGAGGTCATTCCAGGTTCTCCACTGTTCCTGCGCCTTTTTATAGTGTCACTGCATCTCAAATGATGCAGTATTCACTATGAACTTTTGTATGTAGTATCTAGAATGGCCTCTGGCACCTGAGCAACCACCAGAGATAGAGAGAGAGAGAGATAGAGAGAGAGAGAGAGAGAGATCCTTACAGACAGTGGCTCAAGATGTAATACTGCTCCTCACTCAAGTTGTTATTGGACTAGAACAATGGATCAGAATTGGATGCAAATGAGAACCGAGACACGCCTCTGTTTTTTTGGTTAAACTCCGCCTTGTATTCCTAACTTGTAGCAGTAGCTATCCGTCCAGTGCTTGATGGAAAATTCCGCCCTGGAACAAGTTTATATCAAAATACTTGTGATTTGTTTGGCTACTATGTTGGTTGGCTCTGTATTTTCATTATTCCTGCTAGAAATTAGCAGACATCATTATTGCTAGCGCAGTTACAATGGAGTTTAATAGAAGGAAAAAAAAAAATCAGACCTCAAACATAAGTAGAAACTGTCTGGATTTGCGCCTAAAAACGAAATAACATCAGCTTCTTTGCTCATTCAGCATTTTCCAGTGAGGTTCATCAGCATATTAATAAGAAATCAGGGGCAGAAGTTGGAGACGTTGGTGCAAGAGGAAGTCCCAGAATGCAATGCATCTTCGCTAGTTAGCGATCTACAAGGTGGTATTAGCATGAAATTTGACGAGAAAGCTGGACAGACTAAAGGACTAAAGCACCGCTGCATCACTTTCTTTGTGTAGAGATTAAGTGAGGGCTAAATCCCGCTGCACCTCTAGCAGCATTGTGGGTAATTTTGGAAACAATGTTTAAGTTGACATCTGAGTAGTTTCCGTATTACGCAATTAATTCTGATGACAGCCTCCAAAATACACATTTCCTACCTCTTCTTCAGCAACATTTCAGCCTTCCACTGTTACTTTTGTAAACCCGTAACCTAAAATGCTACACTACGCCCCAGGCATAAACACACTGTATTTACAAAAACAAATTGTGTACAACTTCTGCATGGAGGGACGTAGAATTTCAAACGAGACTGTCGTTCGCTGGGGGCAAAAGTCGGTGAAGAAGGCACAGCTGAATTGTGTTTTCGAGCTTGTGTAACGGTGTGAGAAGTGAATCGCTAAAGGCCTTGTGGGCGTATTCACAGTGTTGAGGTGAATCAGGACTGGGTTTCCACTTTGTACAGACACAAACAAGAAGCCCTTTTACTAACACAGTGCATGGACAACCAAAAAAAACAACAAAAAAAATGTAGCATGTGAGCTTTCAAATGTCATTCTCTGACGCATGTTTTATTGATTTTTTTTCATAAACACGTTGATAAAGGTTGCGCTTCAACGTATTACATACAAATATCAAATATGGAACTAATTACTGAATATGAAAATCACAGATACATGAAGAATAAAACACTATATCATACTGATATAGCAGATAGAATATATTTTATTTACCAATAAAAACACATCCTAAAGTGTTTTATTCCTCTTATACCACAGCAATTACGATTTTTTACTGAACAAAGAATAACACGTCATAGTCTTTAACCTTTATAGTTACATGTAATGCTGTGGAAAGTCCACCAATCAAATCGCACTAGTAAATTAATGCGATTGTTCGAATACATCATCGTTTCTATAACAACAGCTCATTCACAGGGACTTGTACAGCGAACAAGCCACTAATAATAAACAGATTATTTTAAAAAATGCATGTAATTGTTGATATGCTGAAGTGTTCCTCTCGTAAGGAGATGTTTATTTAACGTTTATGGAAGGAGTCTCCAGTGTCAGCGCTTCGTAACGGTCAGAGTTACGTTTTTCGATATCTTCAGGATAGACGAGTTTACGCTTTTGCGGTTTCTTGTTAAAATGACCAGGAAACAATTAACTTTGTCTTTTTAGAGAGAGAAAATAGAGGTTGGTGAGGGAACAATTGTTTATAGCCGCTATACAATAAGTGAGAATTTGTTGTTAACATAAAATGTAACTATAAATGGATAAATAGCATGACTGTTCTTTATTTAATTAATGAAACATTGTGATTAATTAAACCCTGACAAATTGCTGAAGTATAAGAGGAAAAAAACACTTCAGGACGTGCTGTTGTAGAAAATAATCAACTTCATGGCGGGCACAGTAACTCCATTTCATCACGCCGCTGCATCATTGATTTTTTTTTTTTTTTAATATTAGCACGACACGATACTTTCTGAGCTGAAAACTCTCTTTAAATATTTTTTTTTTCAATATACACAGAGTTGCCAGTTTATGAGTTACCTAATAAACTGTATCTAATAAACTGGCGGTCTATTTCCAAAATGACTTTTTTATTGCGTGCTTTACATTATTTTATTCAGACTACCTTCGAGGTGAAACGCGTCCCATCTCTCACTCAGAGAATTAAAAATCCAGGAAAAGGCGAGTGTGTGGAGATGATCGATGATGGCGAAGATGCTGAGAGACAGTGTGTCACTTCACAGCATGCTCAAACACACAGCTATCAAACACCCGCGGCACGGCTCTCAACACTCATCTCATTGACACCACTGTCTATTTCTCACACACACACACACACAGATAAATCCCGTTTGGTCAACCATATCCAGCAAGAAATAACATTTAGAAGCTAGCTAGACAGGAGACGTGCAGGAAGAAAGAGAGGGAATTTGCGCTGGCAGCACTACATGAGGCATGAAGAATAAACAGGAAATGTTTAAAAATGTTTTGACAGAGTGTATGCTAACATTTTTGTACATAAATACAATGGAAACATCCAGATACAGACTTAAAAGGGTTAAACGCAATGTTCATAGGCTTATGTGAAACCTGCATAAGCACATCATAAACAATCGCAATTAATTAATTACAAAAATGTATTTCAGCCACCATGATGAAACTCCGCCCCATGTTCGTAACTTGTAGCAGTAGCTATCCGTCCAGTGCTTGACGGAAAATTCCACCTGAAACATGTTTATATCGAAATATTTGTGATTTGTTTGGCGATTCTGGTGCTACTATGTTGGTTGGCTCTGTATTTTCATTATTCCTGTTAGAAATTAGCAGACATCATTATTGCTAGCGCAGTTACAATGGCGTTTAATAGAAGAAGAAAAGAAATCAGACCTCAAACATAAGTAGAAACTGTCTGGATTTGCGCCTAAAAACGAAATAACATCAGCTTCTTTGCTCATTCAGCATTTGAGCATCATATTAATAAGAAATCCAGTGCCGGGGGCGTTGGTACAAGAGGAAGTCCCAGAATGCAATGCACTTATACGATGCAGAGACTCAGCTTCGCTAGTTAGAGATCTACAAGATGGTGTTAGCATGAAATTCGATGAGAGAGCTGGACAGACTAAAAGACTAAAGCGCCGCTGCATCGCTCTCTTTGTGTAGAGATTAAGTGAGGGCTAAATCCCGCTGCACCTCTAGCAGCATTGTGGGTAATTTTGGAAACAATGTTTAAGTTGACATCTGAATGTAATGTGATTTTTGACAGAATTGTGTGTTAGGACACCTTTCAGTTTAAGTTTTTGCGAAAAAAAAAAAAATCATGAACATAAAGATCGTGTTCAAAGAGCTACATAAGACTTACATAAGCTCATTACATTAATACTGTACAAAGGCTTATTTTGTCTGTTGTGTTTGATCGCAAGTTGACAAAACAGCTATGTGACTTTGTGCAATGTGTACAATCGAAGGTCATAACAAATGACTTTGTAACTCAGTGTGTTTTTGAATTCTGAAAATCCACAGATGTACAAACTGATAAGACTACACTGACCTACACGGGACTACATAAAGTGCACATGTGCAAACGACAGTACAACAATTACTAAACAGGACAATAGGCACAGTGTAGTGCCGACCAGTACACAGTTCTAGTGTTGAATAACGTGCAAAAAGATATTACAGTATAATAATAAATGCTTTAAACATAACATACTAATTTAGCAGCATAAATGCAGCTGATCAATACAGTATTTTGTTTATGGTGTTTTATCAGCAATTTAAGAAAGAAATGTGCAGAAATTGCAAAGGGAGTGGAATGGGGTTCCGTTGTTGTTTTTAGATTTGTCGTGTTTTTGAATTTGTTGTGTTTTTGAATTTATTGTTGTGTTTTTGTGATTTGCTGTTGTGTTTTTGGATTTGTTGTGTTTTTGGTTTTGTTGTGTTTTTTGTGATTTTCTGTTGTATTTTTGGATTTGTTGTTGTGTTTTGGTTTTGTTGTGTTTTTTGTGATTTGCTGTGTTTTTGGATTTCTTGTGTTTTTGAATTTATTGTTGTGTTTTTGTGATTTGCTGTTGTGTTTTTGGATTTGTTGTTGTGTTTTTGGGTTTTTTGGGTTTTTTGTGATTTGCTGTTGTATTTTTGGATTTGTTGTGTTTTTGAATTTATTGTTGTGTTTTTGGTTTTGTTGTTTTTGGATTTCTTGTGTTTTTGAATTTATTGTTGTGTTTTTGTGATTTGCTGTTGTGTTTTTGGATTTGTTGTTGTGTTTTTGGCTTTGTTGTGTTTTTTGTGATTTGCTGTTGCGTTTTTTGGATTTGTTGTTGTTTTTTGATGTTGCTGTTGCATTTTTTTTTTTTTTTTATGACTTTTTTCCTCGCAAATGCCAGCACAATGCAGCTGATCAATACAGTACTTTGTTTATGGTGTTTTAGCAGCAATTTAAGAAAGAAATGTGCAGAAATTGCAAAGGGAGTGGAATGGGGTTCAGTTGAGTATGAGTGTGTGTGTGTGTGTGTGTGTATATGTGTGCGTACATGTATGTGTGTGGGTTGGGGTCAGTCCAGACTCTGGGTATTGCAGAGTCTGATGGCTTGGGGAAAGAAAGAAACTGTCACACATCCTGGCCGTGAGAGTAGAGAAAAGAATCCAGAGTTCTTTGTAAATAACTTTCGCCTTCTCTATTATCCGATGTGTGTTAAATTCCCATTAAACACGTCTGAAAGGCTGCTTAGCCTCCAGCTGAGTGGAACTGCAGCATCTGAAGGTGGAGCAAATCTCTGGAAAAGGTGGAGCAATTTCACGCAATACCTTTAGAAATAAAGTTGACAGAGATGTCTGATTTCACACTCTTACTTCTGTCCCTGAAACACTTTATCAGGTTAATTCATTTTTAAATCGGTATTCAGCTAACACTCTTCCTTAACCTGGAAGTTGAGTTGACTGAGGGACAGAGTGGTGTGATGAAGCAACATCCCTGTTAGCACCCTGAGGTTGGTTATTTTCCTATCACAGCACAACCTGAGTGGTTTAATCCTCTTGTACATGGCAAGTAAAATAGACTGAATTTGCGGTTGTCTTTGATTTTGTTGTGTTTTTGTGATTTGTTGTGTTTTTGTGATTTGTTGTGTTTTTGGATTTGATAGTGAGTTTTTGGGATTTGTTGTGTATTTTGGATTTGCTGTTGCATTTTTGTGATTTATTGTTGTGTTTTTGGATTTGCTTTTGCGTTTTTGTGATTTGTCACTGTGTTTGTGGATTTGCTGTTGCGTTTTTGTGATTTGTTGCGTTTTTGGATCTGATGTTGTGTTTTTTTTTTTTTGTGATTTATTTCTGGATTTACTGTTGCATTTTTGTGGTTTGTTGTTGTGTTTTTGTTGCGTTTTTGAATTTGATGTTGCGTTTTTGCGATTTGTTATGTTTGTGGATTTGCTCTTGCGTTTTTGTGATTTGTTGTTGTGTTTTTTTTTTTTTGTTTTATTGTTGCATTTTCAACACAGCTTATTTCTCAGAATTGCCAGTTGATATCATTTACATCAATTGTGACTTTTTATTCCGTGTGTAAACAATGCAAAAATGGTAGTAAGTCACAAGTATGAGATAAAAAGTGACAATTGTGAGATAAATCTGTGTAACATTTTTCTCCTACATGGCCGAAACAACAGTGCTTCTACAGTTTTGCCAAATTTGGGATGGAGTGAACAACTCTATATGACTCACTGATGTTCCTGAAATGTAGTCAGAGCTCTCGAGATTCACTCTAGGCTTTTCACTCTATACACACACACACACACACACACACACACACACACTGTATTTTTGGTGCGAGTCATTTGCGTTCCATCAGATCCACGTTTGCAGATGTGTTCAGTGTTTACGGATCATTTGCTCTCTCACTGAGCATCTTTTCTTCTCTGTTTGAGCTGCAGTTCTGCGCCAATTTCAATCTCCTTCATGGGACCGTACCATCAGATCTTTCTAAATGAGACCTTCAGATAAAAGCTCAGTGCTACAACAGGAGCTGAAAACAGCAATCTGTCAATGCAAACACACTCCTCATATCTGATTGCTGGGAACACAAGGCTGCAGAAATCTCTCTCTCTCTCTCTCTCTCTCTCTCTCTCTCTCTCTCTCTCTGTTTTTGGATAAAGCTTTCTTTATTCCTCTTCTCCTCTTAGTCCACACACACTTAGCACACACTATAGATGTGATGAAGTGTATTGGGTCAAATTAAGTTAGCTGTCAATATGATGCAACAGTAATGAATAGCTCTACACAAGAGCTTTGTGGAACAAATGAAATAAGGAATAATACACTCCATGTCATTCTGTGTTAGAAAAGTAATCAAAGACGGCATGATGTGATAAAGTGGAGCTATGGTTAAAACCCCAAAGTTGATTATAGTCCAATAATAGCAGTTTACCAATGATTAGATGAAGAGCTATAAACCTGAGATTTGTAGCTGCACTACTGTCAGACCTGCTTGTAGAAAATGAACCAAAACCTTCTGACCAATCACAATCCAGAATTCAACAGCGCTGTGAAACACATTAGCATGTGACATAAACAATACACATAAAACCAATACACATAGAATAGACTTATTATTATGCTTAGCTAATATTTGAGAGATTAGGATTAAAGCTGTTGCTAGCTAGCCTTAGCAAATATTTTCACCAAGGAACATAGGAACACACATGCTAACTAAAAACAACCGCTTTATTCTTAATCTCTCAAACGCTAACTAGCTATCAGCATTTTGCTAGTTTGTCTGGTCAGAGTTATTACTGCGCAAGCTAATATTTGAGAGATTAGGATTAAAGCTGGTGCTAGCTATCTTTTGCTAATGTTTTCACCAAGGAACCAAGGATCATGGGAAAACATTCACTAAATAACAACAGTTTTATTGCTAATCTGTCATATGTTAGCTTAGATATTAACGTTCAGCTAGTTTGTCTGCTCAGAGTTATTATCTATCAAGCTAGCTTGATAGATAATATAAATTAGGAGAGATTAGGAATAAAGATGTTGTTAGTTAGCATTAGGTCATGTTTACACCAAGGAACCTAAAAACATAATCTCGCAAATGTTCAAATGCTAGCTAGCTCTTAGCATTCAGCTAGACTGTGTGTTCAGATTTATTGTTTTGCTAGCTAATATTTGAGAGATTGGGAATAAATCTAGGTAGGTTTAGCTAATGTTCTTAAATGTTTCTTGGTTCTTTGCTGAAAGAGGCACTAAAATCCATGTGTGAATTGAGACATCTTTTACTTTCGTGATTCTAAACTTTAACAGATTTATAACACTGATTGCATGTTGACTTGACTAATGATTTTGGGTACTTTTATGACTAATTATGATACAGGGTTCAGGTAAAATTTCTCTAATTACTCTTATAGTGTCCAGTGCATAAATGTAGCTCTTGACGACCGACAACACAACACCGACATCAGAGTACAATTTATATTAATGCAGAATCCACTCAGTGCACGTTGGCTGTTAAACAGACATTATAAGTGCGCTGCTTATTTATATGCTAATTCACAAAGGCAATATATCAGGCATTAGCTGCTCTTCAGTGGAGTGGAGATGAGAATCCTGGGTACTTCAGCATCCTGCTGTTAAAGCATGAGTCTAAAGATGAGGTAGAACTGCATTTTAATATGTGCTATTGCCTCAAAAAGTACAGAGTCTCTGTGTTTTATAGCTTTTTCACTGTGGGAGAAAAGTTTCATTCTGATATCTCATGAATTTTAGCAGAAGGACGTAACGCTGAGGGAGCAGTGCGGTGCTATAAATCATTGTGCACAGATGTGAAAATTTCCCCAAAGTTATCTGCTGAAAATTAAACTGCTCAGAATATTAATAAAAGCTGAGAGACAAAATGACTCCCAGAACATGAGTGGATCCAAACTTACATTCCTCGGTGTTGTAAATGAATCAGTGAATCAGAATGTCTCTAAAAGTACTAAAAGTACCTCGGTCTCATTAGTTCTGTCTTTATTAATTTTTAAACATTCTTTTTTCAGAATCCTGATTCCTTTTCTACTGTTCCGAAAGACTTGTTTTAGTTTGAATCATGACTGACAATGCAATAATCTCTGAAATGCTGCGGAAAAAGGCCTTATTATTATTGTCTCCATTCTCTCATTTTCTTTGTCTGTGCCCACAGGGAACTCTTTACATTTACATTTATGATATTTGCCGGGTGCCCTTATCCAGAGCGAGTCAGAGAAGTGAGTTCCACAACACATCCTCATACTAGATCACTATTGGTTTATTTGTTCTTGGTTACTGCTTCTTATTGTAGTTGGATTCTAGATGTTTGGTTTAGTTGGTGAGATTATTGCTACTTGGTGAGATCGGTTTTGTGGGGTCTCTGATGGTTAGTAAGATTTTTGCTCTTTGGCATGGTCCCTTGTGGTTGGGTTGTGGTTTCTGGTGGTGAGATTTCTTGAGGTCAGCATTTTTTGGAGCTTCTGGTGGATCATAATATTCTTGTTGGTTGGCTATTTGGTGGAAAGAAGGTCTCTGCTGGTTGGTGAGATTTTGCTTGTTGGATTATATGTGGTGTTGAAATGTATATACTTAGTTTTTGAAATCCAGCCTTTGTTCTTGCTTGATTCTTGGGATTCTTTGATGGGATTTCTCGGAGCTAGTGAGACTTTTGCTGGTTTGTGGGGTCTCTGGTAATTGGTAAGATTCTTCCTGTGGATGTGATTTTTTTTCATGTTGGTGCAGTCTCTGGTGGTCGGGGAGATATTCCTGGTTCTTGAGGTCTCTGATGGTTAGTGAGATTTTTGATGATGGTGAGATTTTTAGTGGTTGGTAATCTGCTGGTTGGTAAGAGTCTTGCTGGTTGGTGGGGTCTCTGATCATTAGTGAGATTATTGCTGGTTGATGGGGTCTCCTGGGGTTGTGAGATTTTTTTTCTTAGTTGGCTTCTTTGTCATTGGTTAAGTCTGGATGCCTTAGTGAGGTCTCTGGTGGTTAGTCTGGTGATTGTTGATGATTAGTGAGATTTTTTTTGCTGTTTGATGGATTCCCTGGAAGCTAATGAAAATAAAAACCTTGACTTGTACTGTTTTTGTTGTATTAACCCCCTTTTAACTGGGTTTTTAGTTTAATAGTGTTCTTAGATCCTGACCTATTTGTACAACCACTAGGATATGTTTTGGTGGAGACTGCAAAGCACTTCTGTAAGGTCTCTGGAAGTTGATAGGGTCTTGTGTGGCTAGTAGGGTCTCTGGAGGTTTGTGGGGTCTCTGGTGGTTGCTGATAATTTTGTTTATTAGTGATGTTGGAATGTAGTTGTTCTTGTTTTTTAAATCCAGCCCAGTCCTTGCTTTTTTGAGGAAACCTTTTTTTTTTTTGGTCATTGGTGAGATGCCTGTGGTTCTGGTCTTGAGACACTGAATCTCCTAATGCTTATGGCCCATAAATGCTCAGTAATAAATTATGCATGTAAAGCTTCCACAGAGGAAACCTCTAATTCTCTTCTCTGTTCCTCCATACCCCTACACGAAGATGATTTTTTTTATTTTTTATTTTTGAGGGAGGACTTTATTTCAGTATGTCAGGGCAGTTTGCTCAAGGTTGATTTCGTGTGACACTGTTTCTATCTTTGGTTTGACTTTAATAAGCCACCTCTCAAATCTCAGTGACACTGTCTGTGGCTGTTTGACATTCTGTTCTGTCTGGCTGTCACGTTCAGTGTTGGACTACTTCGATGAGGTAATTGCATCTGTTACACCTGACACCCTCCTGTCTATAAAACATAGAACATAGAACTGCAAGATCCCCAGGGCTGACTTTATTGATAGTGGGCAGTATTTATTGATGTGTAGCTGAATTAAGTGTGAATTTAACACTTCTTAATGACTGTTACTTAAATTGTTCATTTCTTCACTAAGAGAGGGGGCCACAGTGTGTATACAGTGCGTGTAACAGAAGCTACTTAGAATTTTTTCAACATTTGTATAGATTTCGTTTGACACATGATCTTAAATTATTACCCACCATAAATCTAAATGTCCACACTCCATGTATCTTATTAGGCTTGTTTTGCCTGTGTGTATTTGGCACTGCTTAGCATATCTGAATTATATTAGTGTGTCAAGTTACTATATGTAAAGTTGTATTGCACAACAATGTTCATGTTCATGTTTCACTGGATTCTGGATACTCTCTTCAGATCAAGGTGGCAACATCCATTTCATGCTTTGGTGTACACTCTGGCATGTTTAAAACCTGCTTGGCATGAGTGTTACATAAGAGATTGTGTGTAGGGTTCATACTGCTGTTGCACTTATTTTTCTTTCATGCTGCCTGCATAGCCAGAAAAAATCATGCTGTGACCAGGTCATACTCTTCTCTCTTTATGTATTCATGAACACAGTGTTTGTCTAACTTCAGTTTTATTCACAGCTAAATAATGCAGTTAAATGTCAACAAGATGAACCCTTCAGATTCTAGTCTGTATTTAGTGTTGTGTCGAACTGCATAGTAAGTAATAAACACTGAAATTGGGCAGACCTCAAAATCAACAACAAAGTTTTGATTCTACAGTTACATGTTCACTCGTAAAAGTTATAATGCAATTCTGACCTTGAACATGAGTCATAAATATTACATTACAAAATAATTCTTTGCAGGAATCATGCACACTATAAATCAGTACAAGTTGTGAAAATCTTATTATATATTATTATATATTAAAATATTATATATTATTGCAAAAATAAAAAACAAAAGATAAATGATTAATGCTGAAATGTAGCTGGTGCCCTGAAAAGCTTGACCACAAGAGTGACTAATTGTTAACCAGACAGGTGGAGAAAGACATTTTATACTTGGACTTTGGTGATAAGGGAATTTCCCAAGGTTGAATAATAGGATTGAATAAAAATGAGCCTAGCTCAGCCAGGAGTTTGGCAATACAAGGCAATGGATAACCACCAAACTTGGAAATGGCATGCGCTTGCAATAGTCCACGCAGAAACTCATTGCCCTGTCCGGCTTGGACACAATTACAATGAGGCAGTTCCACTCATTCTGTGACTCCTCTATTACTTAAATCCCTAGAATTTGTCCCCTATGTGGTGATACGAAGATTGTGCAAAAAACATGTCCAAAAACTCAGCGTACAACTTGGCAACCTCTGCTGGGACAGTTAGAGATGTTCTCCTAGCAGGATTGAAGGAGGGAGGGTTTGAGGTTTTTGAGCTTTCCAACCCATCCCTCTTTGCTACCACTGTTTCCAGAGCAACAGGCGCCAGCTCCACCCACTGTTTCAGGAGATTGAGTTGGTAAATCTGCCATGGGTTAACCCTGTCTGTTCACAGCACCCCCCAGGTGACTTCCACATCCCACTGTGTTATCTTGATGCTCTCATGCCACTTGGTGATAACTTTGTGCTAGAGGTGGCAAGTAATACAAGGACTTTATCTTCTGGTGCAAACTGCCTGAGTTGGGTTTGCCTGTTATAGAGCCATTGTTGCCTCTCCAGAGCCTGGAGAAAATTCTCCTAGAATAAGCGTCCAGTGTGTGGAGTTTTCCTTGCAGGTCAAGGATGTACTGACCCTTATTTTTAGTAGGTATTGGACTGTCCTCCCAGCTTTCTTTTTAATTGTGTCCATCACCCTTCTGGGCTTCTGCACATATAATAACTGAAAAGGGGAAAACCCCATGGAGACCTGGGGCAGCTCCTGGACTTCAAATTAATTATCCCAATTCCAACTATCAGTGTGTATTAACTTAAAAATCACATTTTAATCATCTTAATAAACTGCTCCACTAAACCATTGGTTTGGGAGTGGATGCTTGTTTGGATTCAGATTCCTGTAGTGTAGATAAATACATGTAGAAAATTAAGTTCATGTGTGCCATCAGTAATTACTCCTCTGCTTTGTCCCTAAACCCCTCCCTCATGATGCAGATCCATGCCAAACCACACCCCCACCTGCCAAACTCTGCCTCTCCGATTACCTACCAGTTAAGTATCTTCATACTGACACTAAAAAGGAAGAGAGTCTATTGAATACCATTTAAACAGGTGGTTGAGCAAAGCAGGAAATAGAGAGAGAGAGAGAGAGAGACTACTTTAAAGCCAGAAAACAGCTCATGTAGTTGTAGTTTCAAATGCATCATCTTCAACAGGATGTGCTGCACTGATGTCATTTTTGGTGACAGTAAGCTAAGTGGTGGGAGCATAAGCAGGGAGGTAAATACACAGGGTCCTATTAATTTCAAGCAAATCTTTGTGTGGCCAGTAGGAGAGCAGGATCTCTGCTTGTTTGAAAGCTCGCCCAGAGAAAAATCTAAATGACTAAATGTCCCTTCCTCCACTATCCAGAGAATGATGCTCTATGTCGCTCAATCTAGCCATTTTTCCAGAGTAGTGCCCATTAGTACAATGGGTAAATAGTGTGATACCAGCTTGCGGGATCACGGTAGCTTTCGTATTTATTTTTTGCCCAATTTTATATCAGGGTGATGCCACACCAGGCAGTGTTGACCGTTCACAGTTCCAGGGTTTGATCTTGAGCTTGAGTCCTATCTGTGTAGAGTTTTAGTTATTTTTCCAGGTCCATGTGGGTTTCCTCAGGGTTCTCCAGTTTCCTCCTACCTTCCAAAATATGCCAATAGGTGGATTGGCTACACTTTACTGCCCATAGGTGTGAACAAGTGTGTCAGTGTGGGAGTGTGTGGTGCCCTGAAATGAACTGGCATCTCATCCAGCGTCCTTAGGATAGGTTCTGGCGCCACTGTAACCCTGACCAGGATAAAGCGGTTACTGAATATGAATAATTGAATTTCATTCCAATTTAGCTGTAGCTAATTTCCACCCACCACATAAAGTAGATCTTGCATATCTTTTGACAGCAACCAACCTTTATATGCCATGCCTCCTGCTGCACACACTTGGAATACACGAATTATAAAATATCTACAATTATCTAGTTTCGATCTTATCAGCACCAGAGAAATAAATGGACTGAACAGGCTTGAACTCATGAATTCTTAAAAACATGCTGTGCGATTGGACTTGCTGACCCTTTACGAGCACTAACCACACTCTTATCATCCTGAGTGGACAGTGTTATTTATTATTATCAAGGAGCACTTAGTCAATTAGGACCCTGTATACAACCCGGAACAAAATAATTGCTCCTGTGACCGCTTTGATTCTCGTTTAATGAACCAACCACAAATAATTTACTCTCGGCTATTAATCAGTGCTGAGCACACTTACTGATTCATCCTGGTTTCATACGGAAAGCAAATCTAATGCACTTGGATGATATTTGTTACTAATTGAATTTGTAGGGACTCTTTACGTCTACTCTTTACAAATCAATCTATAACTAAATGTACAGACTGGAGGCTTTTAGTCCACTGATAATTATAATCATCTCCATGATAAGTACTAATATAGCATTAATGCAACTTGGATATATCGTTGCTTTTAGGTCATCATCTCCATCTCACTGCGTCTACATCAGTGATAAAAATCTATGTAATAAATCCGCATTTTGTCGTCCTCGTACCCAACAGCTCAGGTAAAAGCCGCAAAATCTTCTAATGAGACTGAAAAAAACGACTCATTAATTCATATGCGTCATGAGAACCCTTGTCTCCGTGTTTATTTAGATAAACAGGAGATGGTTTTGTTTGTATTCAGGTCTTCCAACAGCGCTTTTGCAGCTGGAAAAAAAAGTGATTAACAGTAAAGAGTCCTTCTTATTTCAATTAGTCTCTCCGTGCCTCTGGTTTGCTGGTGTTAAAGGATGATGATGTGTTTTTCTCTCCAGAGCTAATTGTGTCTGAATCCCATCTAATAAATCTACACTATTCCCAGAGCTGCAATGTAATTAGACGTCGGCTAATGTGGGACAACCATTGTCCTAGTAAGACTGTAACATGCTTTCTCAGATGAGACAAGAGACACCACATAAAAGAAACATTGGGAAAAAAAACAAAAAAAAAACCCGATGAATTAGAGGATTAAAGCTGATTTGCATTTCAATTCACATGCGTTCAAATAGGATCTAACACTAATGAGGTTCCCGAAGGTTGTCTTTAGATGTTTTTTTTCTGAATCGTCATGCAATATTCAGAAATTCTAATAAGCGAAAACAATTTTGTTTTCGGTATAAATGAAGTTCAAGAAACCCTATGAGCACAAGCCCCACCCCTTTTCCCACTCATAACCTTTTATACTTTTTCATACTAGACATCTTGATATATATTTTACCCAAGATTTACCCTGAGTAAATGCCTATTGTAATCAAATAATCATAACAATAATTAAGGAGTAAAACACACCATTATAATCCAACGCCAACACTCCAAAAATAATCATTGTGTCTTTTGGAAGGTCGACTTAGATTTTCTTTTTCCTTTTTCTTTGGGCTTTCTGTTTTTCCAAGGCTTGTATCCCTAGATTACCTTTTAAAGAGTCTTCCCTGGAGCTGCATGGCCTGAAATATGCTTCAGTGTTTTTTTTTTTTTTTTCTACAGAAGTCCGTCTTTGTTTACTGGATGGTAAAATAGGTGGGTGTTTTTGTATACATTAACCAATTTCTGACACGGGAAGGCGGCGTGTGTTGGCAATCAGTTCAAGAGGAAGGCGTTACTCATCGTCTCTGAACTGCACTTAGTCAATTAGAATAAAAGCGGAGGCAAAAAATAAATTGTGGTTCAGCAGATTTCACTTTCGGCTATGCATCTGGAGCTTAGTGATTATTATTCTTTTTTTTTTTTTTACTGCGCCGAATATGATATGGCAAGTGCTCTCAATTGTCTGAAAATTAGTTATGACACACTAAAGCAACAAATCCCAAATGACTAGCTTGAATGGAATGATTCCTTGGACCAATCCAATCCTCTGATGCATGTAGTATGACATTTCTTCAGTTCCTCCGTGGGAGAGAAGAGGAAACTGGAGAAGCCAGAATGGATGCTGGGAGAACACATGAAATGCCACACACACACACACACACACACACACACACACACACACACACACACACACACACACACACACACACACACACACACACACACACACACAGAGAGAGAGAGAAACCCAAGCTATGGATGGAACCTACTAGGACCCTGCTTCTCTGCTACCTGCAATTTTACTTTATGGAAACAGACAATACCATTTTTTCCCCCCTCCGTTGTCGTGATCTCATGATCAAGAAATGAACCTGCATGCATGTTAATTTTATTCATTCTTTGACTTCCTTTATTACATTTCAAATTACCATTCTGAAATGAAGAAGTAATTAGGAGTCATATCATCTTGTAATTTAAATTGCTGGCATTAAATAGGCTTAATGTGCTCTATTTAGAGCTCACTGTGCTATTAAAAATCAGCTTAGTTTTTAAGCTCTGGTGAGTTTAGATGCAGTCATTTTCTTAATAATGTGGCGTTCTAATATGATTAAACAAAAGCATTATTTAAAAAAAAAAAAAAAACATGTATAAAGTATAATGAATCTCATTATGAGGTACGGATTCTGCATTTAAATGTACCTTGTACAAAAATAATGCGTTTTTTTTTTTTAATTGATTTGTGGCTTTTATTCATATTTTACAAGTGACACCCTCAAACTGTTACATAAGTATAAAATATAGAAATAAAAGTATAGAAATACAGAGAAATGGGTGTGGTCAAAGATTTGTACTACACCATGGTTGAATTCTGGATTCTGATTGGTCTGCGGTGTTGAATAATTTTCTATGACGTGTCATCGTTGATATGGGGAAGTGTTCTCTAGGGTAAATGGATGTTTATTTAACACGTATGGAAGGAGTCTCCAGTGTCAGCGCTTTGTAGCATTCAGAGGTAAAGCTGCAGCTTTAAGTTTTCCGACATCTCTGGACAGACAGAGTTTACGCTTTGCGATTTCTCGATAACACGACAAGCTATGTTTGTCTGTTTGTCGGTTTGTTTGTTTGTTTGTTTTGTCTTTTAATTTCAAGAGAGCGGGAAAAAAACACGACATGTTAAACTACATTCGATTCTATCCATTGTATGTACGAAAGAATCATTTTCTTCTTCTTTTTTTTTTTCCCTCCATGTTCTAGCTCTTTGTTTCCATTCCACTAAGTTGCTTCTGATCTCTCTTTGAAATGCTAGCAAAGTCATCATTCGCGTGAAGTTTGTTGAGTGAGCCGTCACATACTAGATTCGTCTCTACGGTACCCTTGAACCACCAGTTTTATCGAAGATTCTACCATATAGCAGCGTTCACCATCTCGGCGCTATCGGCGCAATGTCATATTTCTACTGGATTTGCAGGCAGCATCGTTTGAAATGGCATCCTGAGATATAGCTTATCTCATCCTGATAGGCATCGGGAAGCAGATTGAGTTAAAATTGGATATTAGAAAGTATTTGTGGAGGAAGAGGACGGTTTTTCCATCCACTCAGATCACCTCCCTGGGTCATCGCTTCTTTAATACAATTCCTGCTACAATGAGTGACGGAAAGACTTCACCAAAGTGAAGACTCTGTGAAGCAGTCTTAGCCTTTACTAGCTTTTTATTTATTTATTTTTTTTTAACTAGAATTTACTAACGATGTCTTTAAGAAACCTTGAGTGGATTTGAGTATGGTACATGGCTGGTGGTGATATCAATAGCTCGACATCGACAGCATTCGTTTTGAGCAGTGAGCCCTGCATGAATCTACGGTCGGAGCTAGAAAGAAATCAGCCGCAGGCTCACTATTCGCTTTTTCATACCATTCTGTGGGGTTTCTCTGTTAGTAATCTGTTTTAAGATCTCTGTTAACGACAAACCTAATGCGAATACGATACGATTCTGTTGCCAACAGGGAAGCTTAGCCCTGCTAGGCATTTATACCAGCCATCATTGTTTCAATAACTCGAAATACGGTTTGTGTTATTTTAGCATCTGAGAAAGATGACACACTTCAAACGGAGTCATTATCAGACTGGTTCATTTTTATTCAGACATTTATTTTTTTTTTTACACTGAGAATGCATCATGTGTTGTTGCACTCATAGTCATTAGCACAAAACTGCCAAAATGAAGTGTGATTATGTAGCACATCATTGTAATTATTCAGGCATTAATTTGTGACACCTCGTTTGTTCCTGAGAGAGAGAGAGAGAGAGAGAGAGAGAGAGAGAGAGAGAGCGTTCTGATTGTGATGGATAATGCACAAATCAATCACAGCAAAATCCACAATGTGACTTGAACCGTCATTATCGAACTCATTTTAAGTCAAAGTGGAAAAAAAAAAACAATGCCCAAACAAAAGCCCGAGTCAGTTTTAATGATGACGTTTGTAGAGGAAGTTGACATCGTCTCCACTCCTGGACTCTGTAAATAAAATGTCCTGCATGTCCCTGAGCGTGTCATTATCCATCGTCTGTGCTACTCCACTTTTCCTCCCACTTCTGCTCCCTGCATCTCTTTCTCCATCTATATCCATCTCGACCCATGTTCTTTCACTCCCTCCGGTTTGACCTCCTGTTCTATCTACCTCCTTCTGACTTGCTTTAACAAGAAGGTTGCTAAGTGTGTGTGTGTGTGTGTGTGCACGCTTTATGACCTTGTGGCAGATTGAGCTGGTTTGTGCCGTCACACACTCGCATACTGGTTATTATTTCACAAATCCAGTCACAGAACAGGATTGACTAAAAGGTTGGGAGTTCAGATATCGTGACTGTCACCGCCGAGTCTTTGAGCAAAACCAAAAACAGTTAACCCTTAGCTGCCCCTATTTGTATTTAGAGCAGACATCACTGCATCACTGCATGTCTAATGTAGAGATTTATGGTTCAGATTTGAAACCGAGGCTTAAAATATAATCACAGGTTTGCGCTCATGTAGGATGCACAACCATTGATCAATTGCGCAACTGGGGGGGCGGGGCTTAAATTATAATCACAGGTTTGCGCTCATGTAGGATTCACAACCATTGATCAATTGTGCAACTGGGGGCGGGGCTTAAATTATAATCACAGGTTTGCGCTCATGTAGGATTCACAACCATTGATCAATTGCGCAACTGGGGGGGCGTGGCTTAAATTATAAATCACAGGTTTGCTGTCATGTAGGATTCACAATCATTGATCAATTGCGCAACTGGGGGTGGGGCTTAAATTATAATCACAGGTTTGCTTTTCCGTAGGATTCCCAACCGTTCATCAATTGCGCAACTAGTGGGCGGGACTTAAATTATAATCACTGGTTTGCGCTCATGTAGAATTCCCAACCATCGATCAATTGCGCAACTAGGAGGTGGGGCTTAAATTATAATCACAGGTTTGCTTTCACATAGGATTCCCATCCATTGATCAATTGCGCAACTGGGGGTGTGGCTTAACTGATAATTACAGGTTTGCTCTCACGGATTCCCAACCATTGATCAATTGCACAACTAGGGGGGCGTGGCTTAAATTATAATCACAGGCTTGCTTTCACATAGAATTCCCAACCATCGATGAATTGCGCAACTAGGAGGCGGGGCTTAAATTATAATCACAGGTTTGATTTCACATAGAATTCCCAACCATTGATCAATTGCGCAACTGGGGGTGTGGCTTAAATTAGAATTACAGGTTTGCTGTCACGTAGGATTCCCAACCACTGATCATTTGCGCAGTTCCATCCACCACATTTGCGTGTGCAGGTTGGTGTGCAGGTATTATTTTCCAGATAAGATCCTGATTTTTCAGAGACTCCAGAGTGCTAAAACATTTCAGATAAAACAGGTCTTATATGAGGGGAACATTAAAAGTTCTGCTCTGTGATGAGACCCGGCAAATTGAAATATCATTTCGCACGCTTTTAACACATCTGTCATTGTTAGCTTTGACTTAAAAGTGGATTCTGACTACAGGAAGTTGATTCCCTGCTGACAGGAATGAGGGAAAGAGATGACATGACTGGATTATTTGGTTCTCTGGTTCTCATTTTGAAGCACTCAGAGAGATCTGATTTTATTGTACAACTAAGCCCCATATCGAACCCCCTCTGTGTCTCTGGGTTTTATATTTATCCTAAATCTTCCTTTCATATTTCGATTACGGATCTGCCGCGATTGCTAACTGGCGTAGTTGTTATCAGTCAGGCTACAAAATTTAAGTCCACGTTCAAGCACACAATAATCATGTAATCAGCTGCCAAATTTCACAAAGCGTCGAAACAAGACATAAATTGGTCACGTAAACACACCACGCTCTCTCGTTGTCATGTTTGCGCCCAAACTTGCATCTACACATGTGTTTTAGTGCCCTTTCCAGGTTAAGAACCACTTTTCTCCAAAAAGCAAATGGATTGAAACAAACAAAAATAATTGGAAGTTGTCCAGTGATGTCTGGTGATGGTAGTGAGCAAATTGTTGTACTTTTTCGAGTACCTTTTTCAGCTCAAGAGCCTCTTTTCATTAGACAAAAAAGAGATAAATTGAAAAAAAAAAAAAAGCCCATGGCTAAATTCTCTCTTGTCACTGAGGGATAGTGGTGGACAGATGCACCTGCTGAACGACATGAAGTGCAGAACGGAACGACGAGGACAGTGAGGCCACAAACAACATTTACACATCTGTAAACAGCATCGGTTTCAGGTGTGAAGAGCTTTATAGTACGTATAGTACTTTATTTGGCGAAACCGTGTGAAAGCTACCTCTGAGAGTGTATTCTGCATTCTGATTGGTCAGAAGGTGTTGATGAAGTTTCTATAACAGCGGCGCTGACAGTAGTGCTGCTCATTCACAGCGGCTTGTTTGGTGGACGTTCGACTAATAGTAAACAGATTTTAAAATATGTGCAACCGTCGATATAAATGGAAAATGAAGGAGGTGTGGCCTCTGTGCTGGTCAATTCCATTGAAGGAGGTGTGACTGAATCGAACTCAGTAAAGAAGGCGTGGCCTATGTTTTTTTTTTTATTGCAGTAGAGGAGGCGTGGCTTATGTTTCTGTCAGTTCAGTAAAGAAGGTGTGACCTCTTAGAGTGATTTTCTTAGTGCAGTAGAATAGGCGTGGCTATTGTTTCTGTCAGTAGAGTAAAAGAGGCGTGACCAGTTATTCTGTCAGTGCAGTAGAGGAGGCGTGACCAGTGATTTTGTCAGTGCAGTAGAGGAGGCGTGGCTATTGTTTTTGTCAGTGCATTAGAGGAGACGTGGCTATTGTTCTTGTCAGTGCAGTAGAGGAGGCGTGGCTGTTGTTTTCGTAATACGATAAAGGAGGCGTGACCAGTGATTTTGTTATCACAGTAGAGCAGGCATGACGAGTGTTTTTGTTATTGCAGTAGAGGAGGCGTGACCAGTGATTTTATCACAGTAGAGGAGGCGTGGCTATTGTTTTTGTATATTGCAGTTGAGGAGGCGTGGCTATTGTTTTTGTCAGTATAGTAAAGGAGGCGTGACCAGTGATTTTATCACAGTAGAGGAGGCGTGGCTATTGTTTTTGTCAGTATAGTAAAGGAGGCGTGACCAGTGATTTTATCACAGTAGAGGAGGCGTGGCTATTGTTTTTGTCAGTATAGTAAAGGAGGCGTGACCAGTGATTTTATCACAGTAGAGGAGGCATGACGAGTGTTTTTGTTATTGCAGTAGAGGAGGCGTGGCTGTTGTTTTTGTCAGTACAGTAAAGGAGGCGTGACCAGTGATTTTTATAACAGTAGAGGAGGCGTGGCTGTTGTTTTTGTCAGTACAGTAAAGGAGGCGTGACCAGTGATTTCTATAACAGTAGAGGAGGCATGGCTGTTGTTTTTGTTATTGCAGTAGAGGAGGCGTGACCAGCGTTTTTGTCTGTCTAATAAGGGAGGAGTGGCCTGTGTTTTCATCAGTACCGTAAAGGAGGTGTGGCTTCCAATTCCTCAACTGTTAAGTCAAGTTTATTGAGAATTATATTGCGTGCTACAGAGTCACAGTGAAATGAGTAAATGCTTTCATACATGAGATCATTCCTCTGATGCACGTTTCATTTTCATCATTATAAATCAACTCAAGGTGAAAAATAACAAGTAAATTTGTGTGCATTTTAGACACAATAGTAAGATCTGATTGTGTGTGTGTGTGTGTGTGTGTGTGTGTGTGTATGTGTAAAATGCAGTACAGACATTTTCAGTTTCTCTCGAATGTCAAAGGAGCATCAGAGTGCAGACGTGTTCCTCTAGCTTCAGACGCAGACAGGTTTACATCCTCCTCTTCTTTCTCTTTTCTTTCAGTTTTTTTTTTCCTCCCTCTGTTTGTGAGTGAATGCCAGAGCCTTTTATTCCTGAGAGAAAGCCACAGGGTGAGCCAGATGCAAAGCCTCATGGGTAAAAGGAGATCCTCAGTAGCATTACAATTCCGCACTTTAAATTCCTCGCCGCGCTGCCGTGGTTCCTTTTTTTTCCCATTTGTAATTTTCATCACTTCTTTCTGCGCTAAGTGAGAGTGGTTGAATTTAATGAAAGCGTTCGTGTGCAGTTAATACACTTGCTTTAGTCTTGCGTGAAAATCAATATGAATCAAAAAAGATAATTATGCCGAAACTTGATGCGTGCAGGTTTTCTGGGCCACCGTGATGATGTTTTCTCTCCTCGAGGCCCTCACGGCTTTTGATCTACATTTCCCACAATGCACAGCACAGCAGTGCAATAATCTCCTCCATTCAAAATCTCAAACTTCAACCATCTGTTCAGTTCCACCCACTTCGTATTTGTGCACACACACACACACACACACACACACCTATCTGAAGCTGCTACATCGTCCCTGTCTGGAGAGCATGCTGAGCTTCCATCTGCTCGTATGCACAAACCACCACTGTTCATTTAACATCAGTTAGTAAAGCAGAATGTGGGGTGGAAGAATGGACGGTCGGTTTTGGACAAGAGCTCCTAAGATAAATGCTTTCAAACGACACGTGGATGGATGTGTGCAGGAGATCCATGTCCATCAGCTATGGTGAACAAAATGACTCCTGTTAAGCCCTTCTTGATAGAATAATGTACACTGATCAATTTGCTGTTGAACGTCATAAATGCGTTTGTTATGATATATATATATATATATATACATACATAAATCATTTGGTTTGGTTTGACCTTGAGTAAACATTTCTGACTGATTGCTTCTGAATCCATGACCTTCAAAAGCTTCTCTTGAATGCATGCATGTTCTTTTTTTTTTGTTTTTGTTTTTGTTTTTTCGTTTCAATTCCCTGTTCATTCATGCTTTCATTCACGTTATCCTTGAAGGGATTTTCTAAATGAAACAAATGAAAATGACTGAAAAGAGCAAACCGCCTGCATCTTTATCAGGTCATTCTCTCCATGGTGTACAGCTGAGTGCAAAAGTTTGCATCCTTGATGATTTTGTAAATGGAAAATGAAAAGTAGATGTTATAATGGACACACAAATCATTACAGAGAATGCTCCATTTATGTCACAACTTGGACATTTTAAACCCCCTGCTATTCATATCTTATAATGTCTGACAATTTGTCTTACTTTTATGAAGGTAATGAAGAAAGATGTCAAACCGAACCTACAAAATGTTTTCTTGCTATAAATTAAATTAGTTTTGAATTTTCTCCTACACAAACCTTGCACTGGATGCTTTTATTTTATGACGGTGGACAATTCTGTTCTAATTGTTTGCACTATTTCCTCCTTTATATCTTAAAAAAAAAAAAAAAAAAAAAAAAAAAAAAAAAAAAAAAAAAAAAAAAAAAAAAAAAAAAAAAGCTAGAGGCAGGACGCAAGTGCATAAAATGTGCTTTATTTGGGCAAATCCAAAAGACATAATTGATAGCGGGGCTGAAAATACAGACAAGTTAAAAAAGATAAATAACAAGAGATACAAATAAGAGTCAAACTAGGAAAATACAAAATTAGAAAATACTACAAAAACACAGAAATATATGTTAAAGCTAGAATGAATAATGAATGGAAAGACTTCGTAATGAGACTTTGACATGACAGGTTGTAAGTAGACAAATTAATCAAGGACTAACACTGAACAGGTGAACACAACCAAGCAGCAAGCCAGGGATTGTACAGAACAGGACTAGAACGGGAACCGGATATGAGCACATGCCATTAGTAACCATGGGAACCATGACAACATGCTTGCTAGGTTAGCTTTTGTGCACGAAGCTTCTTAGAGTCAAAGATGCATTTTGATCAGAGCGCTGTTGAAGTATCCGGTGACATAAACCTTGTTACTGCCGAGAGCAAATCTTAGCCCTGCCCACATCTAAAGGGAAGAAACATGCTGTTCGCTGTGGTGAAAGCAACTCTGCTTCATCACACCACCCTGTCACGCTTTATTCCCTACATGATGTTGTATACGGAAGAAGCGCTGCTATGTCTCTGCGTTCTTGTGATATGAAACACTGACCTTGTGGTGTTTTATTTTGAATGTAGGCCGGGAACAATCCTGCCACTTGAACGAGTGTTCAGCATCAACCCAGATTTCAGAGAGAACGTGAAATACCCATGGGTTTAACTCTCATGTGTAACAACACTCAGTCATCCTACTGCGCACACAGACCAGTCAAGATTTCTGCCTTCTGAAAATGGAATCTTATGTGTTTTTTTTTTTTTTTCTGAAGAACACGAAGGAAGGGAATTTGCTTCGTTCCCAGAGGAGGTTTAGATGAGTGTTTTGGAGTTCCTTACTTCACAGTTCGGTTATATTCGAAGTGAAGCTGTCCGCTTGATCGAGTGAGTTGTCACAGAGTGGACGCTGATGGACAAAGTGCTGATTTTATCCCAGAGATAATAAAATACTGCAGATGCGCTCGTCCTCATAAATTCCAATTCGGCAAACTCCATTTTCACAAGATACATTTAAAAAAAAAAAAAAAAGGAATAAAACACTAGATGTCATGCTGTTCTAGGAAAATAATCATCGACAGTATGGAAGCAAAATTACTGTTGCAGCCCAAATTTGATTCATTTCCATAACAGCATTCATCCTGAAATGTTTTATTGCTTTTATACTAGCAAGTTGACAATGGTAACACATTTTATTTATTAACGAATGAAATATCATACCTTCTTATTCATTTATAGCTACATTTAAGGTGATGGAAGTGTTTTATTATTTATATTTTCCATTTTTCTGACTCTTAAATGGTTGTTTGTACTGTTGCCTTTTTAATTTGCTGGAATTTTGTGATTAATTGTTATGTATGTGTGTGTATATATATATATATATATATACACACACACACACACTGGTCAGCCATAACAGTAAACAGGTGAAGTGAATAACATTGATTATCTCGTTACAATGGCACCTGTCAAGGGGTGGGATATATTAGCAAGTGATCAATCAGTTCTCAAAGTTGATGTGTTGGACGCAGGAGAAATGGGCAAGCGTAAGGATCTGGGGGACTTTGACTTGGGCCAGGTTGTGATGGCTAGACGACTGGGTCAGAGCATCTCCAAAACAGCAGGTCTTGTGGGGTGTTCCTGGTGTGCAGTGGTTAGTACCTACCGAAAGTTGTCCAAGCGGGTGCAGGTACATCGCTTACCTGAAGAAGGCGAGATGGCGGAGGCAGTGTGATGCTCTGGGCAACATTCTGCTGGGAAAGCTTGGGTCGTGGCATTCATGTGGATGTTATTTTGACATGTACCACCTACCTAAACATTGTTGCAGACCAAGTACACCCCTTCATGGCATTATATATATAATTTCTACAAACTTTTACACTTGTTTATAGACAGATGATGACAAGAGGTAAGAAGCATCACCTTGGGAAATTAGAACACATTTTGTGTTTTTATTTTATATGCACCTTTTTAATATACTTTTTTATTTATATCACAATAAATCTTTGGAAAATACAGTATATATCTCTACAAGCATTTTTGTATCACCATTTACTCTTACACATATAGTAATACACAAATTAATAATATGATAAACTTTCTTTCTTTTTCAATTTTTTTTTTCTTTCTAACACCGTTGTCTCATCTAGTGTGTATCCCTGCCATGTGCCCAGTGTCCCTGTGATAGGATAGACAGATTCCCAGATAGACCAATTCTATGAAGTACATGAGAATAAGAGGAAAGAACTCTCACCTCAGTCATTGCACTAACATTCTGGTTAGTTCTGTATTTTCTGATGAAAGAAAAAAAACCTGTTAGATGAGGCATACCGTATCTCCGAGTTGAAGGACACTGTGAGCAGTTCGTGCTAATTAGCTTAAGGCACTACCATAAGCCTCATTTCCCTTTTTTTCCTCTTTTTCATCATGCATTGTGCTGAAACATTCCCTCTTCCTGAGAGGACAATGCCGATATTTCCCATTTGGCTCGTATTGTGCTGAGCACAGAACATTTCCTGCTCTACAGTGACAAAGATTGTTATGGTGAAATAATTACTGTCTTTTTTTTAATCATGCTGAATGTGTATGGCCAGGTTTAGTGTTAATACTTACTCCTGCGAGACAGAGTTTCAGCATAAAATGCAATAGTATTATTATTATTATTATTATTATTAAGTATTAGTCATTTTGAAGCACAATATATTGTAGAACTGAACGGTTTGGGGTGTGTGTGTATCTTTCATGTGGAAATCGTGCGGAGATGGAGATGTTCCGATTTCATAAGGCTGACAAATTCAATTTATGTGATGGCCAACACGTACCGTTAAATTCATTTACTCCTCCATGCTGTTGGGATCAAAGAGGAATACGAACGCTGGACGACTTAAACCAATAAAATGGACTGTAGCATAGAACAGATGGGAATGTGGTCACAACAGTTAGCAAAGGCCAAAAAAAAGTAGTAGCTAATTATAGAATCGTAATAATATACAGTGAGATAATTAGCTAGTTAAGTGCTCTGATGCAGATTAAAGAAAAAACAAACATTTATGTGATCATGTAGCACTGGCACTGGCGAACATTTTAACCATGCTAATATCTAGCTAATGTCATGTCTAACTAACTACTCACGAGCTAACACATTGACCATGTCATGCTAGCAGGTGATTTACAGTATATGTCAGCTTTACATGTAACCAGTTAAATGGGTGAATATATAAACCTATCTAAATTACCCTTTAAAGTAAATATATACCTAATCCAGTGTATAGCCATGTTTAAATTATTTCCTGGTGATAGAAAAGCGTTTTAAATGTAGTCAAATGTGTTCATTGTCGTGGGAGGGGGACTGGCTAATCACAAAACCCTCCATGGTTAGCAAAAGACCACAAGGCATTCAGAGCGCCGCATCTGGTTAAAAAACAGTACATGAATGTCAGATATGATTAATTAAAGAGTAATAATGTTACTATAGTTACATACAAGCTTATGAATGTCAAATAAGATTAGTTGAAGAGTAAAAATATTACTATATTTTATATTTGGATATTTGGACGATGCAACTTAATAGCTTAATAAATAAATAAATTTGTATTTACCTTGAATTTGTATTATGTATAAAGCATCATTTTGTGCATTATCTACCCTGTGAGTCTTTTCCTAAGGTTCCTGCTAGCACAAATCCTCTCCCTTTGTTAGTGTGGCATTTAACGGATGGACGGCCTGCTGATTTCATGCTTTGTCCCATAAGGACGCCTTTCTGTGCCTGAGAACTGAAATCTCTAAACGTAGTGAATAGAAATTGAATGGTTTATGCACTGCAGCCATTATGGCGATTTCTCCAGGTGAGCGGTTCACTATGAGCACCTCGGTGTGATTGTCGGACTGGATTTGAAGCTCCATCAGTCAGTGTTTTGGTGTCTTGGTCAGACATCTTAGGAGGAAGCAATAATCATGGGAACACCCATCAAGCAGCAGCAGACAGGAAAACCAGACAGGACACAGAGTGAACACTGGAGATACGCAACCTGAGAGCACATAATTGGCTCTCTGGGAAGAACGTCCATTTCTTAGGCACGGTTTTAAAAGGAGATAATGGACACATCTATAACAAAGAGATGTTTCACTGAGGCTTAAGATTGGCTTCCATGTCATTCATATAATAACCTTTGACGACACAGAAGTGTTCAAGTAGCAGTCGTGAAGACGAGGCTGAAATTCTCCACGGGTGGAAAAACATGAGTCTATTTTTGTTGAAAAGTTGAGTCACTGTTAGGGCATGAATGTTGAACCATCACAATTTTTTTCAATCTTCTGCTGTGAATGGGGAAAAAAAATCTAAAAAAAAATACATCGATCAGCCATAACAGTAAAACCACCTGCCTAATATTGTGTAGGTCCCCCTTGTGCCTCCAAAACAGCTCTGACCCATCGAGGCATGGACTCCACAAGACCTCTGAAGGTGTGCTGTGGAATCTGGCACCAAGACGGTAAAGGAGATTCTTTAAGTCCTGTAAATTGAGAGGTGGGGCCTCCATGGATTGAACTTGTTTGTCCAGCACATCCCACAGATGCTCGATTGGATTGAGATCTGGGGAATTTAGAGACCAAGTGAACAAGTGAACTCCTTCTCATGTTCTTCAAATTATTCCTGAACATACCTCGTATGCAAACTTGTTAGCAAAGAATTGTTGCTAGCAACCATCAACAGTAAACCACTAAACAGTCTTTTAGGACTTCAGAGATGTTCAACACCATTGCATGTAAGTATAAATGGATAAAAAGTTAAAGAACCACATATTGTTCTTTACCAGAATAATAAAAAAAAATTGTAAGAGTTGTCATGTTGCTGTGGGGAAAGAGCAATAAAATATTTCAAGATGGGATGTTATTAGAAAATAATCAAACTTTCAGTATGAGCTCAGTTTCTTCTCTCACTTCCTGTCTGGATTTACGGGAATCTGTTCAGCCCTGGTTGTCAGGCGGTTTTACTCTTACATCTGTAAAGCAACATCTTGCGTCATTACACATCTGGTGGAGACGTTATTTCTAATAACCTCGACATGAAATGGAATCAGTTGTCATGTGGGCCTTCATTAAATGTGACAGCTAACATCACTGTCTTCCTCTTGCTAGGTTTTGACACGATTAGGTTTTTGCTTAACATGATTCACTAGTTTTGCTGTCAAATATAATTTGCTCTCGGCTCTTGGTGTGTAATTAAACAGTTATAGTGCAGATGTTTAAATAAACCAGATGACTCTGTGCTCTTATTAAAGGTTTGATATCAAGCACAAGGTAAATCAGTGACGTTTATTATACTCGAGTCACTTCAACTCAGTCAAACTTTAATACGAAGCAGAAATAAGAAACATGGAACCATAATGGCAATACACTAAACAGAATGAACAGGTTTATACGTTACTGTTTCTATAGTAACAGGTCATTCATAGGAACTTATAAGGTGGACACTGCAATAACAATTATTCAGTCTGTAATTATTGATATGATGACATTTTCTGTAAGGAGAGGTTTATTTAATAGTGTCAGTGTCAGCGCTTCAAGCTAATTATTTGGATCTTTTGCTTTACAGAATCATCTCTAATTTGCAGAGAGTTCGGAAAATGTCAGTTTAAAAGTTGCATGTCACTGAAATTGTGGCTCGGTGTCGCAAATGTCCGCGGAAAATGAACACTCGCTTGTCGCCTTGCCGCTTGCTAGCACAAATGTTGGGTAACAGCACACCATGGAGTGTTATATTCCAGTAAGGCAGAATGAAAATAATCCAACAGTCTACTGTTAGGTAGTGAAAAAAAAGTTACACTTACTTTAAAAGTCATAATGGAATAGTTAAACGCACTTGCATTCAGTTTTCAGGCACACAGTTTGTCCATGTCCTGCCCCCGAAGTTCACTCAGTCAGGGTCTTGCGAGGTCGTCTACACACTCCTCACTGTAATTAGATAGGCAATGACACATTCGATCTGCATCCCAATACTGATTTTAACTCATCCTTGATGACTTTCCCTTCATGTTACCCCTGGCACCATCTTAAGATTCGCTCTAATAGATTATTAGCTCAAGTGAAGTTCATTATCCCTCCAATGAATAAGAAATCAAGTTTGACTGTATTTATCAGGAACTGAAGTCACAAAACGTCTGTGAGATCGAAGGCAATTTCCTTTCACACAAGGATACAAACTGATGGCAAGAGAAAATATTTGTGAAATCTTATTTTATTTGCTGTGTTCATGTGGGTCTACATATGTAGCCAGCTATTACATCTATATTGTACGTCACTGCTCGTGTGAATGTATTTCTTTATTTTATTTTTTTAAGTAGCCAAATAGCATAGTTGGGTGATAAGATAGCAAGTCCACGAAGCTCAGCAAACAACATCTCATTTGGGAGAAAGATTACGCCTTTAACTCCGCCTCCATCCTAGCTACCGTCTCGTCTAACACCTTCAAAACTTTCTAGTGTCCTCTTTTCTGTTCAGCAACTTCTACATTATGCTAAGGTCATTCTAGAGAATAATCAGGAAGTCAATACACCATCACAAATGTTGAATTTTTTAAAAATAATAATAAAAACAATAATAAAAGGTGCCCTGATCTTTAAACTGGTCTTAGACGATATGGCCAGATTATCCTGCGGTCCAGGGGGGTGTAAATTCAAACCTTAACACTCTACATGTATTCTCACTTAAAACATAACATTTTCTGTAAGGAATCATAAACCCTTTTTGTAAGGAGGCATTTATGTAAACTTTATGGAAGGAGTCTCCAGTGTCCGAGCTTTGTAACATCGGGAGGTAAAGCTCTGTGTTTCCCGATATCATCAGGACAGAGGAGTTTACGCTTTGGAGTCGTTCCGGTCTGATCGTTGTTAGCATACGGCTCATCTTGTTGGATCACAAATCGTAGCTGTGTAGAGGTTTATTATGTGATCTGTTGGGAAATTTCCCTTCAGATGGTAATTTGAAAGCCATGTACCAGTTTGTGTCTCATTTAGACCTGCAACGCTCCGAACTAGGGGGAATAATGATGCTTTGGCAGGGATTCGCATGGCTTTGGGAATTTAGAGGGATTTAGCTGTATTAAACCACCTGTTCTGCTTGGTGATGACCTTTTAGTAAAGATTAACATGCGTTTGGCACCTGTAGGTAGATTATGAGAATAATCATGTCTTATATTCACTCCTGAGGTGCCGTAACGGCTGTTTCTTTTTAATGGTTCTTGGATTTGCCATGGTGTTTAATCCTCTGAGCTTCATGGGTAAGACATGTTTTAAAAGCAGCATGGAATCATTACATCAGGCCGACCCTTTTTTCTTTTAATAGCAGTGTCACTGCTTAATATTTTCATTCAGAGTAATCCATCAGCGTCATGCTATGCTTTTATCATACTACAGACACACAGCTCCATTTGTAATTATTTTGAAGCACAACAGGCCATGTTTTATGGATGATCAGAAAAAAGGTCCAGACTTCCATGAATGTTGATTATTATATTTAGCTTGATTATTTGATTAGCACAGCTTAGAATCTGTTCTTTAATCAGAGATTTGTGGGATCTTAGCAGCATTTCATGTCACTAGATCTGGGATATTGAGAGTTTAAAAAAAATTTGCTAGGTCCATTTCCAGACCACAGTCCACCATTTGGCCACCACTGCACTAGAGCATGGAGTAATGCTGTTGTAATGTGGAGATGGGACAAAGTGAGCATTTGTTATATTCTGTCAAACCTGATAATCATAGTCATAATCCGTAGCATAAGTAAAGGCACAGGGTCTTCAGAGAAAGATCTATAATCATAGAAAGTAGAACAAAAGAAGAGTCAAGATACAAAAACAGAGTGAGGAAATATAAACTGTGAAACAAGGCTTAGAAAATGCACATTTACAAAGGACAAGACAATGAGCAATGAGACAAAGGAGCAGGAGAGTAGAAATAGACAAACTAATTAAAAGGCTAAACTCAAAACAGGTGCACACATTAGGTAACAAACCAATGATGGGACAGGGGTGGAGACGGGACCAAAACAAAGGCAAACAAAGGGTGCGTCTCAATCAGCTCCCTAGTTCACGAGTCAGGGCCCTGATCAGGAAGTCAGCCATTTTAAGGGCTGTCTCAATCGCAAAATCCTTCCAGTGCACTGAAACTAAAAAAATCCCACAACGCACCACAAAAAACCAGGGTAGAGGTCACTATGTTCCCTTACAGGAAATGACGTCATATTTTCTGAAGCCTCTCACCTCGAAAAAAATGGCAGACAAACTCTCAGCCAACTTCGTCTACAAATGTAAGTAGCTTGTTATTGTGCTCTAGGTCTCTCAAATGATTACATATATTAGCGATTTTTAAGATTATTTGGCATTCTATATACAGTTTGTTTGACTCTAATGACTTTTAAGTGTTTAAAGATTTTTAAAAATCCACTAGCTAGCCTACAGTCCTGCTTGAAGTACCATGACAGAAACGCGTCTGATTAAGCTAACAAATTTGTGTGAATTTGTCAGAAAGATATCGGTCCTGCCTGTTGTTGATAAATGCCAGTAGTGAAGTTTTACAATGTGAGTATGTAGTCATGTGACCGGAAATTGAGTCATCAGTGTCCCAATGTGTAATGAGCCAGTGCCCGAGCTTGTGTACGTGACATACTGATTCACGACCTAGGGAGCTAGGGAGCTGATTGAGACACACCCCATGAAAGCACATTGATTTGGCGTTTTAAATCCAGGAGCAGTATATGAAGGTGGAGAAAAATACCAGCATGGTCTTTAGCTTTGTGTTAAAATTACTGATGCCAGTAGAACCACTGTTGCTGTAGAAGTCTTGTTTACTTTTGCTCTCCATTTTCTAGTGGAGATAGTGGAATCTGGCAGGATCTGCCCTTGAACATCACTATATTTATACAATTTCCTCTGGAATGTTTGCACTTTTTCATCTAATCTGTTGCAGGCTGACCAGATAAGAGGTCTTTTACTAAAAACCGCCAAGCTTCTGCTTCACAACTAGCATGGCAGTCTTCCTAAGAATGTTTTATCCCAGATTTATTCAGTAATCTGGCAGCGATATGTGGAAGTTATCCTGCCATTAGAGCTTTGGCGCTCATAGTCCGCTGCCACTCAAAACCCATAAAATTTCTCTTTTATAAGAAGTGACTGTTCCAGAGCAGATTTTCGTAATGGTATATTCTCTACAGTAGCATTAGCTGCAGCAGGGCAGTTGCTGATCGATAAATTTCATCTCATGCAGCAATAAATGTCTCAATCCAGTGCAAATTGGAGATTACTTTAAATACATTTAGCTCTTTTAATTTTCTTTGCTGATCAATAATGGGTTTTTATCGTTCTTTTATGTCCAAGATAGGGTCTCATTTATCAAAGCGTGCCTGAAACTAGTGCTAAATTTGTTCATAAGAGCCGCCAATACTATAAGCAAATTGGTATTTCTCACATGTGCGTATTCACAGCTGTATTCAATGGCCATTGATAAATCCCAGACATTCTAAATTGACGTGCTCGTGCACGGCCACACTCATTTGCATAAAGAAACGCCCTCGAATCGCCATATATGGTAAACAACTTCCCTTTAAAAAGCACAGTAGTGTGCTCGTGGTGCTGTGTTGTTTCAGACGACATGAAACATGCCATAATGTCTAAGAAGATGAAATTCACCAACAATGAAGTACTGAAGATACTGATGCATGAAGTAGAGCAAAAAAAATGGTTTATTTGGCACTTTTACAAGTAATTTGTCTAATAAATAAATAAATAATATATGCATGTATGCACGTGTGTGCCTTCTATTTCCCAAATTACATTTAGAAACTATGCAATGGCAAGAGAATTTGTCATTTTTGCACTTTTTCGCTGCTGGTTTCGGAAATGTAACGCATTACAGTGTAAGCAGTATGAATGAAGGTAAGACGTGTCATTATTTAGCTCGTAATTGGTTGGGAAATTACCAGTACCGTCTCCAATTTCTCCACAGAATAGAGATCAACTAAAACTGCACTGGCCAAAAGAAATGATGATGGACGATGATCCACTTCTCACTCTCAGGATAAAGTTTCCACTGGTGCTAAAAACATGTTCCCTCTGCGTAGCTGCATGAGCCAAATCTTCAAACAAAGCTTAATCCTAATCAATCTTTAAATGTTCCTTATATACGATTTTACTTTACGTTCTGTCTGTCATCCATAATTAAGTTAACAAAGGAACCCCTTTTTTCGAGGTGTTTTTTTTTTTTGTTGTTGTTTTTTTTTTTCCCCATTCTGCTTGGTTAACTCCAATCAGAGTAATGACTCTTTTGTAATCTATGTATATTTAATTGCTGTAAAGGTCAGTGAGACCTTTAAGACTTTTTCTGTAAGTCTGTATGGAGATGCCCTTGGGTGAACACCAAGTTATCTGTACAAAGATCAGAAAATTAAAACAAATCTAACATTTAAATCAGGGTCAAAGGATTCACACACCACTCTGAATGCTGAACATCTGAAGCGCTGATATGAACTGCATTTCTTATTTATTTTTAATGAATTAGGAAAGAAAGCAATGCGTTACAGCTCAGCCTAACCAGATTATCACCTCTGGACTTCAGGGTGATTACAGTAACTCCGCTCCGTCACACCAACATGTCATTGATTGTTATACTATAGCAGGACAACATGGAGTATTTATTCCTTTCCTGATCATGAATTTAGTCACTACCTTCCTCCCAAACCTTATTATCTGTGAGCATTTGAGCTTGGATCTGAAATTTGCCTCATTTTTCTGCTTTTAGCATCAGTAAAATCCTTCCTCATCCCTAAGCCCACTCTGAACTCACCTCTGGGTTTTTTTTGTGCCAGTTTGTTTCATAGCCAAGGACCAGAGGGCAGAGGTGCCAGATGCTATTTGATGCATATGTAGGAGCAGAATTTGAATAATATGCTTAGGGTAATTATGAAATTTCATGTGCGAGGTTTTGACATCCCCTCTGTGAACAGCAGTGAGGGTTCTGCATAGAAACAGAAAACGGATTCCCTGGTAAATGAAAGAAACATGATTTTCCTCTGCATAAATATCCAGTGGTGTTATGCTGGTCTAAATGGTTGGCTAGTTTGCCTCCCAGATAGAACCAACATGACCAGATACTGTAGAAGCAGACTGACAAGCTAGAATTAAAACCAAAACCCCTGCAAAACCATCACTCCTGACCAACTGCCTGACAGAAAGACCTAGCACCACCAGCTAGAACCAGCCTTACCACTTAGATCCAGCCTGATCAGCTAGAACCTGCCTGACCAGCAAGCACTAACCTTACCAGCTAGAACCAACTTTTATATGTTTATATGGGACCATGCTCAGCTAGGACCAGCCTGAGCAGCTAGAATTACCACAACCAGCTAGAACCAGCCTAAAGGCTACAACTACCATGATCAGCTAGAACCAGCCTGACCACCTAGAACTACCATGATCAGCTAGAACCAGCCTGACCAGCTAGAACTACCATGATCAGCTAGAACCAGCCTAAATGCTAGAACTACCATGATCAGATAGAACTACCAAAATTGACTAGAACCAGCCAGTACCTGTCCAACTCCCCTAACACTACCAAATCTGACCAGCAAGAACCAGCCAAGCCAGCAAGAACTATCCTGATCAGCAAGAACGAGACAGTACATGTCCAAAAACCTTCTAAAACCATCAAATCTGCCCAGTTAGACCAAGTCTGACCAGTAGAACCAGCTTGAGTCCAAAACCCCTCTAAAACCATCTAATCTGACCAGCTAAAACCAGCCTGTATCTGTCCAAAATACTTCTAAAATCCATCAAGCTTTTTCTAGCCTGACCAGTAGAACCAGTCAAAATAGACAGGACCAGCATGTACATCAAAAGTACTTTAAAACCATCACACTTGACCAGCTAGAGCCAATCTGCAAAATCCAAAATATCTCTAAAACCAGACTGGCTTGTCCAGGTGACGCTGGTAACCAGCTAAACCCAGCTTACTGACCCAGGCAGTATTTTCAGTTCTTTCCCAGCTTTCAATGTACCTTTCTTTAAACTCCCATCAGATTATTCCTCAGCATCACAGAAAGGGTAATGAATATGGCTGGAGTAAAGAAGGATGTACTTACAGATGGTACCTTTAATTGAGGAAATTAAAGAGATTCTTGAAGACAGTAGGACAAAGCAGATCATTCATCCCTTCATGTCGTCGGTCATTTGGCTTACACTTTAAATCTGGGTTTTGACTTTGTGTCTCTGATGCCTTTTTGTCATATATTCTCACTAGGTGGTGGAGGCATTATGCTTTCGGGTTGTTTCCATCCATCCATCCATCCGCCTGTTTGTCTAAGATTCTCATTAGCGCGATATCTCCAGAACGCATGGTTGAATGTTTGTAGAATTGAAAAGAAATTATCATTGTAACCAGCAGATAGACTGATTAGGTTTTGGAATGGATCCAAACAGGGTCAAGGTCACAGCAAGGTCAAAGGTCTGAAATGGCTTTTCTTGAACAACTTCCTCTCCTGTTTGAAATATATTTTAGGCACACACATTGCTGGCAATGGAGGCAACCAACCCGCAACCCCCCCACCCCCCGCCCCCAAAACCATGCTATTGACACCGAGGAAAGGATGTATTCCAGTTTCCGTTAATGGTCATTTTGATCTTACTTTCTCACGTGCTATATTTTGCAGGATATAAAGTACTATGTATAAAAATGACATATATCTCACATGTAATAAACTTTTTGTCATGTTAATTATGCTACACTAGCTAAAATTATAAGGCCTGTATTAACTATGCTTTATTGACATTTACGTAACGATGTTGCGCTGAACGATATGACCACAAATCCATCGTAAATCAGGAGACATTAAGACTCCTGACATTGTCCTGACAAGGACGAAGGAGATATTCTCGTATTAGCATTCCTCATTTTCTTACCACAGTTTAAGGTGCATTAGCTGAAGGCTTTAAATCGAAATCAGCTGAGTCCATGGTCGATTTTTTCATCCACGGAGCAGTTCAGTAGCATAGCAGTAAGAAATCTGTGTCTGCTTGCGCTTTAGTTAAAGCGATGTGCTAGTCTTAAGGTTATTTCCCTCAGTACACACTGAAAATGAATTGTGACGGATCAATCCCTTTTGTCAATACGGCCCGGTTCACAAGGACATTTCACCATCCTTTACCAAACACATTGATATGCATTACTGCTTTGTTGGAGGCATTGAGATCAATTTTTTTTTTTTCCCCTCCACTCGATCGGGAATTGAGCACTGAAACAGATGTTCTGTTAAATCTGTTAACCTTCTAAATAGAAAACAGTGCATCATTTTTATGTATCGATGTCTGTATTCTGTCAATAGACCGTTCCTATTGAAAGCAAAGTCCTTGTGAATGCTGCCTAATGTGTCTTTGCAGAAATAGTTCTTTAAGACTGGAGTTGGCCTCATGACTGCTAATTCATAAAAATTCCAATGATAAATATGACAAAAGATTCGGGTTGGATGTTTGTAAAAAAATAGCCGCAGTATTAAATGTAAAGAAATGGCACTATAAAAAAGATAATTAGCAAACCTGAACAGTTGAAAGTAGGCATTCTACAATTTATTTTTATATCATAACGCATTATTTGCCATTATTTGTTTCCATTAAAAAAAAAATTAATAATAAGTATTATTATATTAATATTACGAATATTATAGTTGTTAACTAATTAACATTTTTTTTCTGCATTGTTTTATTGTAATAACATACTTAATGGTCATACTTTCACAAAACATTTTTTTTTTAATTTAAAAGATTTGGATGAAATTGAAAAAAATTGAGATTGAAGTAAAAAAAAATGTCAGTTTGACTTTATTTTATATTATATTATGTTATATTTCAGCACAAATCATTAAATAATCTGTAAAAAAAATAATATATGTCTACCTATTAACTATAGAACTTTTTTTTTTTTTAAAGATGTTTAACATTATATAATTTGATATGTAGAGATTTAAAAACATCTGTTGAACTTGGGGGGAAAAAAAAAGAAAGAAATGCATAAATTTAATAAAAAAAAAAAAAATCAAATGCAATAATATAAATTTCCAGATGTGGAGCATTAGAACCAAAATCACTCCGTCTGTCTCAGACCTGGTTTTGACGAACTACAGATTATCTAGAAGTGATGTAACGTGAAAGCCTTGCCAGCGTTTAACGAGCACAGAAATGACAAATAAGCTCCATGATTCAGGAAAGTGCTATGTGACGTGAACGGCAGCAGATGTTCTTCCGTTAGTTAGAAGGTTAATCACGCGCTTAGTACTTAGCCAAAGTCTTTAATACTTTCTATTCAAAGCTACTTTTAATGTCACACAGATGTTGTTTTTTTAAATTGTGCCCAGAGTTAGCTTTTAGTTTCTTATATAAAGACCCCCCTCGACTCGCTGCAGCTTCACACACACACACACACACACACACACACACACACACACACACACGGTTTAGAGGCTTTAGTTTGTCCTCCGTGTCTCTGTGACCTGCTGAGATCCCAGTAAATGAAGGTAACCTGTGAGCGAGAGGAATGTGACAGATTTCTGGATCCCCCACTGTTCTACCCATAATGCACCAGGTTGCCATGAACCTCCCAGTTTTTTTTTTTTTTTGGCTACAAATTACACAAATATCCACAATGATCGCCCCTAAATTGATTCAAACTCCAGATGAATAAAAGATTTTTTTTTTTTTTCCTCGGATTTTGTCAAACAACTTTGTATCCAAATCCAAATTTACCGTAACCTTTAGCAAAACATTGTCCCCGTATCGTCTTGCATTATTACATATATTTACCATAAACAGATGGAATGAAAGAAGCCAGTTCACATGCCACATTAGGAGCACACTCTTACAGAACAGTTTATTATTTTATGTAATATGCATTCATTATAGTACGTACATAATAAAGCTTGTGTCCTTGTATCAAAACATCAGCCTTAGCTGTTTGGCAAAATTAAGAAATAAATGAATGAAAGAAGGAATAAATAAGCAAACAAACAGAGAAACAATAAATAAATAAGTCCAGCATACCTGTTTGGCTAAATTAGTAAACAAATAAATGAATGATTGAATAAATGATTCAAATAAAAAAGAAATGTCTGTAATGTTTACACAGAAAAATTATTTTTTCAAAGTAATAATCATTATAATTACTCAAATGAATAAATGACTCTATAGACACAGTCCACCTATTTGGGGAAAAATATCCAACACCGAAAACACACACACACACACAAAAAACCTCCAGCTTACCTATTGAGGAAGGAAGGAAGGAAGGAAGGAAAGAAGATAGGAAGGAAGGAAAGAAGGAAGGAAGGGAGATAGGAAGGAAGGAAGAAAGGAAGATGGGAAGGAAGGAAAGAAGATAGGGAGGAAGGAAGAAAGGAAGATGGGAAGGAAGGAAGGAAGGAAGTAAGGAAGATGAGAAGGAAGATAGGAGGGAGGGAGGGAGGGGAGGGAGGGAGGGAGGGA
>CM040988.1:3394091-3406080 GCA_022985145.1 Pangasius djambal | reverse complement strand
TCTCTCTCTCTCTCTCTCTCTCTCTCTCTCTCTCACACACACAGTTCTTTAATCCGAAGTTGTGTTATGTTGCTGTTGTAGTGTTGTAGCATGCTCCAATCTTACATAGTTTTCCTGTAAAAGGTTTTGACCCGAGAAATTTGCTATCTGGACTCGCAGGCCGAACAGGACGAGTAAATCAGCGTGCAGGTTCTGCTCTTCGCCCTTACATGGTTCAGCGGCTGAAATATTGAACAGCTGTCAGATTGTGTTTGAGTGTGTGACTTCAGGTGTGTCTGGTGTGTAAACAGGAAAACAGGACGGAACAGTGGTTAAAGTTTAAAAACTCATGAATCGAAGGTTTTTTTTTTTTTTTTTAATCCTTTGTGTAATCCACTGGGAGAAGATTACTGATCCACAGAGCTGCTAGTTTTTGCATTTTTTTTATTTTTTTTTTTTGCTATTTTGAGAAGAATTTGGAAAATATTGACTGTACTTCTTTTTCCAAGGGTTATAAGCTGACTGTTTTTTTTTTAACCTTTAGATTCAGTTCATTGCACACCTGACTGGAATGTATATTTTTACAATTTGAAGGACATTTTGGTCTAAAAGCTTAAATGTAGTTAGCATTCATTTTTATTTTTATTTTAACTCCATACTGCGATTACATCGAGGTGAGTCCAATTTGTAGCTTTTTTGTTTTTAAATTAAATCTGAAATAATGGATGTAAGTGGAAGGTGTGTTTATACAGACATTATTCTGAATAATGTGGTCAGAGTCCAGCACTAAGAGCCGAAAAACGCAGGACAAAATCAAAATCGGGAAAGAAACAGAATGAGGAACTAGCTGAAGCTATGGGAACTATGAAAACTTCACATTTATTATATAACAATTTAGAACTTACGTATCCATAAGCATAAATATTAATAATATTTTTATCGTTTTACAATGAATTTTCCTGCATAGAAGCATCTGCCAGCGTAATACTACCACCACCATGCTTCATAGTGGAAATGGCTTACGGACAAATGTAGCTGTTAGGGATGCTGTGGTATAAGAGGAAATAATAAAACACTTCAGGATATGCAGTTATAAGAAAATAATCAACTTTGGGGTGCTGAAAGTAACTCTGCGTCATCATGGATTATTTTACTACAACAGCAAAGGAGTGTTTTCTTTACCTAATGCAGTAAATATCGTAAATTTGAAGTGCATATTTTGAACATGGATGCTTACAGTTTTGTGTAGATCACTGACGCGGAGTTACAGCAGTATGGACTTTTGGGAGTCGTACAATTTAAAAACATCTCATGCCTGATTGATTATGTCTGAGTCAGCGTTTCTGAGCCTTCTGACCTGAGGAGAGGAGCTCGATCATTTTCCACGGCGGCATGTTCTAGTACAGAAAACGTAATTTATGTTGTGCTGCGGAGACGAATCGTAAACATCGGATTCTCACTCTGGTATTTAAACATCCATTTGAAATGATGTAAATTTCTATTAGCATTGGCACTCAGTGTCCATTTTGTCAGCCAGCCGTCCATTACAAAAGAATGCAGGCCATAAATGATGCTTTTCTCACTTGGGGATTCTCTTACCACGTTTCATCATTTCACTCACGTCGAAATAATGTGATAGCTATTAGAAATAACAACAGTGTCAGGAAATAATAAGATATTCAGTTGAAATAATGACATAGCAGATATGAAGTCGAAATGACGGTAACAGTAAATTTGAAATAACTGCAATAAGAAATTGAAATAACAAGTTATTAAGTCAAAATAACGCGGTAGTAGGTGAAAATAAAAAATAATCGTGAAATAACAAGATATTAAGTCAAAATAATGACATTACATCCTGTTACTAAGTCAAAATAATGAGATATTAAGTTGAAATAACTAAAGTCAAAATAATGGCATCAACTTTCAGCACTTCAGCTTTTTTATTACAACCTGCAGTCCAGGGTTTCCATAAGAACTGAATATACAATTGTGGAAAAAAATCTTGTTTAGGTCTGTTTTTTTCTTCCTATGCCAAAATTGTACAAACCATATAGTTAGTATTTGACAACGATTGAACTGAAGGGAAACAGCTAGCCTTCGTCTGCCCCTGAGGAGAAGGTTTTGGTGCCAGTGGAGCATCACATTACTGCGAATCACATCTGAACCGATCTCATCTCTCAGGCGCCCAATCAGCATTAACAAGATTACAGAAACTCTATGCCTCAGGCTGCTTCAGGATGCTAATGGCCTCTGCAAATCATCTTCGTAATGTCCACTGTAAAGCTTTTAGCATGTGAAATGGATCACCAGGGCACTTTATGAAAAATCGCCATGTCTGCAGCAAAGAAGCTTAAAAAAAAAAGAAAGAAAGAAAGATGGCCACAGATGGCCATCTCCCATACAGAGATTTCTCTTCTCTTATTTAATACACTGCTGACTGACTCTGAATTCCTTCAGGCTTAGCATGAGCTTTTATTCGAGTTTTACACTTTTCACAGAACTTCTCTTTAGAAAGACCTGTCAGCAAACTTGCAAAACACAGGCCAAAAAGATATTTCTGAGAATTTTTTTAATGAGAGTCATTATTATTTATTTTAATACAGTTTTTTTTTTTCTTTCTTTTTTAATTGGACTGGTTACTATGGCCCGTAAGTGCAAAACATACAATAGTAAATCAGAAAACACAACAGCAAATCAGTAAATGCAACAAGAAAATAAAAAATGCAACAGCAAATCAGTAAATGCAACAAGAAAGTAAAAAAAAAAACGCAACAAATCAGAAAACGAACAAATCAGTAAATGCAACAGCAAATCAGTAAATGCAACAAGAAAATAAAAAAGCAACAACAAATCAGTAAATGCAACAACAAATAAAAAAACGCGACAACAAATCAGAAAATGTAACAAATCAGTAAATGCAACAGCAAATCATTAAACGCAGCAAGAAAATAAAAAAGCAACAACAAATCAGTAAACGCAACAACAAATAAAAATGTGACAGCAAATCAGTAAACACAACAACAAATAAAAATGTGACAGCAAATCAGTAAACGCAACAATAAAAAAAAAGCAACAACAAATCAGAAGATGAAACAGCAAATCAGTAAACGTAACAACAAATTAAAAAAATTCAACAGCAAATCAGTAAACGCAACAACAAATTAAAAAAAATTCAACAGCAAATCACTAAACACAACAAGAAAATAAAAAAGCAACAACAAATCAGTAAATGCAACAACAAATAAAAATGTGACAGCAAATCAGTAAACGCAGCAATAAAAAAAGCAACAACAAATCAGAAGATGAAACAGCAAATCAGTAAACGCAACAACAAATTTAAAAAAATTCAACAGCAAATCAGTAAATGCAACAAGAAAATAAAAAGAAAACGCAAAAAACAAACCGGAAAATGTAACGAATCAGTAAACGCAACAACAAATAAAAATGTGACAGCAAATCAGTAAACGCGACAATAAAAAAAAGCAACAACAAATCTGAAAATGTGACAACAAAACAGTAAACACAACAGCAATTCATGAAGGGCAACAGCAATAATAATTAACAAAAAAAAAAAACACAACAGCAACAAATAATGCAAACAATAAATCAGCACAACAGAAAGTCAGAGAGCGTATATAAATAAATAAATAACATTTTTCTGTATTTTACAGCCACATTGCAATGTAAACTATTATTATTATTATTATTATTATTATTATTATTATTATTATTATTATTATTAGCAGTAGTAGTAGTTTTTTTTGTTTTGTTTTTTAATGAATTCTTGCTGTAGTAAAACCACTTTAGCTTCGTGGTCACTAAAGGCATTTCATGAAAAAATAAAAGAACTCCAAACATTTAAAAAGAGTGTTCTGACTGTTCTTCTATGAATAAGCTTTTCTTTGAGTAGGAGAATTTTCTTGCCATTGGGGACACACTACTGCCTCCTAGACCCAGTGAAAAATAACGTCATTTACTCTCTCTCTCTCTCTCTTTGTAGTGAGAATAAGTGATGGTAAATGGCTGCAGGTCTGTTCCAGGCTCTAAATCACCTGACACTCTTCATTTTCCCCTCTATACCAGGACAGGGAGCAGAATGCACTCACTCCTGCCTTCCTCTTCACTGCTCAATTTACTGATTAGGTGTTGGGCAATACAGTGTATGGAGTGCACTCCATTTAGAAATAGAGCCATATCTGTGTAACAGGAAACCACCTCAAGCCTTATATTCAGGTCTAAAATCACATTTTAATCAAAAGCTCATTCCACAGACAGCCTCCATAATAAACCATGTATTTCTCTTTACGTGTATTAAAACCAGGCCAAGCTACTGTGGGCAAAATATTCAGACTGAATTTAAATTCGTCTGAAATGTAGAAATGTCTAATTAGAGAGAAAATGTTCGAGTCATTTCAGTTCAGTTTGAGTCAGTCATGTAAATAATTAATCAGACAATTCAAATCATCAAATAATCATGTATATAATATGCTTCTGTGTCCATGTTTAGAAGAATTATTTTTCACTCTCAGCTCCATACAGATTACTACTGCATGCACTGAAATACTGGAAATTCCCAATAGACCAAATGAACTTGAACAGGATTTATTGAACTCACCGACTCACCCGATGCACCGAACGACCCAGGAGTGAATCTCTGTTCTCGACTGAAAGAATTCACCGATTCATACACTGATTCGCTGCGCAAGACAGGAGTACACCGATACATTGAAATGAATCTCAGTCTTGACAGAAAGGATTTGATTTGCTGAATCAGAGTAATGCATCTTCATCATGACTGAAACGATTCACTGACTCAGACGTTAGTAAGCTGAGGAATGAATCTGATTTATGATCAAAATGATTCGCTGAGCCAAACACTGATCCGGTAAACGGCAGAGGAGCAAAATCTCGATTGTCACTGGAACGATTCACTGACTCAAACACTGATCAAATGACCAATAAAGGAACACATCTCTGTTTTGACCGAAAAAGTTTCACTGAATCAAATGCTGATCAAATGAACAACAAAGGAACAGTTTTGACTGAAAGGAATTTTTCACCGAATCAAACACTGATTTGCTGCATAAAAGAGGAGTGAATCTTGGTCATGAATAAAATGATTCACTGAATTAAACACTGGAAATGATTCACTGTCTCAAATGATTCAGTGAATCAAACAGTGATTTGCTGAATGAGAGCGGATCAGATCTTGGTCATGATTGAAAGGATTCACTGACTCAAGGTTCGAAACAATTGCAGACACGACCTACACAATTCACGGATGTTTTTTTTTTTTAAAAAAAAAACAGACAGATAATCATATATCATGTGTCATATAGTGTGCTTTTTGTGCAATACTGATTCATTCACCTCAGTGACTCAATGAAAAAGACTGAATCATCTACGAACTTATAATAAGCGCTCCACTGTGTTGGTCTTTACAACTTGATGTGCAGAAATGATGAAAAAGATGAATTGGTTATTTTTGTCTTGTTTATTCTGACTCATATCTCTCTCTCTCTCTCTCTCTCTCTCTCTCTCTCTCTTTCTACAGGTAAGTGTAAATATCTTTTCCTGAGCATGGATCTGATCCCTGTGTGAAGAAAGATTCAGAGAAGACGTAGTAAGATGAAATCTTTTATTGTGCTGTTGTTTTTTTTTTTTTTTTCTTGGTTTGGAGTTTTATGGCTAGTGGAAGTAATTATTAGATATTTGATCGAGATCTGGTGCAGAAAATCAGATTCAGGCAGTTTTCCATCTCATTTTCGTGTTTGAGATGAAGTGATCGTGCTTCTGTATTTTTTCCTTCTTTATTATGGTGTTGTTTTTTTTTTTTTTTATTACTGACTGATGCAATGGTAGTGCAGTTTATTTACTGTTTTTTTTTTCAGATTATAATATTCATATTATCTGCAGTATTTGCAATACTGCCATGCAATGGATCCGTCTTTTTTTTTGTATTAACATTTTCCATTTTTTTAAAGACGTTGCTATGATAAACGATATGCAACCCAATATGCCACGCAAAACAGTAGTGTTACTTCTAAAAAGCAACCTTAAAATAATTTCTGATGATCCTTTACTGTTTACAGAAATATACACTAAAAATGAAAAAGAAAGATTGTTCAAAACCACAAAAACCACAAAAAATCACAAAACCCAGGACATCGCAGAAAAGTGTATTGCGACCCTAGTTTATCGCATGGGGTCACACGAGGTCAGTGACTTAAGAGACAGTGACTTAAGCTCAAATGTTGCGTCAGTATTTATGCAGGAAAAGTTCCTCGTATTCAGAGTCGGGTTACGCACATGCTCGAGAGGATTCTCTTGGCTCATCATTCAGATTATTAAGAATCACCTGTGTGTAATTCACACCTCTGAGATTGAGAAATTTTCCTGGAGTAGACATGTCCAAGACAGGGTTTTTCCAAAGTGTTTAATTCTGATGTAATTGTCTTATTAATTCCTCATTGTGAGGGCGTAGCTAAACTCTGAATATAGCCCAAGCAGTGGTGTGGTCAATTGTTCTCCAATTTTTTTTGGAGAACAATTGACTCTCAGGTCTGTGCATCTCAATAGGCAGCCATAATTTTCAAAAATAGCACAAATAATCTAGGTCCTGTTTGGGCTGTAGGACTCAAGGTGTTTTCTGTATTGACTTGGATTTGTGTCAGAATTATTGGTATCTGTACTCTCTGTGTTGGGCATGTGTCTTACAAAACATGGTCTTGGTCTTGACTGAGAGTTTGTAAAAATAAAGTTCATGTTGTTGTTTTTTTTCTTTTCACATGCACAAAGTTTGACTAGAAGCAATTCCTTCTATTAGAAAACAGAATAAGCATTGGCACAATTCATGAATGAAGCCAACTAGATGAAGTAAAGTCTTGGCCTTGAATAGGATTTGATGGTCTTGAGCTTGACTCGGTCTCGCTTTCATTTAGACTCAGATTTAACTTGGCCTCGACCGCTTTAAGACTCGGTCCTGACTCAACCTTGGCTAGTCCTGCTCTTAGACTTGACAATGGGGGTCTTGACTACAGCCCTACTTAGCCGAAAAGACCTGCTAAAAATAATCTCATACAAAAGGATAAAATAAAAAAAAGTTCCACATTTGTTTCCAAGATACTATTATTCCTGTGTTCTGTAATGCCTTTGGTGATTTAAGAGAATAATTACAGCACATTAAGGTTTCCATCCACAAAAGCCCAAAGGTGCTTCACTCTGGCTAAGTCGAGTCTCTCTATAGGGAAGCACAGAGACAGCAGAGGTTCGTGTTGAATGAAGCACCTTCAGGCCTTGACTTTGACTCGTGCTGTCCTGGATTTCCATCACTCTTGTTGGAATGTAGGACACAAACTTGGGTTTCTAGTTCAGTATAAAACTCCAGGACAGAATAAAATGCACAGCAGCGATAAGATGCAAAAGACACAACCTGTGAATCCGCAGTGTACCTGCTGTGCCTATACTGGTCTAACGAGCGTCGTGTGGAAAATCGTACAATTTTCTGCTCAATAAGGTTCATCTCGGAGGTGCCCTAACCCACTTTCCGGCTACATCATTGTCAACGTGGATGTAACGGAGGTGAGGAGGATGGATTAGGTGGAGCAGAAAAACACACAAATTGTTGGGCAGTCGGCGTGAATATTTATGAGACGGCGAGATGAAGCCGACCGCCTTGAGCGCCAGCGTGAATATTTTATGAGTGAACTATTTGTGTGTTTAAGAAGACACTGATTAATGTGAAACGGTATCTGGCAAGCTTACGGAAATGATCCTGATTTGATAACGATTACGGACGATAGACATGACATGCAGCGACTTTTTCTTTTGAAGTCCAAGCAGGTGGAGCATCTCCAGCTCCATGACGCTATCCGCTCATTAGACGATCCAGAATGAGCTAATTCGATCCACACCTTCAGCCTGATTAACATGTCTCATCCGATTTTGGATGATAGTTCAGCTTGACTATAGATGGCGAAGAAGACCCACACACACACACACACACACGTCAGAGACTCTTCCGTCTCGTGTTCACTCCATCAGTCCGTATATACCAAACGCTCGGCACAGAGCAGAAGCCATTTGTTATGAGCATGCGAGGGGATGCACTCTGTCTCCGTCAGAGAAAGAGGAACTTGTTGTAACCTTCGGCTCAGCGCAGGAAGCATGATGAAATACAACACCTGCATGAGGATCAGAGAGAGAACTCGGGAGGCTCGAGATGTGAGAGCTGCTTTTTATTCTGAGCATGAAGGACCGAGGGACACAGGCAGAAAGGAACTTCAAAAAAAGCTTTGGTGCTTTTTTTTTTTTTTTCCCAAAAAAAAAGAAACAAGTGCTCTCCGAAAATGAATTTCTGAAATAATGAACTAATAAGAATGAGAATAAGGACACGGATATATCAAGCATAATCATTTATTCATGGATGAAACTTGAAAAAGGATTTTTATTAATATTTTTTCTTCTGCTTCTACTTATCGTAGCATGAAATTTTTATCAACACAAAAAAAAAAAAAAACCCACACTCTTAAATGTGTGAGCTTGAAGGTTTGCCAGTGATCACCGAACAGCTTCCAAATGTCTCCATCTGCAAAAACAAATATTGAATCCTTTTTTTTTTTGCCAAAAAAATATTCATTTTAAATATAAACAAATAAGTTAATATGTGCGCATCAACAAAATATTGAGAAGATCATGTTTATTAAGTTAATTTAGATCAGTTGTGTTGGAAATGAATAAAACAAACTAACAAACAAGCAAAACTCAGGAAATTTCAAAAATCCCAGAATTTCTAACTTCCATTGCTTGTTAGCTTCGTTATTTAAGTTTTCTCTAAAGAGACGTTTGTTGTAAGTAACAGCCATGGAAGGAGTCTCCAGTGTCAGTGCTTTGTAACAGTCAGGGGTAAAGCTGTACGTTTTCCAACATCTTCAGGACAGAGGAGTTTAGGAGTTTCTTGAGAACAGGAGCCAACTTGTTTCATGGACGTTCCGTGACGTGAAATGTAATTGTAAACGGATCAAAATTTGATGTGATATTCTTTAATAAATACAAAATTTTAATCACTGGCAAAGTGCTGCAGTATAAACGGATGAACACACTCCAGGATGACAGTATAGTATATACAGTATACCGTATGCTTACCTGCACCCTTAGACTATAAACACTATCAAACCCAATCCTGTATTAATAATATTATGATTGTGTGAGTGTGTGTGTGTGTGTGAGAGAGAGAGAGATATAAGTCTACTGTATCAGGATGTGAAGGTCAGTAATTTAAAACTAAAACTAAAAAATCAGTTTTGCAAAAATAAATAGTGCTATGTAGAATGATTTAATGAACACAGATAAAATCTGTGTGTGTGTGTGTGTGTGTGTGTGTGTGTGTGTGTGAGAGAGAGAGAGAGAGAGAGAGAGACATAAGGTTATTGTATCAGGATGTGATGAAGGTCAGTTATTTAGGTCAAAAAATAGTGATTTTTTTTTTGTCAGATTTGCAAAAATAAATAGTGCTGTGTAGAGTGATTTAATGAACAAGTATTAAAATCTGTGTGTGTGTGTGTGTGTGTGTGTGTGTGTGTGTGGTTGCTAGATCAGCTGCTGTGGGTCACCGTGTTTGCTTGTTTGTTTTGCTGATTCAGATGTGCTTCATCACGCCTTCCGAAAAATCTCACATCAGCTGTTTCACACGTTCGCTGTTTCTGCACTGTCCGATTAAACTGTCTGGAAAAAAATGTTTTAGGACGATTATATTCTCTGTTAACACCACAGCGCTTTTGAATTCTGGATTGTGATTGGTCAGAAGGTGTTGATGAATTTCCTACTGCGTAACAGCAGCTCTGACAGTAGCGCAGCCGTAAATCACAGGTTTGCATTAATGTGCTTATTCTAATACGCTATCGTTCCTATAGTGACAGCTCATTCACAGGGACTGGTACAGTGGATGATCTGCTAATAATACACAGATTCAAATAGTCATCGGTATGGCGATGTTTTCTGTAATTTAAGTATCATTTCTGGAAGGAGTCTCCAGTGTTAGCACGTTGCACCAGTCAGAGGTAATGCTGTAGCTTTAACTTTTCAGGACAGAGGAGTTTACACTTTGGGGTTTCTGACTTACATGGCAAGCCACATTTGTTTTGTTTTTTTGTTGGGTTTTTTTTTTGTCTTATAATCGTAAGAGCTCGAAATCAAGTATACACAATTCTAGATGGTAAACACTCTCTTTAAAAATGATTACAAAAATGTAGTTCAGGGTTGCTTTTAAACACTTATTTGCATGCTAATTGGTGGACACTGTGTGTCGTGCATTAGCCTCTCTTCAGTAGAGCGGGGCTAATAATGGCGAGTAGCTCTGCTGATTTTGATATGGAGGATTATATGAGTCATTTCCAGAATCTCTTTCACTGAGTCATTAATTTCTTTTTGCTGCATCACTGGTTTTAAATCCAAATGTGGTCATGAGAAACTCAAGGTCTTTATGTACAATGCTGTTGAAGCAGTTTAGCCTGACCTAACACCACACACTGTGTCCTCTTATTTAGCGTTATTATTTTTAGTACAACACTAGGCAGGATGTTGCAGTCATGCTGAGCCCTTATCAAACGTCTGAAAAAAAGAAAGGGGAAAAAAAAAAAAGAAATTAGACCTTCACATAAAACCTAGCAGTACAGCTTGACTTGCCAACAGCAATCTGCCAATTCAAACACACGCCCAGATTATACGTGATCCGTGGGATTTAAGAGCTTTCTAGAAATCTTTTTTCTGTGCTTCCAGGATTATATCAGCACCAGAGACAAACAGAAATTAAACTGAGCAGCATGTGGTTTGTTCTTCATATCCCCAGAGATGGACAGAGCTAAGCCAGCAATGCTAAACGTATCCACAGCTTGTAGCAATCACTGGATGGGTTCTCAAACAACATAAATACTTGTATTTAAATACTCATATTTGGTAGATTTGTCTGGAACTCACATGAAATCACTGGATTACCGGATATAAGACTTACAAGAGCAAACTCATATAAAAAGATGTCAGGGTGATGGTTGGAGCTTGAGTTAGCTTGAATTAGGGGTCATAGCTTGAGTTAGTTCATTCATAAGAACTCCAGCAAAATCTTGCTCACTTGTTTGAGATCTGGTTGTTGTAAAAGGAGTAAAAGGACTCTAGGTACAATGTTAGCAATTATGGCCATTTTTATAAAAAATAGTTTATCTATATGATGTATACAACATTAATTTCATTCATTTTAAGTAAGCACTTTATCCTGGTCAGGATCAAGGTGGATCCAGAGCCTATCCCGGGAACACTGAGTCCAAGACTGGAATACACCCTGGGTGAGACACCAGTCTATTTCAGAGCACTATGAGGCCCCAGATCCACTGCAGCCCTGACCAGGATATAGCTAGCCAATGTTATTAACATATATTGAAAAGGCAACAACAAGTTTAAACCCTAACTTTAAACCCTAACTAAAAAATTACCTACACTGACTGTACAAAGGGAGTCCCTGGTGCACCACTGCCAGGGGCAACAAACTTGTTCATACCTAAATAACTTGCATAAATCACGCATTCCAAATATTTCATACAAGTCATCTTGTTTTAATAGTTATGAATGGTTAGGGTTAGGGGAACAGGTTAGTAGACATAGCTTTTATTTAGACCTAAGCCATCTAAAAAGGAAATCTAAGAAAATCTCTCTCGTTTGAATTCCCTTTACAGTTCCTACAAAAGTTTGTTTAAGATTGGGTTTGTGTGTGTTCGTGTCTGACAGATTTGTTGGCTCTCCTCTTAGATAGCAGCAGGTCTATTTGGATTTGGTGCATTTTTTTTTATTTGAGATTTGAAGAACCAGCCAAAACAGGTTGTGCCTCAGTATCTCACAGCAAGCCTTGATTTATTACTGCAGGAGTTGTGCCTTTCCTGGAAATGAGTACATTCCCTTACCTCAGTCACTCTGATCTCTCTGAACATTGAACAGTCTGGGTTTTTTTTTTTTTTTTTTT
>CM040988.1:3335376-3378193 GCA_022985145.1 Pangasius djambal | reverse complement strand
TTGAGTATTTTTCTATGTTATGTTCATGTTTATGTTCATAAACTTTTTATTTAATAAAATATGTTTTCATAGTTTGTGTTGTCCCTTATTATCAATGCAAAATGGTCACTAACTAAAGAGGATTTATGCTGATATTGCCCAAAAACCCTATTTTGTTCAGGCGTTTCCAAACTTTTGGAGGGCAGTGTACATATAGAACGATTGTACATTGTACTTTTTATCCATTTATAGTTACATTATAGCAGCGATAAACAGTCGTTGCCTCAACGCTCTCTCATTTTTCTCTCTCTTGAATTTATTACGATGAAAAAAAAAAAAACACAGCTCGTCATGCTAAAAAGCGTAAACTCATCTATCCCGGGGATGTCGGAAAATCTAAAGTTAGCGCTGACGCTTGAAAGCCCTTCTTTAAATGTCAAATCAGCGTTTCCTTACAGAAACGTTCACCATATCAACCATTATGTGTTTTTCTCTTTGAAAAAATAACAACAACCGTTTATTATTAGTCGGAGCGTCTGCCATACAAGTCCCTGTGAGTGAGCTGTTAACGATAACGTTAACGTTAATGTTAACATATGAACGTATGAACGTATGAACGTGTCTCTTGTGGGAGTGGCTTGTCAAGCATTTTTAAAGTTTTGATGGGAAACGGTATTAGCTATATATAACTTCTAAAGCTAACTAGTTTGACACTAATTAAATAACGCACTAATCAGTGTGAAAATCGGGTTGTTTGATTTGCGTGTTACGCGCTCAGCTTCTAGCTTCGTTCCCAGATTAGAGTAGCAAAGCGAGCTAACGTTACTAGCTACGTACACTCACCAGAGGCACCAACGATCTCGGCTATTTCGTTGCCAAGCTTCAATTTTTCGATGTAACATTTCAAAAGACATTTAATTGAAAAGTCGAATTTAACCGGATCAGAAGAAACGGCAGTCATCTTTTTTTTTTTTTTCTTACAAACCGTAAATGGGAAACTAAACTAAAGTCGTAAGTGGGGAACTGAAGAAATGTTTGGATTATACTTACAGTATGTTACGTGAAATTGAAAAGAAATATCAAGTTAGTAGCAGTCACACTAGCTAGTGTGAGCATAGGGTTAGAAGGAGCACATTGATGTAAACCTGTGATTTGTAGCAGCACTAGTGTCAGAGCTGCTGGTCTAGAAAACAAATCACCTTCTGCCCAATCAGAATGCAGAATTCAGCAGCGCTGTGGTTAAAAAAAAAATCAGCGAACTGTTGCATGCTTCTCGAATGCCCCGAGTGTTCACCCCCACTTAAGATTTCGTTTCTAGTGGGTTCTTAACCTGCAGCCACTTAAAGCAAGCAGGTTACCTGGTCTCGGAATAGAGGACGGAGAAAATATCTCATATTCGTTTCCCCTGGAGGGACGTAAAACATACGAAGCAGGTTAGTTCTGAGAGAGAGAGAGAGAGAGAGAGAGAGAGAGAATAAGAGAGAGCACTGATCCCATTTGTGAATGACACTAAGGAGAACATCCATATTGAGGATGAACTTTCCAGCTGACAGCTTGTTGTTCAACGGACACGTTTCGAGTGAGACCAGAGTGAGAGCTGAAGGTTACGCACAGGCACTTCAGAACCGTTTCAGCATTAGAGCTAGGGGCAAATGTGCATTAATGATCTCAGCAGTCGTCCTCTGTGGTGCACGGGATCGCTCCTTCATTCAGAAGCGTTACATAAGCAAGGCAAATGGCAGAATTTGCTTCGGGGGATTGTATGAGAAACGTACACTGGATTTGTCACCTACACCTTGCCCTCTCATTAATGTAGAAAAAAATAAACACTTTCTAACAAGCCTGTATTTATAAATCATAATAACTTATAATTCTTAGTTGGTTTGTCTCATAAAGCTCTAATAATCTGCTGTTTACCTCGAGTAAAACGCTAAAAAACAATTAAATCATGGCCAGTTAGTGTGTGTGTGTGTGTGTGTGTGTGTGTGTGTGTGTGGCTTTTACACTTTTTAATTTTAATTCATATTTTTAAAAAAATCATATATATTCATAAATCATTGTAACAATTCTTTATAGCTTATAATTCTTTGTACATTAGTAAACTATAATAATTAGTAATAATGCCTCATAAAGCTGTAATAATGTGCTATAAATACGACTTAAAAATTACGACTAAGGGCGGAGTTAGTGGGTGTGGCTTTTCCGGTGATTTAATTTGTGCGACTTTTAAAAAATATATGAGTTGATAACACTTTATACGAAGAACCTGCATACGACATTCATGTTTATAACTCATTATAATCGTGCCTTGAATTCTTTGTACGTTGGTAGTGATAGCTTGTCAGTATTTTTCTCAACTCGAATTATTATTATTATTATTATTATTATTAGCTAATAATACAGCTAATAATACATTTTTCTCAACTCTAAAAATGTATCATTAGCTGCATTAATGTGCTATCAACAATGCAGGCGTCAGTATTTGTTTGTGAGCCACCTTGAACGAAAAGCTACAAACGATTCAAATCAGGGCGAAGGGCGGAGTTAGTGGGCGTGGCTTTCCCCCTGACTTCATTCATAAGCTCATTCATTGCAAATGTGAAAAAAAAAAAACGGGAACAGTGTATACGAAGCCTGATATAGTTAGAGTTGGGTGGGCGTGGCTAAGAGTGGGCATGGCTGAGAGTGGGCGTGGCTGAGAGCTTTCAAGCTAGGCTTGTTCCATTAAATATTGAACATGAAACAGCTAATATCGCTCCAAACAAAACAAAAATCGCGAAACAAAAAATTGTCACAAATTCACCTCCTCATCACTGATAATCGAATGTTGGAGTTGTTCCTCTTTCTTCCGCCGTTAATGCGTACAAAACCCAGCTAAGATGCGTTCATGGTGAACTTATGATAAGGAGCCTCAGAAAATGTTCATATTGTGTATTCATTAGACAGTAAACTCTACTTGCTGTATGTTGTTGTACTAATGATATCAGGATGCTTAGCTATCCATGCTAAGAAGAACCATTAGCGATATTCTTATGCTAATCTCGCCATATGGTTCTTCATCCAGCGTTCATTACTCTGCCTCATTTAAACGACTAAACACTGTGTGTTCCAGACACTGCATCTGTACAGTCACGCTGTTCATGCTGTTTCCTGTTGCGCCGTAATAATCTAGATCAAATGTTGGCTGTTTATAGCGGTGCATTTGAGTTGATTACTGTTAGCATGATTTCTTTCATGAGAGAATACAGAGCTAACAGCAAGGAGCCAGTGATCTCTTCAGCACTGCGTCATATCACACACACACCAGCAAATACATACCGAAAAGTCACGTGAACGTCTCATATGGGTTTAAGACACATCGTATGTTATGGTTCTCACATTTTTCACATCAAGTACATTTTCACACATGGAATTTTTTTTTTTTTTTACATGATTCATTTATTTTCATGATTCATTTACTTTCACATGTGATTCCTCCAAATGATTCATTTGCTTTCACATGTGATTCCTCCAGATGCTTTATTTATTTTCATATGTGATTCATCCAGATGATTCATTTACATTCACATGTGATTCCTCCAGATGATTCATTTACTTTCACATGTGATCCCTCCGGGTGATTCATTTACTTTCATGTGTGATTCCTCTAAATGATTTATTTACTTTCAATTGTGATTCTTCCAGATGATTCATTTACTTTCAATTGTGATTCCTCCAAATGATTTATTTACTTTCAATTGTGATTCTTCCAGATGATTCATTTATTTTCACATGTGATTCCTCCAGATGATTCATTTACTTTCACATGTGATTCCTCCAGACGATTCATTTATTTTTACATGTGATTCTTTCAGATGACTCATTTACTTTTACATGTGATTCCTCAACATGATTCTTTTACTTTCACGCGATTCTTCCGGATGATTCATTTACTTTCACATGTGATTCCTCAACATGATTCATTTATTTTGCATGTGTGATTTTTTTTCCCCACTTGCTTCATTTATATTCATGTCATTTTTTCCCCTCACAGCATTAATTTATTTTTATGTGCTTCTTCTACATGATTCATTAATTTTCCACACATGACTTTTTTTTTTCCACTTGATTCAGCTATTTTCATGTTGTTTTGTTTCTCACAGGATTTATTGGTTTTTACATTCTTTTTCTCAGACGATTCATTTATTTTTATGCGATTTATCCAAAGGATTTCTTTAGCACATGATTATTTCATTATCAAGAAATGTTTTATTACATGATTTGTGTAATTTCACATGAATTCTGTTATTAGCTGCATTTTTCTTTCTTTCTTTCTTTCTTTCTTTCTTTCTTTCTGCCCTGAAAGACATTTAAATAAAGTGGTATTATTATTATTATTATTATTATTGTTATTATTATTATTATTATTATTAGATACACAGAATGGAGGTAGAATTAAAGATGCAGTAGATTTTTAAGTTTTCATTCTGTAGTTGTTTCGAGAAAGTCACCCGAGGCTGCTGAATTTTTTTTTTTTTTTTTAAAAACCACGCTGTGCATCTAAGATCCAGATCTCATTAAAGTCAGAAAGCTTCAGGACACAGCAGCACCATTTCTCCTGGTAATCCAAAGTTCATCTTTTAATTTCACACTCCCAGATTAAAACGCTACACAGCGCCTGTGGTGTACACATTTACAGAAAAAAATCACTCCGTGCACATGTAGGTGAAGCTGACTGGAGCCAAAAATCAATGGGAAGAAGGGTGTTTATTCAGGCATTTCTAATGAAGCTGGTCCGAACTCGTAGTGAGCAAATCGATGCGCAGAATTCAAATCAACAAGCTAAGGTCAGAAGTACAGAAGGATGATGGAAGCAAGTACGGATTTCTACGCAAATAAGGGAATAAGAAGGAATCTGTGGAAGCCTGAAGGACTCGGAAACATGGCTTAGCATTGCATTACATTACACTAGCAAGAACTGGGCAAAACATAGCAGAGGTGCCAATATTTACGGTTTAGCCCGAGCATTTATTATTTGGACCAGTTGCTATGGCGATAGAAACCAAATGCTAAAGGAATTCATCTGACGGAAAAGCCGCATAACTGAAGGGGAAGTAAGTAAGTAAGTAGCTACTTTAGTTTTGCACTGACTTCACCTACATGACCTCTGACCTTTGACTTTACAAACCTCTGTCATCTATTTATTTAGGAACCTGCTGTACTTTTTATCGGTTTATAGTTACCTTTATTACTGCTAAACGAACATGAAACAAGTTCCTCTTGTCATTTATGCTCTCTTTCTTTCTTTCTTTGCGACATTTGATCGCTGTCCTCTTTCTTTCTTTCTTTCTTTTTTGCAACATTAGATCGCTGCCTCTTTCTTTCTTTTTTTGCGATATTTGATCGCTGTCCCCTTTCTTTCTTTCTTTCTTTCTTTCTTTTTGTGACATTAGATCACTGCCTCTTTCTTTCTTTCTTTCTTTCTTTTTTTGCAGCATTTGATCACTGTTCCCTTTCTTTCTTTCTTTCTTTCTTTCTTTCTTTGCGATATTTGATCGCTGTCCCCTTTCTTTCTTTCTTTCTTTCTTTTTGTGACGTTAGATCGCTGCCTCTTTCTTTCTTTATTTATTTATTTTTGCGATATTTGATCGCTGTCCCCTTTCTTTCTTTCTTTCTTTCTTGCAACATTAGATCACTGCCTCTTTCTTTCTTTCTTTTTTGTGATATTTGATCACTGCCCCCTTTCTTTCTTTCTTTCTTTCTTTCTTGCAACATTAGATCACTGCCTCTTTCTTTCTTTCTTTTTTTGTGATATTTGATCACTGTCCCCTTTCTTTCTTTCTTTCTTTCTTTCTTTCTTTCTTTCTTTTTGTGACATTAGATCACTGCCTCTTTCTTTCTTTCTTTCTTTTTTGCAGCATTTGATCACTGTTCCCTTTCTTTCTTTCTTTCTTTCTTTGCGATATTTGATCGCTGTCCCCTTTCTTTCTTTCTTTCTTTCTTTTTGTGACGTTAGATCGCTGCCTCTTTCTTTCTTTATTTATTTATTTTTGCGATATTTGATCGCTGTCCCCTTTCTTTCTTTCTTTCTTTCTTTCTTTTTTGCGATGTTAGATCGCTGCCTCTTTCTTTCTTTCTTTCGTTTTTGCAACATTAGATCGCTGCCTCTTTCTTTCTTTCTGCCACTGCCACATTTGGTCACAGCAGCCTCATGCACACTTCAGCTCACACGATGCTGACCAGTCACAGTCCTCTGGAGTGTGTGTGGAAGCTGAGAGGAAAAGAGCTGGTGTTGGAAAAGAGCTGGCGCTCTTCATTTCGCTCTCGCGCAGAGCAGCTAGCTGAGTGCATTAGCATCACAGCCCATTAGCACAAGCGGAGGATTTGACATGGATTAGTAGAGTCAGTTTTTCCACGTCCCAATTAGAGAGCATTCGAGTGTGCACTTCACTAATACGCTCACAACATGGAAATAAACTCTAACTCAAAGTCCAGAACACTCCAGCTGTGTTTTACCTGAAACCTGGAAATATACTTAATAAAACAAACATGTTCTCACGCTTCTAGTTTCCTGTTCATTATACGCCGAGTGTGTTTTTATTCAACTGGGCCTCGCTCTGTCTACTGGACTGCCTTTCTGTCTCTGGCTACCAGTCTGTCTGTCTGCCTGTCTGTCTACCAGTCTGTCTGTCTGCCTGTCTGTCTACCAGTCTGTCTGTCTGCCTGTCTGTCTCTGCCTACCAGTCTGTCTGTCTGCCTGTCTGTCTACCAGTCTGTCTGACTGCCTTTCTGTCTCTGCCTACCAGTCTACCTGTCTGACTGCCTTTCTGTCTCTGCCTACCAGTCTACCTGTTTGCCTGTTTGTCTCTATCTATCTATCAGTCTGTCTGTCTGTCTCTATCTACCAGTCTGTCGGCCTGTCTGTCTGTCTCTGTTTACTCTATCTACCAGTCTGTCTGCCTGTCTGTCTCTGTCTACCCGTCTGTCTGCCTGTCTGTCTGTCTCTGTCTACCGGTCTGTCTGTCTGCCTGCCTGCTCGCCCGTCTCTGTCTACTGGTCTGTCTGTCTGCCAGTCTGTCTGCCTGTCTGCCTCTGGCTAACGGTCTGCCTGCCTGTCTGTCTCTGTCTACAGTTCTGTCTGTCTTCCTGTCTGTCTCTGTCTACAGGTCTGTCTGTCTTCCTGTCTCTCTCTGTCTATCGGTCTGTCTGTCTACCAGTCTGTCTGTCTGTCTGTCTCTGTCTGTCTACTGGTCTGTCTGTCTGCCTGTATGTCTCTGTCAGTCTGCAGGTCTGTCTGACTGCCTGTCTGTCTCTGTCTACAAGTCCGTCTTTCTTTCTACCTTTTTTCTTCCTTTCCCAGTTTCATCAGCAGTTAGCAGATGCTGTCTCAAAGATGAAGTGTTCCAGTTATAAGCTGTATATTCTTTCTCCACATCTTTTCAAAGAAGTTGTTACAACTATCAGCTCCAGTGTGACATCTATAATCAATAGGTCCTTAGAGAATAGAGTTGTTCCTAGCAGTTTTAAACATGCAATTCTACGTCCTTTGTTAAAAAAAATCTTTTTTTGGATCTGGCAATACCCAGTAATTACAGGCCAATCTCCAAACCGCCTTTTATTTCCAAGATTTTGGAGAGAGTTTATTTGCATCTCTACTCCTGTCTACATGCATTTAAAATTCTAGATACATTTCAGTCTGGTTATAGAACTTTGCACAGCACAGAATCTGCATTGTTGAAGGTCACCAAAGATATTTTGCTCTCCATGGATTCTGGCTCACATGTGTTCTTAGTTTTATTAGATCCCAGTGCCGCGTTCAACGCTATTGACCATAACATTCTTCTCAATCATCTCGAGTGTTTGATTGGCATCCAGGGTATGGCCTTTCAGTGGTTTGCCTCCTATTTGAAAGATAGGACGTTTTCTGTAAATTTAGGGAGTTTTTCTTCTGCAGTAGCACAGTTACCATGTGGTGTCCCTCAAGGGTCCATTTTAGGGCCCTTACTATTTTCCTTGTACTGTATATGCTTCCTCTGAGTATAGAAGTATAGCATATCTTAGAAGCATAGCACATCTTATCATCGTTATGCTGATGATTCTCAATTTTATTTCCCAGTGAGCTTAGACAAGAAGTGTTCAATTGATAATGTCCTAAAAGGCTTCCAAGCTATTAAACATTAGCATTTTTTTTTTTTTACAATTAAACGAAAGCAAAACAAAGTTCTGATTTGAGGTTCCTCCATGTCCTCCTTACCTGGACTGGTTGCCAAGTTAGGTCCTCTGTCTTCGAATGTACAAGATCATGTAAGAAGTCTTGGAGCGATTTTAGATTAATCATCAAGCAAATCAGTGCTATTGTTAGCTTTTTCCATCTGAGATTTGTCGCTAATGTTAAACAATTTCTTTCTAGCAAAGACCTGGAAATTGTGATTCATTTGCTAATCTCTTCAATGTTAATGTAGTGTGTTGCCTTCTTGAGCATCAGTGAATGTTTGCACCTTTTGTAGGAGTTGTTTGAGTCCCTCAGTTGTCCTAAGTGTGAAAAGATGGATCTCAACATCACATAGCTGTTGTTGGAAAGGGCTTAAATATGCAGATGATGCTGGAAAAGCAAAGAATGTGCAGGACCTGGAGGATTTTTCTGAAGAACAGTGGGCAGTTTAACTGGTCAGGACAAACAAGGGCCTCACGAACAACTATCACAAAACATACAAACAGTCATTGATCATCGAGGTAGCAACACAGCGTATTAAGAATCAAGCGTAAGTAAACTTTTGAACCTGTTTTCTTTTGTGTAAATTCAGTTATTATTTTGTCTGGTGGTCTATATGTAAACATCTGCTATGTGAAGTAGCTTATTCAGGGCAGTACTAAATAAAAAACAAAATGCAATTTTTATGATCACTCTTTTTTTCTTTTAAATTATGAACATATTGCAGATTCTGCCAGGCGTATGTAGACTTATGACCTCAACTGTAAATATAACTGTTATTGCTAATTTGTTTGATCGATTTGTAAAGCACGTTGGGTCAACATCTGTTGTTTCTTTAAATGTGCTCTATAAATAAAGGTTGACTTCTCCCACATTCATTCTATTTCTCTCCATTCATTCTTCTTTCTTTTTCATGTGATCATTGATCTCTTTCTTTCTTTCTTTCTTTCCTTCCCCTGTTTCTGTCATCTTCTACCTCTCTCTATTCTTTAGTTTCTTCCTTTCTTTCCCACCTTTCACTTTTTACCTTATCTTTCTCCTGTCTTTCCGTTTCCCTCGTTCTTTTTATTGTTCCTGGTTGTTGTTTTCGAGTTTGTGCGCTGAGGTTGGTTGTGGTGTGTGACCGAGCTCCAGACCTGAGCCTGACCGTGATGTTCCAGGTGCTCTGTGTGTCTGAAGGTCTTGGACTGAGTTCAGTGTCTGATCATTTTGCCCTGTCTGGTTCTCTAGTCGATGGTTCTGCTATTTTAACTCTCGTGTTTGTGTTGTTTGGTGTTGTGAGCAGCCCCAGGGCTCCATGTGCCTGTTCACTGTGTGGTGGCTTGATGGACAAACATCATTCTCCTTCTTCTTCTTCTTCTTCTTCTAGTAGAGAGTGTACTGGGCAGTGGTGGCTCAGTGGTTAAAGACTCTGGGTTACTTTGGGGTAGCTAGGAAGCTAGGATATGCGAAGACAGAATTTCATTGCACTGTAATGTATATGTGACAAATAAAGTCTTCTTCTCCTTCTCCACCTTTTTCTTCTACCTGACGCACAGAAGAGCTGTAGCTGATGTGTGTAGACGTGTGCCTCTGACGCGATGCAATAAGATCCACCAGCGCTCTATTTCTCATGCTGTTTTGTATCATGGCACTCGGTCACCTTTCCTATCACTCTATGTCTACTTTCCGCTAATGAGAGTAATTATAGGTTTATTATAAGATTGAGCTTTTGAATGAATGTCAGACACAGGAATTAATTTGGATCACCAGCATGTTGGAGCAGTTGGGGCTTTGGTACTGCAGCTTTTCATTCGACTGCTTAGAATCATCGCTAAGACGATTTTCACAAGGACGAAGTATGTTTGAGAGTCAATATCCTTTCTGAAGAACTGTAATTTCTGCAACCTGTCAGTTCCTTCGAGAGCTAAGTTAATAATTACGATCCATAAAGGCCTATAACCTCTAGATTTGCTTTGCTCTGGTTATGTCGAGTCTCTATGGACACACACACACACACACACACACACACACACACACACACACTCAGACACACACAGATGGCAGGGTTTCTGTTGAATGAAACACTTTCAGACATTGACTTTGACTCTCACTGTCCTGGATTTCCTTTTTGAATGTAGGACACCATGTTGCAAAACCTTTAGAGAAAGAGAATACAGCTAAAAGAAGATTCTTCCGCTTGGGGAAAAGACTGGAAATGTTCTATAAAATAACAAACATGACATCATTTACTTACAATGTAGGTTTTTCAATAGCGTCTGGACCACCATCTTTAAACACAGGCACCATTTTATCCATAAAGAAATTCACTCCTCAAGATACATTTCCTTTTTTTTTTTTTTTTTAAGATGCATCTAGCACCTATTTATCTCATTAAATAGTGTTTCTTTTAATGGAACCCTGGAGTGTCCTCCTCTTCAGAATGGTTCTTTAGGCAAGTGACAACACTCGGGTCCGAGAGCTTCTGAGCGAGGTGGTATCGGTTCACTTCCAAGTGAACTCTAGTTAGAAAGCGAACTCTGAATCGACTGACTGCAGGAAGTGAATCAAACATGCCACCTGAGCCAAAAGACAGAGCTGTAGTGCTGCAAAAAAATGCCATGTGTTCTGTAGATTTGGACAATGCTGGATGTTACACAAAATCTTTTCAACTAATTATGTATATAATTATCTAATCGGTTATTTAGCACCAGCTCTGTGTCCTCCATGGTCATGTTATTTTTGTTATTTCTACAGACTTTTAAAGGTAAAGGTTCGTTCACCAGTTTTACATGGACGTTTTACATGGATCCCCTCGGGCACCTTTTTTTTTTTTTTTTTTTTTTTAAAGAAATATATGATCAGATGTCGAGGTTGACAGAGGTTTATGGGCGTAGATGGTATCTCATGTACCATAACCTCAGATATGGATAATATAATTATTTGCACTGAAGCAGGTGTGCTGTTGTGGAAAGTATTCGATTTGTACTGCAGCAGGTCTTTTATTACAAGTGAGTCCGTCATCAGCGTGTCATCTCTACTGAATGACCTGCAGCTCTGAACCAATTTAAAATCCATTTACAGAACGCTGTAGAACATATTACAGAATAATTGAGGCTTTGTTAGGTATTCCACGGCAGGATATTATTAACAGAGATAAGCAATGGTGCAGACAGAGTGATGTTTATATCACGTTTAATTCTGTGCTGCAAATTAAAATATAATGCGTCATGACTCAATTGTGTAGTAAACATGTCCGTACCAATCAATGTTTGCTTCCAGGGCTGCCGATGTGCTTGTTGTTTATGTGTATGTGCTAGTTACAGATAGGAATATGACCATTGTTTATTCATTCATGATCACAGTTTTATATCAACGCGCTCGTTCTAATACGTTACTGTTGCTATAGTAACAGCTCGGTTACAGGGATTGTACTGCGGATGCTCCGCTAATAATAAACAGTTTTCTGTAAGGAGATGTTTATTAACATTTACGGAAGGAGTCTCCAGTGTCAGGGTTTTGTATGAGTCAGAGGTAAAGCTGTAACTTTAAGTTCTTCAGGAAAGAGGAGTTTACGCTTTGGAGTTTCTAAGTGTGGCCCTCCTATCTCAAGGATTAGAACTGTTGCCAATTTTGGCACTAAATTTGAGACTACGCCACCCCAGAAATTTGGCTAGGGACCCACTAGTACACCAAGTACCCAATACACAGATTCGTTGTGGCTGAGACAGGTATCAAACAATGATGAAAGGTTTCACACAATTTATTTAGAACGGCATACAATCAACTGCAGCAATTGATCTCTTTAATATACAAACACCTCACTCATGACATTATACACATGCACACTGTACCACGTCAGAACTGGGGGAATCGTCTTGCCTGTCCAATCAACACAGCAACCACACGTGCCACCACATCGCCAAATCACCCGTTGTGAACAGTGCAAGCCGACAGCCGCACCACCACCACGCACGGAGTACTCTGGCTAATCCTGGCCCCACAGTTCTCAAGGGAAAAGAGAAAAAAAATATAAGACACAACCACACATACACTTAAATAATATCTTCAATAAAGGAACATTTATCTTAGGCTGTTGAAGCAAACTGCTCACAAAAAAAAAACAGTGAGTACCAGAATTGCTGCAAAGCATCCTTCCAACTGATCTACAAAACTCTTTCAACAACATACAAAAAAAAAAAAACCCACAACCAAATAGTACTGACAGACACATAGCTATTCGCCTCCGGTACCCCTCCTCAAGTCCCAAAGTCACCGGATACCTGAAACCATAAAATTTAAATGAGTCACCTCAGGCCGCAGCGATCGCTCCGATCGTCCGAACAAACCCTTCATGCTGAAATGAAATATTCATCAAATTAGCCCCGAACGTATCCACAACCCATGCGTGGTTCTGGTGAAAAAGCATAAGGTTGGTCGAAGAGTACAGCTCACAGAAAAGAAGCAATCCAATCCGTGCAGGTGCGCCTAAACAGCCGGTGAATAACCCGTGCTCGTAGCTCATACAGACGAACAGCGTCGCACCGAATCTAGCAGCGCTCCACAAAAAAAAGCCTGCTGCAACACCTTCCAGCCCCCGTATCACTACTAAAATTGGGACTGCGATTGCTGTAGTGGCTTTGGGGCTGCAGTTGCCACGAGCAGCTTCGTACTCAGGACTCCATCAGTGGACGGTGGATAGATTTTAACCAACCGGACTTCTTGCGGAAACTGTGATGAATTTATTGGTTGCACAATTGCACTATTTGTCCATATAGTACACAATAATAGAAGGGATCTATTTATAATCGCACTATCCGTTGCACCCAGATGAGGATGGGTTCCCTTTGGAGCCTGGTTCCTCTCAAGGTTTCTTCCTCATATCATCTCAGGGAGTTTTTCCTTGCCACCGTCGCCACTGGCTCGCTCATTAGGGATAAATTCACAGTGATAAATTCAAATATTTACAATATATTTTTTGTGAATCCATTTATTTCTGTAAAGCTGCTTTGTGATAATGTCCATTGTTACAAATAAAATTGAATTGAATTGAATTAAAATAAAAAAAGGAGTTATTACCACTTTGCCCAAACATTAAAGCATGACATTCTCTAAAGTGCACTAAAGTGCTAATTCTCCTCAGCCACGCTATTAATAAAACAAGTCTCAGATAACCCCGCATAACAAACGCAGACCACGTTGTAGCTACCACCAGCAGCTCCTACCTCCTGAATGTGCACCCGGCGCTCCAAAATTGACGTCAGTTCCAGGACCCAACTGGACACACTTAGTAAGGCGTCAGTCCTGTCTCCTTTTATATCCACGACGCGTACCCTATATCCGCCCCTCATACAAAAATGGCAGATCACATCGCCACATAAGGAAGCTGTGTCTTATCCTTATCCTTTACCTTTTTCATGGACATTCCACAACAGTAAATGTAACTCTACCAAATTCTCCAACATTACTGGCGAAGGCAAACAACCTCCTAATCACCAGAGTAACACTAAAAATAAAGCACCAAAAGAAGTTAAAATGTGAAAGTATCCAGCACTGAAGCTGTGATTTGTACATCAGTATATCTGATGTAAGCCTTTGGTGGTTTCGACTACATTAATTAGCGAGCTGGACTAATCACACCTGCCTCTGTGTGTTGAGTAAAACTGATTTTGATTTAATTCAGGACTCTGCTGCAGTGTAATTACTGCCGACATAGACTAAGCCATACACTTTTCTTTTTCCAGCGCGTGATTTATTTCCTCGCTTAGCTCTGCACGGCTTGATTAGCTGTCACAGAGGACAGAATTCTCTCACTGATAAACACAGACTGAATGCTAAAACAGTCAAGAGTAAAAGTCATGAGTACATTAATGCCGAATAAAAGCTTTGTTCAGGTTGAGTCTTAAGTAATCTTGATAAGCGCAGTACTTATTTATATGCAAATTCCCAAAGGCAACGCATCATCCATTAGCTGCTCGTCAGTAAAGCAGAGACAAAAAAAAATCCTGAGTGCTTCAACTTCCTGCTGTTAGAGCGTTATTTCTGAGCAAGCAAGAAGGAAATATTGCTTTATATAATGGAATTTTAGCTCGTCAGTTTCAGCAGAGGTTCTTGACTTCTGTGAGAGGGAAAAAAAAAAAAATCACAAAATTTGTATTTTTTTCTGAAGGAGAAAAAAAAAAAAAAGTTCAGCCCTAAGCTTGGATTGCATTCATTTTTTTGGATTCATTTTTAGAATTTTGATGACTTGGACCCATCATTTTGTTGAATGCTAGCTAGAATGCCCAAAAATGTTGTAAACAAATGAATAGTAAAAAGTAAATAAATAATTAAGTAAAAAGTAACCCCAATGGTGAGAGTGCCGTGGCTTAACCACTAGTCATCCTAGGACCCAAGTAAGTAAAAAGTAAATAAATAAAAGTGATCTTTTTTTGTTTAAGTATTAACCTGGGAATATTGGAACCCTTGGAATATTGGAAGCGCATTTATTTATTTATGAATTTTTAGTCTTAGTTTATTGTATGATTTCTCATTATATTATTATTCAGTGGTGCAATATAGCAAATCTTCCAAATATCAAGGGTTGTTAAACAATAATTGGTCTCACTGTCTTACTTTGTCTTAGAACTGATTAAAAAAATCAGGTTCATCCTTATTAGCTTTTTTAAAGTTATGTACATATTTATTTAATATATTTGAATTTTTTTCTTTACTACAAACTAAAGCTACTTCTGTCCCTCTTTTAATATTATGCTAAATTATCCTCTCAGTGTGGTATAAAAGGAAATATTAATGAGACAATTATGCATGCGTGCTTATAATAACTGTGCACTGAAATTTTACAGCAAAAGGTCATACTTTCATTAGTGAGAGTGTACCGTTATTGTTTAATTATTCCTTCTTTAAATATTCTGTATAAAGAGTCTTTAAGCTTTTATCCTCCGAGTCTTTATCTTACTCTTCACCTTTGTTAATCTCTAATAGTGCCCAATTCTTCATTTCACCTTTTCAACCTTCAAGCACTCATAATGTAGGCGCTGTGTAATTACCTTTAGGAGCTGCTTTACAATTCACTGACATTTTCCCCAACAAGTCGAAAGCCTATAGACAGACTCCTGACCTCAAAGTCAAGAGGTCTCAAAGAGCACATTTGGGAACCGGTCTGCTTTGAATGTAAATTAGGCCTACGTGTTTGCAGTGACAGGGATACAGAGAACTGACCCTGGCCTGGCCAGAGAGAAAGAACCTCATTGTTATGAGCAATATTGGTCCGGTTCATGACATTAAGCACTGAGGATGAACAATCCTGACACAGTTTGTGCACAAGGTATACATAGCCTGTATTCCTGCCTACTGAATGCTTTACATCCCAAAGGATGGAACTGAAGTGTCAAATAATAAAACTTTTCCAGTGAAGTGTTGAGGATGAGATCCCTTGCTGGTTTGTGAGATCCCTACTGGTTAAAGAGATTCAGGCTGATTGGTAAACTCTCTGTTGATTGGTGAGATTCCTGCTAGTTGGTGAGATGCCTTCTGCTAATTAGGATTCTGGTCGTTTGCTGAGATTCCAACTGGTTAGATAGTTTCAAGCTGGTTGGGAAGATCTCTATTGGTTTGTGAGATCTCTGGTGTTAGGGAGATTCAGGCTGATTGATAAGATGTCTATTGATTGGAAAGATTGCTGCTAGTTGGTCATTTTCCTTCTGGTTGGTGAGATTTCTACTGGTTGGATAGATTGTTGGATGGTAAGATTGGCATTTGATGGTTGATAGAAAGTATAAAAAAAAGTCAAATAATAACTATAATAATGGTTGGAGAGACTCTTGTGTTTAATGAGTAGGTCAGGTGTCCCTGTTGATTAGTAAGATGTCTGATGTTGGAGAGATTCAGGCCAGTTGCTAAGCTCTCTGGCAGACCATGACATTCTTGCTAGTTGATGACATGCCTTCTGGTTGGTGGGATTCCTGTCCATTGCTGAGAAAGACAGATGTATGTTCATAACATGTCAGAGAGAGTCAAACTTGTTGGTAAGGTCTCTGGTGATTGGTGAGCTCTTTGATATTCAAGAGATTCAAGGTAGTTTCTGGCTGTTAAATGGATTTATATTATCTGGTAATATCTATACTGATTGTTGAGATCTCTAATATTGAGGAGATTCAAGCTGGTTGCTAAGATCTCTGGTCAATAATTAGAATCTTGCTAGTTGGTGACATTTCTTGTGGCTGATGGGATTCCTGTTTGGTTGGTGAGATATATAGTTATGGTAGTTGGTAAGGTGCCTGAGGATTGATGAAATCTTTGATCTTGGAGAGATTCATGCTTCTGAATCTCTGATCTTCTAGTGAAGATCACTAGAGATATTACTGCTGACTGGTGAGATTCCTACTGATTAGTGCTATTCCTACTGGTTAGATAGATTCAGTTTCATTGGTAAGCTCTCTGGTGATGGGTTGGATTCCTGTTAGTTTGTGAGATTTATGTTGGTTGGTAGGATTTCTGGTGACTGATAAGCGATTCAGGCTAGTTGGTGATCTTTGGTGATTGGTATGGTCTTTCATATTGGAGATATCCAGGCTGGTTGGCAAGCTCTTTGATGATTGGCTATATTCTTTCTGGTGGATTAGCATTTGGCTAGTTGGTGAGGTCCCTGCTGGTTGGAGTCTGGCTGGCGTGTAATACCCTCTGCTTTGATTACAGGTCTCATTCTTTGAAATATTTCTTGGCCTAATCAACTACGGGTCTACCATGGTCACATGTAAACAGACCTGAACTTATTGGAAAATTGAAATCTTGTCAGGAAGCTTTTGAATGCTTGTTAAGTAATGTGTATTAAAGCAAGTAAAGAGTCCCACATATTCAATCAAGTATTATCTATAAATCTGATAATCTTGTATGTTCTGGGCAATATGAGACGACCATTATATATGTAATATAAGACGACCAAAACTTAAAATCCTAAGACTGCTACATGGCAAACTACATGAATCTTACTTATATACTCTTTAAGATTCACTAGCCTTGAATCAAACAACTCATACCTCCCAAAGAACAAACTCCAGATTAAGCCATAATGGAGATTATAGTCATAGGAGAAAAGGATGGTAAAGTAACCACATAAGTGGATCTTAGCTCAGCTCTCAGGACACAACATTTTCCTGGTATCTTGAAAGGCAGCAGTGTCCACAGCTCTCCCAGGGGAACATCAGTATTTCATTGTGGCAGTGCTTGGAATGAACATGATCCAGTGTGTCACTGTTTCTATCTTTGGTTTGACCTCAATAATGCCAGTTCTCACATCACTGTGGCATTGTCTGGCTGCTTGATATTAGATCTGTCTAGCTGCCAGCTTTATTGCTTGACCACATGTGGAAAGATTTTATTTCAGCCATTTCTTTCTGACTTTGTGTCTCTCTTGCGTAGAGTGCTTGAGTGGGTATAACTGGCTATAACGGAATCTCTCCAGCAGAATTCAGAATGTATGCATGTACAGTACTATAAGCTACACCAACATCTCATTATAAAACCAAAGAATATAACCACCTTTCTAGTGCTCAATATACAGTATCAGACCTGGATCTTGTTTTAAGATTATGCTCTTGCATCAAGATATAGATATAAGCACAGTAAATATGTGCAATAAAAGAGGATTAACCTACCATAAGCAGAGCTCCAGTAGGAAATTCATGCCACACTGATTTTAAATCCAGTCTCTTCAATTCATTGTGACAGCATTCATTTCATGCTCTGGTGTGCATATGTAAAAGTAGAATCTTCTCTCTCGCTTTGGTGTTGATATTCCATAAAAGCTGGTGTGCAGGGTTCATAATACTGTTGCATTAAATTTCCCGCGTGCTGCCTGCAAATAAGGTACACTACATTGCCAAAAGTATGTGGACACCTGACCAGTCACACTCATATGTGCTTGTTGAACATTCCATTCCAGAGTTAGTCCCACTTTGCTGTTATACGAATCTGTTATCTGACATCAGGCACTGATGTCGGACAGGAAGGCCTAGCATGCAGTTAGCATTCCAGTTCATCCCAAAGGTGTTCATTGGGGTTGAGGTCAGGGGTGTGTGTAGGTCATTCAAGTTCCTCCACTCCAACTTTGGCAAGCCGTGTCTTCACGGATGTCGCTTTAGTGTACAGGCTTATTGTCATTCTGGAACAGGTTTGGGCTAATCCCCTTAGTTGACAGGTGAAGGGATATCATAATGCTGCAGTATACAAAGACAATGTAGACAATGGTGTTCATCAAGCTTTGTGGCAACAATTGGGGGAAGGCCCCTATATGGGAGTCATAGTCAGGTGTCCACATACATTTGGCCATGCAGTGTAAATATCACAGTGTATCCAGGCCATACTCTTACCTGACTCATGATCCATGTTTTCGTCATGCTAGCATCACCATAAATCTCAATGCTACTCATATGTAGATATGTAAATAATGTAGGTAAAATGTATACCAAAGGTATACCACAACAAGGTGTTTATTGCATTGAATGTGCTACACCTACACCTTTCTTTTCCAAATACTTTGACTCGCACTTTCGCCATGATTTAGATTCTCCAAATGGAATCATAGGGGGTTCCCCAGATCCCCAAACACAATTAAGGAAATAGGTCAGTAAAATGTAACAAGGGTTCTTTTTGAGCCTCTCAGGAGTTCTTATCACCAGATTGCTCTAGACGCTACAACAGAACTTCTGTTCCGGGCATTTTGGTAAGAATAAAAATGAATATATACAGCAGATAGTATTTTTATCAGGCCTTGGTGGAATATCTGTGCTTTATCTCCAATCCTACAATAGTGAACTGCAGGCTGGAGGTCGATGGAATTTGGGTGATCAGTTTTCTGTTGTATACGATTTTTATCTGCAGCTTGTAGAAAAGTCTTTTATTCCATGAAGTAATATTTCATATTACTAAAATGTTTAGCATATGTTTAGGACTATGTTTTGCGCTTTCTTGTAACAAAACCACTAATTCTTCCTCTGAGCATCTGTTCAAATCTATCCGTTATTCGCAGTGCCGAGAGAACATAAGAGGAACTATTTGATTTCACCAAGTGATTTTAGTGTGAGAAGTTTGGAAAGAAGGAAGACATGAATCCCGCTGTCTAGAGAAGAAGCAGCAGTGAGAGGAGCTTAAGGTCTAAATGGAGGCTGATCCAGGTTTCATCCCTGAGTCCACACTGAGGATCCACAAGAATGACACGTACTACAGTGTGTCCACTTATAGTCACGTTTAAGGTTGTGGAACGTCCACGAAGCAAGGTAGTTCTTGTTTTCACTTGTGTTATAGCTGCTATGAACAGTCGTTCCCTCTCCAGCCTCTCTTTTTGTTTCTCTCTTGACGTTAACAAGACAAAATTGCAGCTTGTCGTGATACTGATAGCGGCAAAGAGTAAACTCCATGTTCCGGAAGATGTCAGAAAACATAAACATGACTGTTACAATGCGTTGACAGTGGAGACTCCTTCCATAGATGTTACATAAATGTATCCTTTCAGAAAAATTCACCATAATCAGTTTAATCATGTCCCTGTGAATGAGCTGTTACTATAGAAACAATAATCTATTAGAACAAGCACTACTGTCAGAGCTGCTGTTCACTCAGAATTCCATCATGTGAGGTAAAGTCTGGACTAATGATGCTGTTCTCTTCACTCTCTCTCTCCTCCTCTAGATGATCGAATTATCCTGCAGGTCCCATTAACATAATGCTCATTTGTTAAGTAGATTGGCTTTGGCGGGATGGAATTGTGTCATAGATGTCCACCATTAGCTTCTCTGTGGAGAACTCTCTGTCCCTGAAAGCCTCCAGGTCCGCTAAGCAGCTCGGCTGTAGCGCAATCCATCACTATCACGCCACAGATAACAGATAAAGAACTGGTGAAGGAGTAAAGCAGGAAACCTGCTTCATTAGAGCACAGGCAGGAGGAGAGATAGCATGATGTACATGGAGTTAGACATCATATGGATTCTATTGTGAATTTTGTAACGCAGCAGGATCAACGTAGGAGGAAGGTGTTGTTTATCTTCTCTGAAAAGACACTGAGACTGAAACAGGACGTGATAAGGACATAATTATTTACCAGATTTCAGCTTAATGCACTTCATGCTGGACCGACAAGTGCAGTCCCTGATTCATGTAAATGTGTCATTTAAAATTTTTAAATTGTCAAATTGTCAAATTTCCCACTTATATAAATGTCTTCTAAATCAGAAAGAATTGGCAATGGTTATATAAAGAAATCTGTGTAACTGTTGAGAAAGCTTAAAAGCAAGTATCAGCGTTTACCTTCTACTATTGCTCTGAATAAATAAATAGCGCTTTTGAATTCTCAATTCCGATCGATCCGAAGAAAAAGGTGTTGATTCTTTTTCTATAACAGCGAATCACTGTTTTATATTAATACACATTACATACAGTAATGTGCAATCGACTCGCAACTTGTTTAAAGCTTCTGTTTAATCGTGGCATCACGCCTACTGTTCCACGCTCGAGCTCATCCAAGCACGTAAGAAGTCCTTTTTCCCTTCCACCTTCACTCCTCTGATTTTTGTTCTACATTTTCTCACTGCGCTGGTATTTGCCCTCCTGTTCTGTCGTCCCCGCTGTGTGTGTTTGACAGGCAGGATGATGTCCCTGCAAAGCTGTGAGAGTGTCTCATTCCTGACCTCCTGCAGTATGAGCTGTGCCGTGAGACAAACACTCTGCTGTATCTCAATCCCAGCTGACTGACTGTCTGTCTTCTCCGCAGAGCGAGAGAGAGCGAGAGAGAGCGAGAGACTAAAAATGCCAAATCTGCAAAAAAAAAAAAAAAAAAGCTCTGAGAACATGCAGTAAAGATGTTGAGCAGAAACTCCTTATGTCTGTTAATTGGTGAACTATTACAGATATTCAAGAACAGATTCCACAATTCATTCAAATTACATGCTGTCGCTTTCTATAACAGTATGTGTGATATATATTTATATAGCGGTTGGCAATGCGTAAGTGTCGATGTGGCGAAGTTTTTCAATTTGTCAGGCAACATTTATGGAATGATTCTCAGGGTGGGAGGGGAAGAAGTGCAGGAAAGAAAGAAAGAAAGAAAGAAAGAAAGAGACAAAAAGGAAAACAGAGAAGAAGAAGGGTGAAAAAGGAAAGGAAAAAACAAAACACCGAAAAATTAGAGGGGAAAAATATAGGACATACCCACTTTATTTATTTATTTATTTATTTATTTATTTATTTTGTGTTTTTTGTTTATTCCAGGTCAGAATGGGTTTGTAATTTTTTTTTTTTTATCATTATCATTTTATCTTTTTTTTATATATATATCAAATGGTTTCATTTGCAAGTTTGTGTGTGTGTGTGTGTGTGTGTGTGTGTGTCATATTACTCAGTTCATGCCTAGCTCATAATATGATGCCTTCTTTTTAAACCACAGGAACAGTTTGCTGTTATGGAAGACTGGAAGAATGTACACTCGCACACAAATTGGACAAGAAATTGTTTCTGGGAATTGATTTGCATCTCATTTGAAGCTGCCGTAATTCTCCGTTTCAGTCAGTGAGCGCTTTAACCGCTTGAGAATGCGTAACACTCACTGCTGCAGCACCTGTTCCTGAGCACTTCGCTCCACCTCTGCTGAAGTCTACACACCTAATATCAATCAAAAAAAGTTATAAATAATCCACAAGCTGCACAGTCTTGCTAATGCATGTCTAGCCCTCGGCGTTGCCTACTGAGTATATTCCGATATGAGTCTACCGCGTGTAGAGTTCCTGCACAGAGAGCTGGCTGATCTCCATGTTTCTCATCATCCATTGGGTGTTAATGAAACTTGAAATGCTTTCTTTCATCTCCTCTAAAATTCTTAACATATGTTCGCACCTTCAAGAGCTGAGGAAATTGAGAGAAAAAAAAAAAAAAAACTCCCCAAAAACTGTTTTTGGGAAGTGCAGATCTTTAGAGAATACATGTGAGACCATCAACAACAGCAGAAAGTGAGTCACAAGTACCAGGATGAATCAGAGGGTGAGAGGAGCCACGGCATTACCTTAAATAATTCAGATGGGTTACGTTGTGACTTCTAAGACTTACTTTGACACAAACGTAAACTTCGGTTCGACTAGTTTGAAAGCTTTTCATGTTTTTCTTTTGTACTCCTCAGAGTCCAGTACCATTTATGGAATAAAAGGTCACGACTAAAAGGTTTCTGACAGACAATGTTCCCCACAGGCTCTGTTCGTGGTCAGGCTTGTGTAGACTTGTGTCTAGTATTTCTCTTCTCTTTGGTTGACGGAAATGGACAGATCTTCCCCTAAAGACAGGCCGGAATACTGGAGATGCCCTAAAACACAAGATATTCTGAAAACTCTGACTTAAGGTAGAATGGTTATCACTTACTTTTTTGTATGCACTGTATCTAAGCAATAATGCACTCCATGCTGCGCCGTTATAGGAAAATGATCGCAGATGGGATGGTCTAATGAAGCCGAGTTACTGTTACTCTTCTCAGTCCCAAGGACACTGACAACTTGGCTACAATGCACTGACACTGGAGAAACCTTCCATAAATGTTAAACAAATATCTTTTTTTTCCCCCCTTTTTAATACATTAACAATTGCATATGTTTATTAGTAGTCGATTGTCTGCCATACAAATGAACTGTTACCATAGAAACGATAATGTATTAGCATGCGTATTAGAATAAATCTTGCTGCGATAACTCCCACAAACTCCCCTGAGTCAACCTAAGTGATTAGAGATTTCTGAGAAGATCGGTAATCTCAGCCTTCGAAAAATCCCAAGAACTTCAACCATCTGCTTGGGGAAAAATACACACATCTGTCCTGAGCTTCCACAGACCAATGCTTATTTAACATCACTGAGTCACTCCGCTGAATGTGGGATGGAAGCATGAATCATTAAAACCACATTTAGCCATGATGGACAACTTACCGTCCGTTCCCTCGGCTCAGGAGATACAGTACGTCTCACATCTGGTATTGTCGTAATATTAATAAATCAGACTCATAGAGATGTGTGATGTGTGATCGCATGGTTCTGGGTGTAGGAGATCTTACCACCACCCCAGGACGATTAATAAATCATTACTGAGAGTCGAGGCATGGGTTTGATTAAATATGCATGGTTGATTTTTAATGATTGTGAAGCTTTGAGATACGGTAAAAAAAAAAAAAGTGAGATGTAGTAATTTGAATAAATGTAATTATAACTCGCTGACATTTACACTTTGAGCATGACAAACAAAATATTCCGACTCACTCTACAGAGCCAGCAAATTATTGCAAAGCACAGAGCTACAGTTCGCGTCGGAATTTTATGAAAATTCAGAAGGTATGAATGCACCTGTTACTTCATGTGAACCTGCTTAGAGACATTGCATTTAGAAGTTGTCGCATCTTTGATAGATTTTCAGTCATTTCTCCGATCATTTGAAATTATGATTGTTGTGATGTTATGAAATTCAGATACCAGTCGATGCTGTCGTTTCTCTCTGATTAGGTTGGAACAAAAGAAAAGGTCAATAGACAAATAATAAACCAAGGGTTTTATTAAGCGTTGGTGACTTAAGTACAAATGTTATGTCAATATTTACATAGGGAAAGTTCCTTGTATTCAGAATCGGGTTATGCACCTGCTTAAGTCAATTTTCTGACCTCCACATTCAGATGATTCAAATCACCGCTGAGATTACCAAATTTTACTTGAGAAATTTGTGTCCGAGATAGGGGTTTTCAACATCGTCTAAACCTCTGCCTTTAAACACAAGCACTCACCTTTAAAACAAGAAAGAAAAAATCAGGGATAGAAAATGTGGACTGAAGAAGGAAATAGTGTTTTTAGTTTATCGCTGTCAAAGGTAATATAGCATTAAAGCTAGCGACAATTTAAAAATGAAAATGAAATGAAAGGTATGTAATTATCGCATTGATCATGGTGAATTTAAATTTGTTTAATTTAACAGCATGGCTTCCAAGCTCATTATTCAGCAGATAAAATAAAATAGCACTTGATCCAGCACATCATATTATTTTGCGTTTTATTTATTTATTTATTTATTTTCATTCTGGATTCTGATTGGTGCATAATTTTCTCAGGTTTATATTAACATGGTCATTTTAAAGTTATCTCTACGTTACTTCTATAGTGACAACTCGAAATCTAATATTATTTTATATTAGCACAGGGAATTTTTTTTTTTTTTTTTGTAGTAGTAGTAGGATATTACAGGAACATACCTTGTCTAATAGACTGTCAGTGAGAAACAGGAAATTAAAGAGAATTTGCACTAACGGCTGTCTCTCCTGTACTCATCATTTTAATTGTGGTATTGACAGTAGTTGTCTGGTTTAGTAATTGAAGAGCTAAGCAGATCTGTTTACTTTGTCAAATGGCAACACCGATCAATGGGGAGCTCTTGATGATGACACCGGAACTGTGAGATATCGACTCGGGGACGTGGCATCTTCCTTCTCAGTGCTCTGATCAGCATAAAAGTTGGAGTTAGCACAGTTTGATTGTTTATTCCACTAAAGATGCTCCAAATGTTAACAAATGTAATATCGAGCCCAAGAAGCTACATATCGAGTAAAAGAAATGTTGTTTTCAAGTAGAATATAGTACAAAAAATAATGACTGTGCACCATTATATTGCGATGTCAGGTTTGTTTATGTCAGATGTTGAATTTCCGAGTTGAGACTTGGAAGTCTGAGTCGAATGACCATTCCATTGCACTTTTCTGTTTTCTCCGGGTCATTTTTTTCAAATTTGGCGCAGAAAGGAAGGATGATTTGATGGCAAAACAACAAGACAGATGAAATAAATGATCGGGATAATTCCAACGATCATAGGCCAAAGCTGAAACTGTAAACATACTTAACTATTATTAAAGAGAACTCTATATAACCCTATGTAACACCATTATAGTGTTTTATTATAAATGTTAAATGTATAAATAATGATGTTGTAGAGACGAATAGCAAACATATGATGCTTATTTTGACGGTGACGTGATCTGCAATGGGTTGAAAATATACGCTATGTTTACTCTCCCTGGTGAAAGATTCACACTAAAGGTACAAAATCAAAGGTGATATTAAAGGAACCACTCCAGTGATAAGCAGTGCCATTTTTCTGAGCCCTGTTTCTTGTAGATTTTCAGAAACCTTGATAATATAACCATTAACTTAAATATAAGGAATTTTATAAGGCTTAGTGGTGTGTGTTTTGAGGCTATGTTTCGTTCACCCCATTTCAAAGAGTTACAGGGCTATTAGGGTTGCTACACAATATATATATATATATATATATATATATAATCCATATGGTGCCATTTCCAGTGATATTAGTTGGGTCGTCCCATCGATTCACCATTTTGTCATCACTCCCTGCTGCACAAAAGAGATCACTCTGTGGCTAGAAATCGAAAATGTGTGCAGATATAAAAACCTGAATAGGAACTGAATGCTCTCCACCCTGAAGTCAATGTGGGTGGTTTTTCACAGGATGTGGCTGGGTGAAAGAGGACAAAAGATTCTCTTGGAGTACAGCTGTGATTGTCACTCCAAATGAAGTCAGGTTTGGCAGGGGGCAGGAATCAACAGAACACTTCACTTCACCCACTACTGAAGTACTGAAATGTCAAGGTAGGCAGGGCGAATTGCATAATTCGAAGAAACTTGAAAACTCGGGGGCACACAAACTTTTTTAGAGCGGTGTTCCAGGGCATAAAAATGAATCATGGTGAATCAAACATGCACAGCGTCGCTTGTTTTCAGTGTTTGTAGTTGAGAGTCTGAGTAGGAGTAAGCTGTCCTTAACCTGAACTCTGCTGTCTCATTTCAATCTAATTTTAACTAGTTTTTTTTTTTTTATTATTATTTTCTTTTAATTAGGAAAGCTAAGATTTGAGGCTCATTTCTTGGTTCGTATAAAGAAAAAGATCATCAAAGTCATTACATCACCAAGGCCATTGGAAAAGATCCTAGAGCTTGCCATTTTCTATAAATACAAAAGCCAGTGCTATGAAGATGCGATGCTAAACACTCTGGCCCAGGTGTCCCAGTGGTAAAATGAAACAAATTCATTTAAAAGATCTATTAAAATGATATGACGATACGAGCTATGTGCGAAAAATAACATCCTTAAGGTAGAAATCCTTCTTCAGATTCCATTATTGTTCACTTATCTTTTCTACATATCTATCTGGATTGTGGGAGGATAGCGAGAATACAATGTTGTTCCAGCATCACAGATATAAATGATCATAATTTACTGACACGAGGACTGAAACATAAATACTCTTTTTTGTTGTTATATTCATTATGAAAGCCAGTGAAGTTCCTTTTTTTTTTTTTTTCCCCTACATATTGAATTTTTCTTGCTTTACATGCAGGTTACATGTTAGGTCCCTTTGTCATCCATCACCAAAGGGAGAACAGGGCCATTAAAAAAATGCTGGAAATGAGCCATGAATTGCAACCATGCCAAAGCACAGAAGACTCCAAACATCCCCAAAATATTCAAGTATCAAATATCACCTCTTTGCATGGCGGTTTCTAGATTCATTTCTATGAAGGGTGCCAATATTTATGCAGGACACCGTGTCTTAAATTCCAGTTACTTCATTTACTGTAGAATAAAAACAGAATTGTGTTATATGTTTGTCGAAAGACCTTAAAAACAACTTATATCACAGTGTTGTTGACTTCTGGATTAATTTTTGTGGATTTAATTAATTTTAAAAATCATTGATATGGTCAGGTTTTCTGTAAGAAGATGTTTATATAGTATTTATGGAAGGAGTCTCCAGTGTCAGTTCTTTGTAACGGACAGAAATTGCTCTTGGGAAATTCTTCAAAACAGCAGAGTTTAAATATGACGTTATTCTGTAATAAATAAGTGGATACAGTAATAGTTGGCAAATTGCTGTGGTATAAGAGGAAAAAAAAAACACTTGGCAACATTCTGTTCTAGAAAAATAATCATCTTCAGGGTGTCAGTATTAACTTTGCCTCACACCCCATTGTGCGTTAGCTGTACGTGAACTTTGCACACCACCCCACTGTTTTTTTTTTTTTTTTTTTATTCGTTCTTGTTGGGACTTTTCTCTCGTGGTTCCATTGTTTAACTCTCACGATAAGCGACATGCTTCTGTGTGATTCAGATTTTCTCTTAGATACATCATTCTTAAAAAAATCCTGACAGCAGTATTACGCTGTAATATGTGCTTTGTAGTCATAGTCCTTTGTATAGCAACAGTTCCTAGTGTCTTAATTAAAATTCCCAGAGTCAGTTCTATCTTCACAGTACTTTTTTTTTTTTTTAATATCTTAAAAGATGTACTTCAATGCATTTTGTAGTTTCTGGACTGCAGCAATATAACTACCTCATAATTCTGTCTCAATAGAATATCTTAAAATATAAAGCTCTGGAGATTCCCTGTATCCAGCAGATATTTGATCTAATAATGGCGTATTCTTATTGACGTTAGCACCGTTATGGAAATAGTCTGGCTTCCAACTCTAACTCCTGGAGAGTGGATAATAACTTACAAACTCCAGAAGCACTCGCTCTGTCTATTATTGGAGACGTGATATCGAAAAACACTGAGCTGTAACTGAATATTTAAGCACACTCTCACTACTGACGCACCTGATTTCCGTCAGTCCAAGTATGTTTCATCACTGCTAGCTTGTTTGGACAGAAGCATCCGAAGATGCAATTAATTCATCTATATACAGTATCTATAGTGGAACAGGGAGTGGAACAAGAACCTTGCAGGAATATGCATAACTTTCAAATTAGGCTATTAGTGTGCTGTTAGTGTGGCAAAACAGGACCTAGCATTGAACCCTGAGCAGTTAGTGCCAGAGGTCATTGAACTGGGCATTATAAAGGACAAACTTATACTTGAGTCCACAGTGTAATGAGATACTACATTATTTATGCAGAGACGTTTTATTTTATTTATGGATTCACGAAGATGAATTGATATATCTGAATTGTGACCTTCAAGGTCAAATATGCTTGTTAAAGAATAAGTTTCTGAGACACAAACCAAGTGTTTTGTAACAGAACGTTTCATTTAGCTCTGTTTATGTTGGTTGCTGCTGTGTGCTGCTAGCAATGAACGCCTCATGCTGAGGTTTATGTTTAAGGTGTTATGGCGTTTAAATGGTATCTTTAACAGGGAGCGCGAGACATGCTGTCATGAGTCGGCGCTGCAAGATGTTGTTAATTGCAGCTTTTGTCACGAGCAATGTGCAGACCCCATGCATACTTGTATCTCAGTGCTCAGTGCTCGCTGAACTGAACTGCTCTCACGTGCCACAGTTCACTTCACTGGTGCACAAATACCTCGGTGCTTTCAATTCATGTAAACTTGGTCTAATATTTTAATCAACATGCTTGCTGATGAGATGTTTTCATCAGGTTACTTGTGTTGGAGGAAGATGCTGTAGCTACTCCTCCTGATATTTTGACAGTTTGCAGTCTGCTTTGCTTTGAATACCATCACTAATCGTGATGCAGATCGCATACATACAAGTTACATGAATATCTCCAATGCAGTGTAATATTAAGCCAGGATTTGTATTAAAACTGACACATCTCAGCCTACTCTGTGCCATGGTGCAGTCATGTATAATGTCCAGAATCTAAGCAAAAAGCTCTATCTTTTTTCCTGACTCAATGCCAGACACTAACAGAGTATGAAGCCAAGGGAAATCACCAGCCCGGGTCACTGTGGGCTTCTTCCTTTAGAGCAATCATAGAAGAGAGTTCATTCTGCCTCACAGGAGCTCCCGATGTTGGCTAGAGGAACTAGCAGGGCTTTATTAGAATGACCCTGGCTGTGTTTCTTTTCTCCTCCTAAGAAGTCCCTTGAAACTACTCAGTTGAACCACTGAAGGTATTTTCAACTCAAGAAAAACAAGTATGTATTTAAATTCTGACTGAGCAAGAGCAGAGAGTGAATTGCGCAGTTATTGATTTTTATTAAAATTCCATTTCATTCATTGACATTCAGGTTTGAAATAGGAAATATTCGATAATGCTGAATTAAATTACTGCCAAAAAAGTTAACGTTGCTAAACTTTTTGACCTTGGCACAAAGCACTGTGTTTGGCAGAAACCTAGCACTGCTTATCCCACTGAGAACACCATCTCCACTGTGAAGCATGGTGGTGGCAGCATTATTTTTGAGCGTTAATCTTGGCTCCTTCTCTGACTATCCCCCTCTTTACTCAGTCGCTGGTTTTCAGTGGACGGCCTCTTCGCTGTTGTGCTATACCCTTTCCATTCCACTCGCTGTGGAATGTTTAGGATATTTTTAAAACCAAATCCTTCTTGATACTTGGGGAAGCAAGTGGTTTTTACTTTCATGGTTTCTGGAAGCTTGCATGACAAAGAAAGGCCACATTTATAAAGAAGGGAGCACACTGGGTGCTTGTGATGCATTTACAATGTTTATTCTTTTGGTTTTAGTAGCTGCTTTAGTCAAGGCTCTAGTCAGAAATGGATCCAAGTAAGTTAGTCAGAAAATATTGGCAGATGCAAAAAAAAAACAAAAAAAAAACAAAAAAACAATGATGGCAGGAGTGGGCAGAATTGCTCAGAAAGGTGGGAATGGAAAAAAAGATATTCCTGAAGAGCTCTTATACACACACACTATATATATATATATATATATATATATATATATATATATATTCCTTCTGGTTTACTCTTTTCCTAATTATTCAGTATGCGTTATAAATCGGCATTTATTGAATATGCAGAATATTAAGATCAGTTTATAAAGCATACTGTAATAAATCTGTTTCATCATTAAAATGTCAAAAATTGTTATTTCAGCATAAGATTTTTTTTTATTATGTATGCATTCTAACAAAGGGTCCCTGCAGGACTAGTGGTTAGGCCTTGGCGCTCTCACTGCTGCGGCCTGGGTTCAATTCCCGGCCACAGAAGCAACCTTCAGCCTCTGGGGTTGCACAAGACAGTGCACTCCCAGTGCCAGTCCCAAGCCTGGATAAAAATTGGGGAGGGTTGTGTCAAGAAGGGCATCCGGCATAAAACTGTGCCAAATCAAATATGCGGACCAATGATCCACTGTGGCGACCCCTAACAGGAGCAACTGAAGGAAGAAGAAGAAGAAGAGGAAGAACAACATATATTTTTTATATATTCTAAAAAACACATTACTGCACATTCATTCATAGCTAGCATTAAATCGTAGTGCAATTCTCTGTCGATTCTTTTAACTGATACACATCCTAGAGAAAATCTGGCCTTCTGGATCTTCAGATTGTAAAAATCAAACCCTGATCTGAGATCTGTGAGCTACCACATTGAAAGAAAGGATAATCAGAGAGACTGGACATTCGTCTGGATCAGCTCTTGTGATTACACTTGTGATTTCTGGGAAAATGGAGGTTATTAATGTTGGCCTGTTTTATTATTGAACCCTCTGGATGTAGTGGGAAAGCTTTGAAATGTCAGGGCATCCATTTGGCCATGAAATTCCTGCTACATCTTTCAGAAATATAAAGGACATTATTATTATTAGTGCTGTCGTTTGGGTTGTTTTGGGTTGCTAAGTGTACCGTGGATAGGATTTTGTATTTTTATGGATGACTTGGTAATATAATTGTCCTATCATGGTCCTGCTAATGGCTAAGATGTGCTAACAGTAATGGTCAGTGATGGTCAGTGGTTCAGTAGAGGATGATAGCTGGCAAATGTCATTGTGACTGATTTCTGGCAAAAAGGCAGAAAAAAAACAGCATGGAAATTTGTTTAAAATTTAATTATGAAAGTTTTTGCAATGATCATAATGGGTAAAATCCATGCTGCATGGAGAGTGGAAAGACAGCATGCAAACTTTACAAAGAGTCCGACTTTACTTTTTTAAAAGTGGATCAGAACGGTTCCTGGTGCAATAAATGCTTTAATCTTGTAATTGTGAAGTTAGGTACAATGTCAAACCCGATGGAACATTTGATTGAAGACAGGATTAATCTCCGTTAGAGTTTTCGACTGCATGAGGAGCAGCAGCAGAGTGGTCTGTCTCCACCAGAGATTAGAGGATTTTATCGAAAAACACTACATGAAACATACACAGAAACAAATATTTCCAATATCTGCAGGTAATTAAAATGATAAAAAAAAAAATTTCCATCAGCTTTCTGACTTGAGCAAAAGAAAGTTTGCTACCGTTACATATGTCAGCATGAGAACATGTCTGGAATCAGCAGCTAGCATCCAAGTTAGCATTTGATAGCAATCTAGTTGGCTAGCGTTCGGTTGCCATATCGAATTTATTCTCTGTGGGTTTCGTGGGTTTAATCAGGCCTGTGAACTATGACATTTTGATTTCATGTTGTAGGCGGGAGTTCTGACCATGCTAGGGCTAGTTCTTCTCGAGATAATGTGGTCGTCCACTGGGATGCCACGATAGCAGAGAAGGCAAGTATGTCATTGGATTGGAGGGAAGAATCGCGTGTATAACCTGGTTCTAAATACGAGGAACTTTCCCCAGTTTCAACTGAAGTCACCAATTCTGAATACATCCCAGTGTCTCTAGAGAAAAAATACATATATATATATATATATATATATATATATATATATATATATATATATATCTTACTGAAGGAAGTTAAACATAGATGACCCAAGGAGGACACCAAGGAATTTTGTCCTGTCAGTGGGACAACCAAGAACCAGGGTCTATAAACACACTGAACCCAGAGTTCACACCTGGACTAAGTTCACTGATATGGGTTTTGTTGATGGAGGTTCAAAATGTTCAGATTCTGCTTCACGTCTCCTTTTCTTTCCACAGGTAAGAGTGCAGATCTTTATCTGAGTGCAAACCTGATCCATAGTCTTCTTCTGACATACAGTAAGATCAAACGCATTTCTTCCTTTTTCTTATGCCAGAGCATGGCGTTTACTGATTATAGGTAGAATTAGGAGTCATTAGAGTGAACTTTGGTGGTGAAAATTGGATTTTTTTTCCCCATGGCAATGCAATATGGTACACAGTTGGAGGAGATGGAAGTGATGGTGCTATGCAGTGTTTTCCTGATTGTGTTCATGTGTGATTGGAAAAAAAAAATCATGGTACCAACCTTTACTTTTCCTTGTCAGTGGGGTGGTATCTTTAGAAAATAATTTAATGTACATAAGTGGACCTTTAATATCGCTGATATACCTTTTAGAGTAAAGCCTTAAGTGTATATCAGCAAAATTAAAGGTACAGCACATGCACCTTCCCATGTTCGTAAAAAAAAAAAAAACTGGTATCAGCGATAAATAAAAGTACATTCTGATATCTTACACTCTCACTCATCTGAGTTAGCATAAAGCTCAGATTGCTGCTGTCCTGATTTTTAATATTCTAGTAGAAATGTAGGACACCAATTTGGCATGAAGCTGCTGGACTGTTGCATTCCAAATTCTCTAATCTTTCTTGGATGTATGACAGGATGGCAGGCAGGAAGCCCCGGTAAAGGAAACACAGCTGAAAGGAAATTAAATGGGTTTCTGGTCATGTTAAAAAAAAAAAAAAAAAAAAAAAAAAAAAAAAGCAAGTGACAAATGAATTATAGCAGCAGGAGAGAATGACATTCCCAGCAGATAGCAATGCCAAATATTCACAGCTTGTAGATCCACAATGCACCTGCTCCATCTGCACGTATTCATACCAGAAAACAGTACAGGATATGCTTTGTACACCAGGACCGTATCCTAGCTTTCCTCAACAGAATATCACGTCGGTGTGAATATACACAAGATGAGATTGCTTTATTAGTGCTGTTATTGTCTTCAAGACATTTTCATGATACACAACATGTATCATGATATAGTTTGGCAACCAACTGCTAGCAAAACAGTAGTTTTAAGCATTAAAAAAAAATGAAAATAAAAAAAAATAAAGAAATTTACAGAATTTCTACCATGTCAAAAATAAATTGCGTTAAACCGAAAATTATAAAAAATAATAATAAATTCTAATCATTTTAATAAATTCTGAAAAGAAATTTAAAGGTATGTTTTTTTTTTTTTTTCGTTTTTTTTTTTTTTTTTTTTTTTTACAATTTTAACAGTTCTGTACAGAATCAGATCAGCTGCGTCAAAAATCGGAGTTTGTCACTGAAATAAAAAAAGAAAGTTCAAAAAAGAAAAGAGATATTCCAGAATGTCCTATATTCATATGTCAACATTTTCAATCTAACTTCCCCTAAAAACACTTCTGAGCGTGTACTTAGACTAAACGTCTAAATTCCGATAGTTATCTAAATACCGGTTGCTCAAGGCGACTGTAAACGAGGATGTTGGAACAAACAAGTTGACCGGAGGGAAATGAAGATAAACGCTGCTCTGATTTTTAATAAGATGTGAAATTTTGCTCTGAGCTACACATGCTTCTGTTTATTACAATAAACCATTGTGGAGATTTTGTAGAACACCCATCGGGTGTGGAAAGACCTTTCATGTCTTATACAGGATACAGTGGCAGTGACCTGACACTGTGGTTAGGATGTTTGCCTCGGACCTCCGGGGTTGGGGGGTTCAAATCCCAAATCTGCCCTGTGGGCATGGAGATTACATGTTCTCCCCATGCTTGGAGGTTTCCTCCAGATACTCTGTTTTCCTCCTCCAGTCCAAAGATATTTGTTGTAGTGCCCCATCCAGGGTGTCCCCTGCCTTATGGTCCGAGTTCCCTGGGATAGGCTCCAGGCTCCCCTGCAAGCCTCTGCAGGATAAGCAACATGAAAAATGGATAGACGGACCATTAATTAATATCAAGTTAATATTTGGTATTATTGCTTACACATCCAATTACAAAATGACATAAAAACATAGAACCTCATCATGGTTTAACATAGAAGATAGATAGATAGATGTTCTTTGTGTCAAAATATGGATATGTTGCATATCCATGAGCATGGCTTCATAAAAAATGCATACAAAAATTATTTAATTAATCAAATTGCCCATGGTCTTGCCCATGGTCTTGCCCATGGTCTTGCCCATGGTCTTGCCTATGGTCTTGCCCATGGTCTTGCCTATAGTCTTGCCCATGGTCTTGCCTATAGTCTTGCCCATGGTCTTGCCCATGGTCTTGCCCATGGTCTTGCCCATGGTCTTGCCTATGGTCTTGCCCATGGTCTTGCCTATGGTCTTGCCCATGGTCTTGCCTATGGTCTTGCCCATAGTCTTGCCCACGGTCTTGCCCATGGTCTTGCCCATAGTCTGTATGTCTTGTTGTTTTGTGTTAAGCACCATTTTAGTTGTTAGTTTTACACCCTGCACAATAAAAGTCTGCACTTGCATCTGTCATCTCTGAGAATCCATGACAGCCTTTCAATGATAAAATAACGTTTTTTTTTGTTTTTTTTTTAAGTGGAGAGGGAAAATTGCCTTAGCAATGAATGATGTGAAAATGAAGACGTATTTTGTTTATGGGTTTATTGGTTTAAAGGTAAATGCACTGAATGACTAAATTACATTCTACTCTCAACTTAATTTCTTCTTATCTGAAAGTCAATAAGTTTCAGGTGATGTACCGTTTCATCTCCGCAATAAAGCTGTGTGATGAATCGGGTTTGAAGTGTAGCGGATCCTCCATAGAATATCAATGACCTGAAATGTCAGATATTTCAGCTTTAATCTCAGCATTAGAGCAGCTTTAAAGCTGAAACTCCACATAATACATTGAAGGACCCCTTTTTTTAAGATAGTCAGTGTAAGATAAATGAGTTTATACCATTTTTAGGTTAGGAAAGTAAGGAATGTGGTGTGGAAGTGGCTTAGCATTCAGCCCGGTGGAGCTGCTGCAGAATAGATCACAGCCGTTTGATGTCATTTAGCTTATCTCGCTGAAATCAGGCAGTGCCTGAGGAAAGCTGTGGCTTTGGAGAAAGCCTGGGGAAAATTAGCATGTAATGCTTTACAGAAGAAGACACACAGAACAGCATGCATATAATTTAACAATGACATTTTTTTTATCACTGTAGTCTAACATGTTAATTTGGCAATAAAACACATATGTATTTTTTTTTATAGCTTTATATTAAGGTTCCCATAACTAGCATTATTTACTGCAGCAGTTCCCAAACTTTTTGGACAAACAAATGACTTTTATTATGACTTTTCTGTGAGCCCAAGCCTTGAAGACTCTGTATTTTTTATTCCAGGTTTATAATTTAGGCACATTTTTATGTTCATTTTCTTCACTTCTGTTGTCCCATGTAGTCAGAGTCACTTGATGATGTTAAGGAACTAGTAGACAGAGACGGACGGAGACATCTGTCCATTTGGCATTTCTATTGCTACACTAGGGCAGCATGTCAGGAGAGTGAAAAAACGTGAAATTAAAAAAATATCGCTTGTCTGAATGTGACTGTCAGTAACATTTCAAAAGAGTAGCAGCCAAAATCTGTCTTATATGATATTTCTAATATAAATTTGTAAAATAAATGAATCAAACAAAAAAGACGAACTCGTAAGGTTCTCTCACGACCCTATTTGCATATCAAGTGACCCCACGTGGAGTCGCGACCCCTAGTTTGAGATGGGATGGGGTTGGAAATTTGTCAAACTATAGTGTCTTAACATGTAGAGCTGTCTTTCTGATTTTCTGCCTGTTTAAATTGTCATCAACAATCAACCATAAGAAAAATACACTGAATATTCATATATTCAATACATTTGGTTTAAATGCAATACACAGTTAACCGACTAATCACTCCTTAACCGACCAATCAATAATTTCCTTACTTGTCTGTTTCCTTCCTGTAAGGCCTGATGCTTTTCCTCTAACCCCCACATATGCTAATATAATATGCAGGTATAAATCGTACTGCAGATTGCATTAACATGAGGCTCATTTGTTAAATAGATTGGGTTTTGCATGACAAGTGTGTAGCAGCAAAATCCATCACTATCAAATCAGATATGATGCATGACTGATTATGGAGCAAAGGAGGAATGTGGCCAGGAGTTCTGTTCATATAGAAATGTATTTGAATATGAGAAGGTACCAAATATACATTAGTTTTCATTCCAAGTGTAGTGTTACTACTTAAATTTCATAAATCATTAGTAAGAGATTATGGTACAATATCCAACACAACCTTGGACAAAAATCAAAAAGCGGAGTATTCATAACTAACCTCTTAAATTCAGTATATTATCATTCAGTAGTTTATAATTCAGTTACCACTATGATTTATTCAGTAACTACAGCACACTTAAATTAGGAAATTTCCTTGGAGTAAAAAAAAAAATTACACACATTCTGTACTTTTTTTTTACTGGGTTCCTTTCATATCTTCATGCACCCTGGTTGATCCTGTGATCCAAAGTTTTACAGAATTGGCAGACTTGTAACAAGGTTTGTACTGATTTATGGGCTAAAGAGAGATTTGTGGTCAAAGTCGCTGTCCTGAGTCTTGTGGGAGAAAGTTCTGGCATGGAGGAAAGTTTGAAGAATTTTTAATTGGTTAATTTGGGAATTGTCGTGTCACTCTGGTGAGATCATTCAGGGCTTTCACAGCGATGCACCCAGAACTTGTCCACATGCAATTCTTTCCTTCTTTTTTCATTTTTTTTTTTTTTTAGCTGTTGTGCTTGGCTTTGCTTTCACTACAGAGAATGTGTTTGAATAGCATGTACCACTTTTGTGGTAAAAAAAAATTCCAGGGATCATATGGACTCTTTAAAGGAAGACTCCCCCTGAAACATGTTTATATTGTAATATTTGTGATGTGCCTCAGCCTCATGATTTCGATCTGGTTGCCAGCTCTTTCAATAAATCCTAACTGCGTTTGCATTCGCTTCAGTCTACCTTTCCTGACACCACTTAAAGAGCTGCCCTGATCTCTTGCCAGATCTTCTTAGTTATTGTTATTATTTCCATTAGTTTAAGATCTGAGATGTTTTTATTCACGGCACTGAAAATGGAGCAGGGACACATGCACTGCCTTCTTATCAGATGTAGAATGCTTGTTTCCTTTGAATGGTGAACATGTAGGCGGCTGTTGTTTTGTAATTGGTTGCTACTGGGGATTTTTACAGTAAAGAAAGGTGTATATATTTTAAAAAAAGGACACATCAACCATTTGCTGCCATCCCACATGGGAAATGTGGGTGTCTTCAACAGGTTTTTAGTAGTGCTGGCATTCTGCTGTGAAAAAGCAAAATACTGGAAGGAAAGAGAGAGCAAGTGGGCTATCAAAGTGAGGACTAGAACAGACCGGTTCCTATTAGAAAAAGACTATATCAGGCTGGTTAATATGGGTTTCTTAAGATTGAACTGTTTAATGCAATTCTCTTTACACTTACAGAATTTAGCAGATGCCCTCATCCAGAGCATCCTTATGTTGGTTCAACAGGTCAGGGTCTGAGAATACCATCAAGTTAAAACCCTGCTAAGTGATTTTTTAAATAAATAAGTGCTATTTCAAGTGTTCGGTGAAGAGGTAGGTCTTTAGTCTTCTTTTGATGACTACCAGTGACAAAGCTGTTCTGATAGCCAGGTGAAGGTCATTCCACCACCTGAGTGCCAGGGCAAAGGGTCTTGATGGAGCTCTTTCTTTGAACTTGAGGGATGGAGTATCAAGACTGTACTAGGCACTCAAAGGAAGCATTGTGCAGAGCAGGGTGTGATAAGTGCCTTCAGGTAGGAGCATCAGATCCCAGCAAATCCCAGCAGCTACAGGAAGCCAGTGGAGGGAACACAGCAATGAGGTGATGTGGGAGATATTGAGGAGGTTGGAAACAAGTCTCGAAGCTTCATTCTGGATCATTTGCCAAAGGATCAGATGGTATGTGGGAGGCAGACCTGCCAGGGGCAAGTTGCAGTAGTCCAGTGTTGAGATGACAAGGGATGGAACAGGAACATTGCCAGATCCTCCTGATGTTGTAAAGGAGAAACCTGCTTGACAATGTCTTTTTAGTAATGTGAGACAAAAAGGATAGATGGTTGTCCAGAACTACCCCAAGCTTCCTTATGGTGACAGATGGTGTGATGTGAGATTTGTCCAGGGTGATCACAAGATTTTGCATCTTTTGGGATATACAGCAGCTCTGTCTTGCTGGAACTTATTTTCCTCAGATTTGCTGCCATTCTTGAGAGATGTCTGATGCCCAGACATGCTGAGATTAGTGCAGAGATGTGAGTATTGGATGGAGGAAAATAGAGGGTGAGTTGAGTGTCATCAGCATAGCAGTGGTATAGAAGTGAGAATTTGACCTCACTGAGAGCTGGTGTGGAGGGAGAACAGAAGAGGACTGAGTACTGAGCCTTGTGGGACTCCAGTGGATAGTCTGCATGGAGCTGATGTACTGTAAATCCTATCTGGGTCACCTGCTATGTGTAATAAAATATAAAAACAAGATGAGGAAATCTGCTGCAGGCTTCACCATAGTTACTGCACAGCTACATAAATATTTTTGTCTGACTGTCATGACTGGATGTAAAGTACCCAAAAACAAAAGGAGAGAAAAGAATTGCTACATCTCAAGCATTGTTTACTTCTGTTGATGGTAGCGATCTGCCAGATCTGCCAGCTGTAATTACAAAACAGTTCACCTCAAACTGTGACATGAGACAGTGTAACAATGAATAACTGGTGTGAGCTGAATGATGGGAATTAGCCTTCAAAAAGCAAAAGCAAAAAAAGAAACAAATAAAACAGTATCAGGACATTCTTGTAAAAAAAAAATACAGTAGGAACAAGTGTAAGCAATCTGCAGACAAACCCCTTGTAGCTTGGACATCATGGAAGGCAATCAGAAATGTTGTTGAGATAAAGGACAATTACATATCCACTGCTTTGTGGTTGGTCTTTATTGATTTTGATCTGTTCTTCTATTGATCGGCAATGTGGATGATTATGGAGTGTGACATCCCAGATGGCTCCGGGGATGATGCCAGAAGTAATTTTTTCCCAGAAGTAATTCAGTGTAATTTTGTGGATTAAAGCAGACATCCACAAGCTATCACTTTTTGGGATGATCATGATTAAACAACATAAATAGCTCCCTTAACCTTAAGAGTGAAATGTTGGTGTTTTCTTCTACTCCCCTTCTCCGATCCTCATCTGATGGGGAAATCTCATTCTGTCTCCTCTTTGACAGATGTCCTTCTCCATCTGGAAAGTCAGTCAGTTACATCTGTCAATCACTGCTCTTCAGCTGCTGTGTTTAATAAAAAATATATGAGTTTCAACAAGTCAAGTTTAATATCTGATAATCCAATTAAGGAAAATCACTTTCTGTTAAAACATCAAGCAGTTTAGAAATAGATCAAAAGAAATGCTTAATTATTTGCTTCTGGGATTCTGTGTGCATCTCATTTACAGACCAACCAACCAACCAACCATCCCCAAAGAGGAATAATTCCTTACGATCATATTTTCTCGAAACTGTAAAATCCCTTATTAAGTCGGTATCTTAAGTTCAAACTTCACGTCAATATTTACACAGGGAAAGTTCAGCATATTCAGAGTCGGGTTACGCAGGTAGTTAAGTTGATTTCCTTGGCTTGGGTGTCTAGACTACAGCCTTTAAAACCAAGCACTTTCCTTTAAGTACCTAAAGTATTGCTAATGTTAGATGGCCCAAAGAGTCGGGTCTTTCAGGGTGTCCGTTATACTGGAGAGCTCAAAACACCAATGCAACTGTCAATCATACCAGATTTATATTATAATTGCCTTCTGATGTTTTTTATTAAGAATTTTCACTCCTTTTCCTGCAGTATAAGCTCCATGACCACACAATACTCAGACCAACATACCCTCTAGGTTTTTTTCATTATTATTATTTAGATGTAGAAATATACAGACACGTTCCTCTACTTTCAGAAAAGTTTCTTTTATTCTTCCTTGCAATCAGAATCCGATCCTCCTCTTTCATTCTCTTTCCTTACACATTTTTTTCCTCTGTTCCACTCTGATTATGAGTGAACATCAGAGCTTTCTTTATATATTTCTTTATATAAAAGCATCAGGGAAAGCAGATGCAAAGCCTCTTGGGTAAGAAAAAAAGATCCTCTGCAACATTACAATCGCTTGCTTTAAAGACTGTGCTGTTGCTTTTTCCCCCCTGTCTGTAATTTTCATCACTTCTTTCTGCACTGTGAGAAGAGTTGTATTTAGTGAAAGTGTTTGTGTAAAGCTGAGGCACTCAGAAATAAGAGTTTGTGTGGGAATTGTGGTATTTATCAGCGGTAAGCATTGGCAGAGTCTTCATTAAAAAGCAGAGATTGCGAAAGGTTGTTTTTAATGATCAAAAGATTGTTTGATGCAGGAAATAGTTATGGTATGTTGACCATGGAAGATTTCCAACAAGTGAGATTTAATTAGAGTTTTAAAAGAAAAGCTACAATCCCTAACTCAGACCATCAGTCTAACCTTAACTGTTGGTTTTGGCCAATATTACTTATTATATTAATGTTACTTAATTTTAATATGCTGTTTGATTTTAATTTTTAATTTTGAAGTTATCCTTCATAATACCAGTTAGTTAAGGTACTTGGAATTAAACAAGTCTGTCCAACGTATGATGGGTGGAGTCAGAAGTCAACTGTCTCCTTACAAATTCATTTATGAAATAATTACATTTTTAAAAAGTTTGATCAGTTATTGTGTTGGTTAAGAGAAAAATTTAGAGCTGACATCAGTAGGGCATTTACCTCTTCAACCAGTGCTGACTGTATACTACGTTACTTCTGGAAATCAAACTGAAATATGCAGAGAGAATAAAGAGAGCACCTTAGCTTCTAATTTTCCCACACAAACATATTTGCATCTCCCATGAGGAACAATTCATAGAATTAGAGCTTAAAAATGCATATAAAACCCAAAAACAGCTTGAACCATCTGTTCTGCCCACAGTTCATACACAAAAACAGTTGTTCTGAGCTTCTGACTCTGCACGAGTGCAAACAGATCTGCTTCTCAACACAAGATCATCTTACACAGAATTCACAGTGATTATAAGCAGTAATGATGCTTTGGATTTGCAAATAAAACATACGCCCACTGAACCTGGGCATGAATAACTATGTGTACAACATGGTCTCAAAAAGATGTGTGTATATACTGTATGTATGTATGTGTACACACACTCACACACATTATATATATATATATATATATATATATATATATATATATATATATATATATATACAGTCAGGTCTGGAAGTATTTGGACAATGACAGAGTTTTTGTGATTTTTGATTTGAAATAAAACAATCAAGATGTGATCGAAGTGTAGACTTTCAGCTTTATTTTAAGAGGTTTCACAAAAATATGACATTTAACCTTTAGGAATTACAGAAATCTTAAGCAAAGTACTTCTATTTTCAGGGGCTCAAAGGTATTTGGACAATTGAATGACAAGAAGTTAATTGACCAGTTGTGGTCCATTGCATCGTTACTTCAAGACAAATGAAGCAGATAAAAGGTCTGGAGTTGATATCAGATATTGAATTGGCATTTGGCAGCTGTTCGACTGGAGCTACCAATATGAAGTCCAAGGAGATCTCAGTGAAAGTGAAGGAGGCCATCATTAGGCTTAAAAACAACATAAATCTATAAGAGAGAGAGCAAAAACCTTAGGTGTTGCCAAATCAACAGTTGGGTACATTCTTAAAAAGAAAGAAAGCACTGGTGAGCTCAACAACATCGAAAGACCTGGAAGACCACGGAAGACGACTAAAGTGGATGATCGCATAATGCTTTCCATGGTGAAGAAAAACCCCTTCACAACATCAACAGAAGTCAAGAATACTCTGGAGAAGGTAGGCGTATCATTGTCAAAATCTACAATAAAGAGACGCCTTCATGACTGTAAATACAGAGGGTTTACAACAAGGTGCAAACCACTGGTAACATTCAAGGACAATAAAAATCTAATCTGGCCTTTGCCAGAAAACATTTTAAAAAAAAAAGCCTCCCATGTTCTGGAATAAGATTCTTTGGACTGATGAAACCAAGATTAACTTGTACCAGAATGATGGAAAGAGAAAAGTATGGCGAAAGAAAGGAACAGCTCATGATCCAAAGTATACCACATCATGTGTCAAACATGGTGGAGGAAGTGTTATGGCATGGGCATGTATGGCTGCTAATGGAACGGGCTCACTGGTGTTTATTGATGATGTGACTGCTGACAGAAGTAGCAAGATGAATTCTGAGGTGTATAGGGCTATACTCTCTGCTCACATTCAGCCAAATGCTACAAAACTGATAGGACGCCACTTCACAGTGCAGGTGGATAATGACCCTAAACATACTGCGAAAGCAACTCAAGACTTTTTGAAGGCAAATAAATGGAATATTCTTTTATGGCCAAGTCAGTCGCCTGATCTCAACGCAATAGAGCTGCTTTTCACTTACTGAAGATAAGACTGAAGGCAGAAATACACACAAACAAGCAGCAACTGAAGGTGGCTGCAGTGAAGGCCTGGCAAAGCATCTCCAGGGAGGAAACTCAGAATTTGAGTTTTGAGAACATGGGCTCCAGACTTCAGGCAGTCATTGACTGCAAAGGATTTTCATCCAAGTATTAAAATTATGGTTATATTTACAATTATGTCACTTTGTCCAAATACCTTTGAGCCCCT
>CM040988.1:3310796-3335276 GCA_022985145.1 Pangasius djambal | reverse complement strand
ACAACCACACACCATAATACAGCAGACCCCACATCTTAACACAACAAACCACACACCATAATACAGCTGACCACACATCATAATACAGCCAACCAAACACCATAACACAACCGACCACAAACCATAATACAAACAACCACACACCATAATACAGCAGACCCCACATCTTAACACAACAAACCACACACCATAATACAGCCGACCACACGCCATAGTACAACTGACTACACACCATGATACTGCAGAGCCCACATTATAATACAACTGACCACACCCCATATTACAACTAACCACGCACTATAATACAAACAACCACACGCCATAGTACAACTGACTACACACCATGATACTGCAGAGCCCACATCATAATACAACTGACCACACACCATAATACAACCAACTACACACCATGTCACACCATGTGTGCGCGGAGTTTGCATTTGGAGGTTTCATCCGGGTACTCTGGTTTCCTCCCCATGTCCAAAGACATGCATTGTAGGCTGACTGGCATATTTAAATTGTTCGTAGTGGGTGTGTGAGTGTGTGTGTTTATGCCCTGTGATGGATTGGCACCCCATCCAGGGTGTCCCCCGCCTTGTGCCCTGAGTCCCCTGGGATAGGCTCCTCGTGACCCTGTGTAGGATAAGCACTACAGAAAACAGATAGATGGGTCTTGTTCCTTTAATCTGTAAATTATCTGTATCCTGTTATTATTTCTAGAATGATCTCTGAGATCTGAGATCATATACGCGAAGACTTTTTTTCCATCTCATTTGAATGCCAATCTTTATCTATCTCAGGTTACATGTAATGCTTCTAATGACACTTATACTGCGCATTACCTACAATTTCAGAAATCCTATATCATTTTCTACATTTCTACCCCTCTCCCTTTCTGCATCTTTTCCTTTTCTGTTGCTATATTTATTAGGTCATAATGTTCTGCTTTGTGGTTCTCTGAAAATGCATTTCCTTCATGAAGATGGATGATTTTATCCTTTTCTCTTGCTTGTAAAATGCATCAAACCTCATGACCTGCCATTTTAATAATAGGCATATGGATGGTGATTGGTTATGAGTGAGCACTTTATTTCTGCCGTGAGTGCTTTTGGCCATTAGTGGAGTAAATACCTGGAAACTGGTTGCCTTTGAATTTGGCTTGTCCTGTCTTTTTTTTTTTTTTTTCCTCGTTCTGTGCTAAGTTCAGAGTTTTTCCGAGTTTCTGGTTACTTGTCTTCAGTAGAACATGCAATATATTAACATATTAATTTTACTGTAATGAGATCATCTCCTTTATGGAAGTGGGGTGTGTTTTACTGCTGATTTAAAAGAAGTCTGAAATGAAATTTCATTATTATTAATTACATCAAGCATCAATCATTGATTCATCATGCAGGATTATTTTATCATGCCTTAATATTATGATAAAAATCTCTGGAAGAAAAGAGCCCAAGATGTTTTTCTTCATTTGTTTATTTTAATTATTTACTGCTTGAAATTAATGCACAGAGACAAATCTGCGTGTGCTGTAAACTAAAAGGATTAGAGGAGATAAACTGTAATCAAGTGTCTATATTTACTGAAACTCCCTGACTCTCTCATTTTATCTCTGAAAGAGGAAAGCAACCATCTGCACACACACACACACACACACACACACACACACACACATGTCCTGATTTTGCCAAGTAGCAGATATCTCCAGGTCAACGGGGGAAGTTTAATTTCATCAGCAAATCACAGCTTGTATGCCATCACCACTAAACCTTGGTTTTGCTTCTTTAGCTTAGTGTACAATTTAGCATGAATACAGTTTAAATGTAAATTTGTTTTGGCTGTAAAGACAGGGTGTGCTGGATCAAGCGTGGTTTTATGCACTGCTGAATAAAGAGTGTGGAAGCCATTTTGTTTGATTCAAACAAATTTGCAGTGATTCATGTGAAATTCTTGCTATGATATACTTATATATTAGCAATACATTAGACTCCTACTGCATTTAGCTCAATGCTCACCAGCTTCTCATTCCTATATTATCTTATTAGTCTTTTTATTTATTTATTTTTTTTTTTGTAACCGTCTCTTGCTTTTGTTACATCGTATTACATTTGACAGACGACATTTAAAGTTTAAAGGCTAGTGCTTGTTTTTAAAGGCAGCAATCTTCAGGAAAAACCCACTTCTACTCAAGCAAAATTGGGCAACACTGGAAATATGCATGAAATACACACAAGTGATTTTAATAATCCGAATGAGAAGCCCAGAAAATCAGTGCAAGCGTAACCCGACTCTGAATACGAGGAACTTTCCCAGTGTAAACATTGACGTAACTTTTGAATCAAAATAACTGAAACTCCCTCGCAGTGCCAAACTGGATGTCGCCCTAAGCAGCCTGCGTTTAGAAATGAGCTGGTGAACTGAAACACCTCAGTCTGCTTCAGTGCCAAAGGTAAGATCAGCTCAAGGGGACAGGAAAGCACTTTGAGTCAGAGGACAGAGCTGCGAGCTGATGGAAATCATCAGCCTGGATCACAGCGTTCTTCTGCTTTTCGACTGAAGGAGATTTCATGCTCTTGGCTGAATAAGCATAGGGATAACCTTTGTTTTGTCTCTTCTCTTCCCCTTGAAACTTTTGATTTGAAGTGTTCATCTTTCAAAGAGCAGAAATCCACCTCTAACAGTAGAACACACTATTGTATTGGCACAATATCAAAGTTTTTCCTCAGCATTCAGTACATCACTGCTTTATTAGGAAAAAAAAAACTAACCTTCATAAAACGGTACTTGGAATCTTTTCTAGCCAAAAAAAACCCAGTGCTGTAAGTTTCATACAGCTAGAGAAGCACAAAAGGAGACATATTTAAAAAAGAGAAGTACGATTGTTATAAATGCTGCAAATAATTCAAAGAGCAGTGCATATACTTCAGGTCATATAACCACTTCAAATTTACATAAATAATGTCTTTTGCTTTTGTAACTAGCAAATAAAAGTCTAGATATAAATGCTGCAAAAGAATGTTCTCGTGCAAATTGCATCTGGTGTCATTATGAAAGACGTTGTCATTAGTTTAGGGAGGATTTCATGCAACAATTAGCAATGATGGTGTAGGGGAAGGAGCTTCCTAAAATTCTCAGCGACAACATTATTAAACAACACTCGAATGGAAAAAGCTGCAGAGCCATAGCAAAGACCTTAAACATCCTTGTCAGTACAACCGATTCCATAATATGCAAGTGGAAGGCTCATGGAACCGCAAATAATCGTCGCCAGACAGGTGCATCACGTAAGATTTCACAGCGCACTCTCAGACGAATGATAAGTAAGGTAAGACAAAAACCAGCAGTCACTTGAAAAGAGTTGCAGGACGACCTGAAAGCAGCAGGAACAATAAGCACCCCTATCATCTTCATTCCTACACAGAGGTGTGCATTTAGACAAAACTCTTCTGGAACAGTCAGGCAAAACAAAAATAGATCTCGGTGGCAATAATTCAGCTTGTCATGCTTGGAGAAAAAGGCTGTGTGTATGATCCCAAGAATACCAAACATACAGTGAAGCATGGGGGTGGGAGCATCATGATAGTGGACTGCAATCAGTACTGGGGCATTACATGTCGTCGAAGGAAACATGAATGGAGCGATGTACTGGGACGTATTAGAGAAGGATTTAATCGCATCGGCCAAGAAACTGAATCTGAGAAGATTTCAACAATGACCCCGAACATACATAACACAAGAAGGCCTTGCTCCTGACTCGAATTCTTCTGATAATTCATGGAGGCCATCATGCACCAATAGATTTCCATCTTTTTTTACTATATTTATCAATCAATTAATTAATTAATTATCAATCAATCGTTTGAGAAAATCTGGGGTGTTGTACTCCATCTATTGATCAGACAGTAAAAGGGCTCATTCCGTAGAAACTGCAGACTAAATCTGTATTAAACGGAATAGGAGAGCTGTAATTTTGATGTCGGAATGAGACGCATCATGTGTGCTTGCTCTGTGTGCATTATGGAGTCGTATGCTGCCTGATGTAGTGTGAACATCTATATCTGCGGTTTGGATTAATGGCTGTGTGTGCACCATAATGCTTGGCTGAAATGGTTCCGAAGTGCCTGTGCAAATCCTCCAGGTCTCTGCTGGACATTAAACTAATGATGAAAGCAGTCATTCGAGGGATGCGCTGCCAGCTGGAGAGCGCGTCTTCAGTCTGTGTCGCTCGTAAAAAGGGGATCAGCACTCCTTCATCCTCTCTCTGGGTGTTTTCTTTCTTCATCTTATGTGTGTGGAAACCAAATATATGGAAGAATAAGATAAGATAAATTGGCTGGAGTGGACAGTGGACATTCAGTAAGTGTTTAAGAAGGCACCATGTCGCTACTGATATACAGCCAAGCCCCACCTTCGGTTAAAAACCAATGAGCTTTCACCAGCTGGATCATTTTTGGATTTGTTAATCTTTCTCTCGAGCAGTGACACCTGGTAGGCTTTAATCGGATGGTATTCAACCTCTTAGTGCTCTTCGGTTTATCTGCGGCGAATCTGCGTATCATTCAGGCTCGTTCAGACATGCTCTCACAGCCACATTAAACACATTTGGTCTCTGAAACAAGTTCTCGTTTCATTTTCAAATCTGTGGCGAGTCTATCTATCTATCTATCTATCTATCTATCTATCTATCTATTTATCTATCTATCTATCACAAACATTATAATTTCTATAGTAACAGCTCATTCACAAGGACTTGTATGGAAGTCCCTCCACATCAAAAGTTTGGTCTATGGTTTAAAAACTCCATTCATGGAAGGAGTCTCCAGTTTCAGCACTTTAGATAAAAGAAAAAGGTGTAATATTATGTTTTCCGACAAGACAGAGAGTATGATTTGCTGTTTTTTTTTTTGTTAGTTTTTTTGTAAAATGACAATTTTGTTTTTTTGTCTTATTAACTTCAAGAGAGAGAGAGATTGAAAAAAGTGAAGCTAGTAAGGGAACGACTGTTTATAGCTGTTATAAGTGAGAACTTGTTTTGCGGACACAAAATACTGTAAATAACTATAAACGGATTTCGTGATGTCCTTTTAATAAATAAACAGTGCAAATGTTAGCATATAAACAGTGATGGCTGTTTCTCATTGCATTGTGTTTTGTTGTGTTTCATTCTAATAACCTTTTCTTCTGTTGCATCAGATCAGCACACATGCTACGCTATCTCGCTACGCCAGTTATGAACTGTTCTCTGAAAGGATAATTAGCATCATGGCCCACTGCCCACTGAGATCCTGCTTATAAATTATCAACACACATCAGCTGGTCTGCTTTATTTGCTGACCTGTTCATAGTTATTACAGTGATCTCTGGAGAGTTTACACTCCGTAATTAACTGAACGCCTGGCCCTGGACGAGTTTATTTTATTTATTTATTTATCTTTCTCTCTTCTCGTGTGCTGTATATCCAGACATGTCTGCTCCTCTGTTTAGGTATGTTTAAGTGGATGACCTTCAGATGATAATCAAAATAAATAGTCGTTAGCATACCCAGTCTGTATTTTGAATTCTGAAAATAATGAATCCTTTGATTATAAAGCAAATCCAATCCTCATTGAGAGAGAGACGTGAGTCTTTATAGTTTATCTAGCCAAACTTTCTGAGTGTAATGTCGAGTAGTTAATTAGAAAGAAGAAAGATGTGGCTTTGCCTCGGGAACAATGGCATGGTTTTGTCTTTGATTAGATGTCAATAATAATAATAATAATAATAATAATAATAATAATAATAATTTCTCCCTATTATACAGCAGAGACATTTTCAAGAATTAAAGTGTATTCACGGATACATTAATTAATGATTATATATTCATCTTATATCATAATACTGTAATTATATCATAATAACAGCAATTCACATATAAAAACATTAGGAGGTTTAAACAACATATTTATGTTAAAAACTTCCACCAGAGTGTTTCTGATAATTCTCTGGAATATTTTTCAAAAGATGAGCTACGACCGATCCTCAGAACTAGCAATTTTCCTTCCTTAGCTGATCTGGTTGGGTTATATTGCTTCAGGAGTTCAGCAAGCTATACTACAGCTAATGCACTGAGAGCTTGAAATATAATCAGCAGATTTTTTTTTTCATTATTAATGCAGACCTTAAGAGGAAGCTAGTGTAGGTTGAATAAGAGGTTCCTTGAAGGTTCCTTAAAGAGGCAGCATTGCAACCAGACAGCAAAGTTCAAACAGTCCAAGCTAGAGTTTATTCAAGCATGCACCAGGTAGGGTTAGCATAGGGTATGACTTATTTTGGCTAAGTTTCTCACATGATAATTAAAATCAAAATATAAACCAGCTTCTAGGGTTAAACCAGTTTTCGTAACTGTGGCTTTCAATTTCACAGAATAGCATTTATGCTCTCAAGAACGCTAACTGGTAACTCTAACTGCTCTTTAAAAAAAATTGAGTAGCTGTGCTGCAAACTTTGGTCAAGCTGATAAGTATAACTGTGTATCATCAGTAGAAGAAAAGTTGTGTTTGCAAATTGCATGTCTAAGAGGCTGTTATATTAAGCTCCGCTCTTCTGGGAAGGCTTTCCACTAGATTTTGGAGCGTGGCTGTGGGAATTTTGTTCATTCAGGAACAAGAGCATTAGTGAGATCAGGCACTGATGTTGGGATGTGAGGAGGTCTGGGGTGCAGTCGGTGTTCCGGTTCATCCCAAAGGTGTTCAGTGGGGTTGAGGTCAGGGCTCTGTGCAGGACACTCGAGTTCTTCCACTCCAACCTTCACACACCATGTCTTCATGGAGCTCACTTTGTGCACAGGGGCATCGTCATGCTGGAACAGGTTTGGGCCTCTTAGTTCCAGTGAAGGGAAATTCTAAAGCCACAGCATACAAAGACCTTCTGTACAATTGTGTGTTTCCAATGTTGTGGTACCAGTTTGGGGAAGAACTACATATGGGTGTGATGGTCAGGTGCCCACATACTTTTGGTCATGTAGTGTCGCATCAACTGGTATTGAACAAATGGAGAATAACAGGGAGCCTAAAACAGAACCTTCTGGTACACCATTTTGAACTTCTGTAGGTGCTGACAACATCTATTGGGTGAAAAGTTATATATATTAGGGCAGGGTGATTATACATGTATATAAACCTACTGTATATAATATGTAAATATAGATGTAATAATAATAATAATACATTTTATTTATAAAGCACTTTACATTTTAAAGAAAATCAAAGATGTACATATTAAACCAAAGAATCCAAGTTTTTATATCTTTTTAACAGTCTGCCAGCTGAAGTACAATAGTGTATTATTAGTGATGAACAGAAAGCCAACAATGTGTTAACCAATAAAAGTGGAATTAAAACAGAACCATGTGGGACCCCGTTTTACACTTTTATACATTCTGAGGCATCAAGATATCTGATTCTTCATATATTAGGAAAGTTTCATACCATTTTGAAATAACTAAAGCGTTACTTCATCCATGAATTCACCTTGGAATAAATTTTTATTTTTTTTTTTAAAAAAAGGATTTTTTTAAAAAATGACATTTTCCTTCTCAGTGAGGTCGAAAGCATGTCCTTCCTCCATCCTGACTTATCGATCGATCTGCAAAGAGGAAAACGATCTTATCTGATGGTTAACATTATGAAACTGTCGTATAATATGACTGAGTGATGGAGCGGTGCTGTGGAGTGTGATACGGGAGATGCATTAAATAAGGAAGAGATACAGTATGACTGCTACAGATTTTAAGCTCAGGGGAATCTTCACACACACACACACACGCACACACACACATGCACACACACTCTCACATGTCTGAAAGTCAAAGTTAGATGAAAGTGATCAGGGTGTAGAGGAAGTTTCATGGGCAAAATTTCCTGAATTTATTTCCTGAATCACGAAAAAATAGCCAAATAAATGTCTTTTGTCTTCTACTATGTCCTTTTCTTTAAATCACATACCAGTTTTTTTTTTTCCTTTCTTAAAAAAAAAAATACGATAAAAAAGTGAGGGATATTCATAATTCATAATGTTACTAAATCAGTTCAGAGGGTGTTTTTTTTTTTTTTTCTTATCCTGATTCCCTGATTGATTTCTCATGTAAAACCTCTCCAGAGCTTCACGCACTCATACCTAAGTTTAAATGACGGATGATTGAAGATGCATCTCTGTAAAATCGTTGACCTTTAGTTGAGATGTTTGACTCACGTACGCGACAAATGCTTCGTCTACGCTTTAGCAAATCCTGTCCACTTGCTACTCCATTATAAAGAATAATCAGAGGGTGCTAAGAAGCATTCTGAGAAACGATGGATGAGTAGATAAAGCGTCTAAAGGAGATAAGCTGCATTCTGCAGAGGAAGCAAGCATGCAAAAAAAAAAAAAAGTCAAAAGATGAATATGGGCTCAGAACTGAGCTCATTTCACAGATAAAATAGGTTTCCAAAATAAAATTATGGTTGATAAAGCAACAGTTCTAATTAATGAAAACCATAACTGGATGAACGCACTGTCAGATACGGCACCACTGCCATTGTAATACATAGCATATGACTACAGCCGATTCCAGCTGCTAATTTTCTACTATCTTTTCCAATTTCTAAAAAAAAAAAAAAAAAAAAAAAAAAAAAAATTGAGCCTCCGATATAGATTCCGCTTTTGCCTCCAGCTTGCTCACTTTTCTCTCTGCATTGTTATTCAGATTGATTTCTCTCGCACGCTTATCGGAATTGACTGAATGAACTTAGTGATAGTGAGTTTTCTTTTCCTGTCTTCTCATTCCACAGATTATTTGTTAATTTATGAGTGAAATGAAGTATGAAATTAGTTTTTGTCTCAAGAAAAACACCTGAATAATTAAACGAAAATGGTCTTCCCTCACACGTGTCACAAAGTGTGTTTATGTATAATATAATGAGCTGTTTATGCAACGGTACGCTTAATCAATTCGCGACTTAGCAGAATACTTAGCAAACACACTGGTGGCATGCTCTTATAGGAAAATAATCAACGACGGAGTACGAATCCCCGCGAATGAACCGTTACACGTTATAGGAAAGATGGCGCGTTCGAACGAGCGCAAGTGCCTGGGATTCGCAGCTGCACTACTGTTATCGAAAATGAATCGAACGTCAGAATTCACCAGCACTGTGGTGTAATCAAGGCAAATGCACTAGGAAGTTAAAGAATCATAGTGTGGATGTGACTTCCTGTTCCGGTTACCACGTATTTTCACCTTTCAACTGTATTTATAGCCAAGTGATATCCCATTTGTATTACACATGACCCGGTGCCCCATTTGCGAAAGTAAAATGAAGTAGGTTATCCTTGAATTCACCAGATCGCACAGACCCCTCCTTCTTCTGCCTTTCTCTCGGGTGAATAAGTTGTAGGGAACGTCTGAAGTTCGCTTCTAGGCTCTAAATCATCACACACTGTTCGTTTCCTTTTACAAACTAAGAAGGATCTGACTATTTCTCTCCCGTAGTCTATTTTCTGATTGAATGATGGCATATGCAGTGCTCCGGGCTCATCCCGTGACATTTGTGCGGAGGTATATTTGTAGAACAGGGTTTTAGAAATCGTGCCAGAAGTTGAGTCTTTGATGATTTTTAGTGATGTTTTTGAGTCGGTGGATTTTACTGGTCCGCAGAATTATTCAAGCGTGATTCAAAGTGGCAGACTCGGGAAGGTGCGAGACCATTTGCAAAAGTTTAACAGTCAAAGGTCCAAAGTTCAAAACAAATTCAAATTGCTGTGCAATAAAACATTGCAGATTAACAGAGAGCCACATGCAGAATGGAAATGTAAAAAAAATAATAAATAAATAAAATAAAAAACCACAGGGGCTATAAACAGCTCAAAACACACTGATAAGTATGTTTGGAAATAAACTTTGCACTTGTGCCAGTCAGCTGCTGGTAGCAGTTAGTAATTTGGAGAGTGTGAATTCTGTTGGACAGAAATGATGCTTTGGTGAACTAGAATAACATCAGCTTGAGCATTAAGATTTTGCTCTAAACCAAAAGGACTCATAACTGCATGGTACTGATGCCTCGCATCATGGAAGCAAGCCAAAACGACCTTCACAAGACCAACCACTGACTTCAGAACCGAAGAAATATCTCATTTAAGCCTTAATCCGAGTCAGCCACTTAAATGTAAAAGTCAATACTTACATGGGGAAAGTTCCTGGTATTCAGAGTGGGGTTACGCACACCTGCTTCAGTCGATTCCCTGAGCTCCACATTCAGATTATACAGGTGTAGTTCACACCTCTGAAGAAATATATGATTTTTCTCAAGTAGAAGAATTGAAGATGGTGCCTTTCAATAGCATATAGGCCGCTGCCTGATTAGGTCTGTAATTACTTTTGAGTACTGATATGGTTTATGCAATTTGGTATTAAATCATCACCTTTTAGGCGTCACTTCAGCACCAGTTTATGCCATGAGCAATTTTTTTGGAATAGTTTGAGAGAATATTTACCCCTGTATGTGTGTGTAAGTGTGTATAGCAGTTTGTGAAAACATGCCAAAAGTCACTGTGGCTAAATTCTGGGAAAAAAAAAATAAATAAATAAAAACAAACAGCTAAATTTTACCATAATGACACCAAACGGAAATTTGAAACAGACTACTCTCTAAACTTGCCTTGATGTTTGTCTGCAAAGATAATGTTGTTGTTTTTTTTTTATGCTGTGATCCAATTTAACAAATGCAACGGTAAATTCAGTCAGTCTGCCAAAAAAATCGTCTTTAAAAAAACCGAGTGAGACTGAACCTCCCCAGATTTGCATCCGTTTCAGAGAAAGGTGTATGAAGTATGCATATTTGGCACAAATCATTCAGACATTTATTTTTTTCGGAACTGTTCTTGGGATACGTGGGATGCTGTGGGACGCTCTATTAGAAGAAATACGGCTGAAAGGAAATGAAATGGCATTCTGCTTGATTGAAATGCATTATAGCAGCACGGCTGGATGACATGCCTAACAGATGTGTGCATCAATAGTGATGCCCTTCGGTTCAAAAAACACACCTGCTCCATCTATACACATTTAAAGATGAATTCAGAGTGTAGGACAGACACACATTTGCTTCGAAATGAGATTTTTCTATTTTTTATTTTTTTTTGTGCTAACCCAATTTTCTGCTGTAAATTCTTTCTGTTAAAATGAATATTAAGGAAGAAGATGGATTTCTTAAGTGCTAATGAATATGAGCAGAAAGTAACAGCTAAAGTTCTGGCTATAAAGTTTTGAATATTTATATCTTGAAACTGCCAAATCCACTGATTCATATGAATTTTTACACATTACTTCATTATATATTCATAGAACACAGGAAAATATATAATAAATATACAGTGACTTATTGGCTGCTAATTATTATTTGCAGCATTCTTACTGTTATGTGTGTTTGCAGTAATGATACGTTGTACTGTAACTATAAAACTACATTTAAGATGATATATTGATATTATATCAAACCTTAAATGTATTTAAACCTAAATGTTTTTCCTTTTTCTTTTTCCCCCTAAGACATTTCTATTTGTTTTTCACTAGAATTTTGCAATTTCATATTAAAAGGTGAGACAAGATCTGACATGAATTATTATTTATTTATTTATGTATTTATTTATTTTTTACATCACAAAATCCTGCTGCAATTTTAACAGGAGTGTGTAATTATTATTTTTTTTAAATCCACTGTAAGTCTCAAGCAGCAGGAAATGGATTTTTAATATTTTATTTTGTTTTATTAGAGTTTGAATTTTCACATTTATTTTCGTATGTAAACGTGGTATTACTGTAAAATTTTGAATACATTTCTACTTCCATACTGTCATGTTTTTTGGGTTTTTTTTTTTTTTTTTTACTGTTTGTACTACACGCTTGCATGAGTAATAGCTACAACTGAATTTGACATTTCTCTGCGATTTTGTTAGTTTCTTGATTTTTTTTTTACTTAGTTTTTTTTTTTACGTCAAATAATTACCCAGTACATTAGAGATGACATAAAGTATGTGCCTGTTTATGACCTTGAACTTAACACTGTCAAAATTGCAGATAAATTGTCCAGTCTAACAAGAGCTCAGCCAAAAGAATCAGCATTTTGTTCACATCCGACTAATTTGATTGGAAACTAAACTTCAATATTCATTTGACATTTTTTTTTTTTACATTCTTTTGTTTGTTTTTTTTACATTTTATATTAGAATATTTGAACTTTGTGCTAGTTAATGATCACGGCTCTGTAGAAAATGAACAACGCTCAATGTGAGGGATATTAACCATCAGTTATTCTGGTGTAAAATAATTTTGGTGTGAAAAGAAATATCTGAATAGATTATTATTATTATTATTATTATTATTATTATTAAGAACAGTGTTTTTTGGGGGGGTATTTTTGATATTTTCCTCCTGGACCATCTGTTCGTTTGGTTGTGTAGCAGCAACGGGTTGCTCCTGTCTCTAGCCGTCCATTAGCTGTCCATAGCTAGTGCTCCATTAGCATTAAAATGTTCATCTCAGAGACTCGTCTGTAACCCGGTGTCCCATATTACAGCAATTTGTCGCGGGTGAGTCATTTGTTGTTGGGTCTTTTTATTTGTCTGTCTGTGAGAGCATTTCTTTGTTCATTATTGCATCAATGCAGGAAGCACAACAGCAGTGTGAAGAGCCGAGAAACTAATCAGCCTCATGAGGAGCAAATTCTTGTTTTGTTTTGTTTTTTTCTGGATTGTGAAAATCGATACGAAAGAGATACGAACGGGTCTCCGGGTAAACATGGTGTTCTGCTAGAAATTTGTAATAATTCAAATGATTAAAACACGTTTTTGTCCAACTGTTTACAGAAATGAAGACAGGATTTATTTATTGTTTTTACTTATTTATTTTGTTTTATATTTCTATTTATTTATTCATTCAAGAAATATTCTGAGAATTTTAACTCCAGTGGAATCAAGTGGTTTTTTTTATTTATTTATTTTTCTTAATGGCTTTTGCAATCATCTGCTTAGTGCTAAATTCCTCTTTAGTATGTCTGAAGTGCTACTTAGCATTCAGCAGGGCAGAAAGATGGCCATTTGCCATTTGAAGTCCTTTGATTTTTCTCCAGCAAAAAATCAAGCAGCGTTGAGAGAAAGCTCAGGAGAGAGAGGAGGCATTTTCACACAGAGGCTTAACCATGGAGGCTGAAGAGCAATCGTGACTTTAGAGCACTAAGGCTTCCGTGTGTGTGTGTGTGTGTGTGTGTGTGTGTGTGTGTGTGTGGTTGCTAGGCAACATTTGTTCTGAAAAACAAAGGTTTCTGCTGAATCATAGGGTTTGATTCATTAATGAGCGCTCGAGTCAGCACAGGCATGAGACGCTTCTCTTCCACTTTTATATAATGTAGATTATGATTTACTAAAGCGAAAAGAAAATCAATCAACACCTTCTGACCAATCAGAATCCAGAATTCAACAACTCGGTTAACACAGGTCCTCGATAGGACATAACAGTTCTTGTTAGTGGACTGAGACATTTGGATCAATTTGTCTGGGGAGGATCATGGTTTCTTTATCTAACTCAGTGTGTTTGTACGTGTTTTGACAGGCTACACACTCCACCAGAAAAGACCTTAGCAGGCGACCCGAGCGAGCCATATTATCATTTCATCATTTTCTATTCAGGCCGATCCATTAGAGTGTGTGTTGATCCCAGCACTGCAGTCATACAGACAGATCTGTGATATTGCTCATCCATATGAGACCTAATGGACGAACAAAGCTTTATGGATGATAAAAGAGAACGTCGTCAAGGGAGAGACTGATGATCCGGCATTCAATGTTCAGTAATTCTTTAGTGTGGGCTGGGAAATATAATCCAACACCACAGAATAGAGAATTTCTCTGTATAAAAAGAAGAAGAAACCAGGTTCAATTGATGTTCCATATAGTCTTATTAAATTTGGTTCCACTTCTTGCACAGGCACCAAGAGAACCAAATATGGACATGTGGGTGGAGCTAGAAAGAGTGCAGACCAATGGTGTGCCAAATATAATCAAGAATTTTCAACAGAATGTTTTTTTTAAATTTATTTTAGTGTAACTAAATACTTAGGTATTAACACCACTGAAATGTATCAACCTAAAAAAAGAATGCTGTAGTTTAATGCCATCTGATGAAATTCGTACTGGCACCCTTGTTTTGATCTGAGATTTTCACTGATATTTAAACTAAAATGAGCTGTCCCATAGATATAGATGATGAAATACACCTTTTTTTATTTATAATTATGTTTTTTTAAGTCATACACTTGAAATACTTGAAACACTACTACCACGTTCACAGATAAGTTAACCTAAAGAGAAAAGTGGCATGGGTATTGATGCAGATAGCCTTGAGCGTTTTTCGGCACCTGCCCATCAACTAGAAGTGCTACCCAGGGTTCTGAATAAGGAAAAAGTCAGATTTAAGGTGCTGTCCAGGTGTTAAAAGAGTGCTAATGAGAAGCTAGTGAAGGTTGAAGATGTTATCTAGGTGCTGAAACAGACTAGTCCAAGTAGAAGGTAATTTCTAGGGTATTGTAGAACTCAAGGTATAAGGTGTTATTTAGATATAAGTAGCTTATTGGCTTGGCTTGGATTTGATCAGATACATACCTAGATCAATTTATTTATTTAGCTTCATTCATTTTCCATCCACTTTTCCTGCTCAGGGTCACAGTGGTCACAGTCCAGACTTCTCCCTCTCCCTCTCCAGCTCCAGATTCCAGCTCATCCTGGGGAATCCTTAGACATTCCCAGGACAAGTGTTAGATATAATCTTTCTATCCGGTAACAGATCCAGCCATCCACCATCAACAAACCTGAGGGAATGCATGAGAGAGGGGGGAAGACAACATTCAAACATCCCAGTTCACCAAAACACTCTATGCCCATGAACCCCCCAGATCTACTCCTTTACCTAAGAAAAAAATTTAAAAAAAAGGCTTGACTAAACAAATATGTTTTCAGCCTAGACTTAAATAGTCCCGAAAACTAATTGGAAGGCTGTTCCTAATTGTGGGGATTTGTAAGAGAAAGCTCTACCCCCTGCTGTAGCCTTCACTATTCGAGGTACCAACAAATAGCCTGCACCTTTTGATTGAATTAGGCATGGAGGCTCATAAAAGACCAGAAGTTTGCTCAGCTACTCTGGCTCGAGACCATTCAGTGCTTTACAGGTCACTAGTAGTATTTTATAATCAATGTGAAATTTGATTGGGAGCCAATACAGTGTGGATAAGATAAGGGTGATGTGGTCATATCTTCTGGTTCTAGTAAGAACTCTGGCTGCTGCATTCTGGACTAACTGGAGCTTGTTTATGCATCTACTGGAACATCCAGACAGTAAGGCATTACAATAATCCAACCTAGAGGTAACTAAAGCATGGACTAGTTTTTCTGCATTGTGTAGTAACATTATATTTCATATCTTAGCAATATTCCTGAGATGAAAGAAGGCTATTCTAGTAATATTGTCTACATGAGCTTCAAATGAACGAGTGGACTTAGTAATCACACCAAGGTCTTTTACCGCTGCACATGGTGAAACGGAAAGGCCAGAGTTACTATGTAATCAGAAAACTTTGTTCTAGCTGCATGTGGTCCTAGTACAAGTACGTCTGTCTTGTCATAATTTAAAAGTAAAAGGAAGTTAATAAGTATCCAGTGTCTAATTTCCTTAACACATTCCTCAACTTTATTAAGCTGGTGTCTGTCACCTGGCATTGAAACATACGATTGTGTGTCAGCATAACAGTGGAAGCTAATACCATGTTTACGAATAAATTTACCTAGAGGTAGCATATATTAAGAAAGAAGCAGTGGGCCTAAAACAGAACCTTGCGGAACACCAAAATTTACCTTAGTTTGTGTAGAGAAGTCATCGTCTTCGTCTACAAACTGATAACAAATCAGTCAAATAAGACCCGAGCCAGGAGAGGGCCGTTCCCTTAACACCAACAACATTTTCTAGTATATCAAGGAGAATAGTACGATCAGTGGTGTCAAAAGCTGCCCTAAGGTCAAGCAACACAAGCAAGGACTCACAACCCTGATCAGTATGTATGCTAAAAAAAATTCTTCCACGGCCACTTACTAAAATTCCTACATCTATTATTACTTATACCTACCAATACCTGTGGCTTATAGATGAATGGAACCTAGAGTGTAACTGAATGGTCAGTTGCTTGTCTAGACTCTTGCCTTTTTGTGTTTCACAGAGAAAAAGATATTGAGACACTTTAGCCTGCAATATTACTAGACCTCCTTCCTGCCATGAACATATTTGAAACAGCAAATGAAACAGACAGAAGTGCAAACTATGAGACTGAGAGACAGAATTGCACCAGTCAGTAGACTAAAGCTGACAGGAAGTGTCTCAAGACACTGGTGAAATCATCATGTGGAAGGATTGGAGCTGTTATTAAGGCAAGCAGAGATATTGTTTGATCTAGATTGAAAATTTCTGTCTCTTGTGTTTCTCTCTCTCTCTCTCTCTTTGTTTATTTTCACTGTTTCTGTCTCTCTAAATGTCTCACATTATAAAAGCCTGTCTTTCTCCCAGCGCAAATGTGATGATGTAATTTCATCCTCAGCCACACAACAAGACGTGACAAGCTTTTGATTTGATTATTTAGCAGCAGCTCAGTGTGTGTGTGTGTGTGTGTGTGTGTGTGAATCTTTTTTTTTTTTTTTTGCTTCTCTGTGGGTGTTTATTTTTTACAGGATGATAGTTTGATGCCTCTTGCACACAGGGAAGTGGTTGTTTTTATTTATTGCATTTACTGCTGGGATCAGAGATGCATCTATGCATATTATTATTATTTTATTATGATGTTATTATTATTATTAAAAATACCCACAGACTCCTTCACAGGTTCTTTAAATATTTAAGGGCTCTGAGATTTCTAAAAGGGGTCCACTTACAACCATAGAATTTTTTAATAGTATTTTGACCCTAGGACAATGCGCTCTCTGGTGTGTGTGTGTGTGTGTGTGTATGTGTTAAAATGAATGTTAAATAACCTTCCGCTCTGTGAATGAGGCAACCGATATGCGAGTAATAAATAAAACGAAGTGTGGGTGATATTGTCTTAGGCTTAGTACGATTGTCCATACCCACACACACACCCACACACCCACACACACACACACGTTCTAAAAAGCCTTTATCCCCGGAGGCGCTTCATCCTTGACTCCATATGGGGATGTGTGTCTACAACGTCCCACTGGACCTCTGTATCTGACAGACTGTCACACTCACCACATCCCTCTCTCTCTCTCTCTCTCTCTCTCTCTCTCTCTCTCTCTCTCTAGTTATACCTGCCCGTCACATGGTGAGTCTGTGTGTGTGTGTGTGTGCCTTGGGGAGATCCTCCATCTGGACTTCAGTGCCTCAACACGCTCCAGCATCACATTGTCTGTCTGTATATCACACACATGGACCCTGTTTGTTAAATCAGAAGGCATGTAAGTGGAGCATTAACGTAAATGAAGGTAGTTGGGTGGAGAGTTTTCAGCCAGCAGAGGGCGCTCTGAGCTTTGCGTTAAGAAATGTAAATTTTGTAAAATAGAGAGAGGTGCACGTACGTGTTCTTTAATCCCAATCCTGCCTGCTCTCGAAAGAATTCTGACCAATGGCGCCCCGCCTGAAGGAATTCTCACCAATCCTTCCTGCTCCCAAAGGACTTCCTACCAATGCCACCCACTCCCAAAAGAATTCTGACCAATCCCACCTGCTCCTAAAGAAATTCTGAGCAATCCCACCCACTCCGAAAGAAATTCAGAAAAATCCCACTCACTACCAATGCCGGGAATTCTGGCCATTCCCACACATTCCTGGCCAATCCTGTCCACTCCTGAAGAAATTCTTACCAATCCCACCCACTCACCATTGGAATTCTGACCAATGCTGCACCCACCCAAAAAATGTTCCAAACAATCCCACGCATTTCTGAAAAGAATTCTGGCCAAACCAACTCCCAAAGGAACTCTGACCAATGCAGCCCAAGTCTGAGTGAATCCTGTCTGCTTCTTTAGAAATTCTTACCAATCCCACCCACTCAGCATTGGAATTCTGACCAATGCTGCACCCTCCCAAAAAAGCTCCAAACAATCCCATCCAGTTCTGAAGAAACTCTGACCAATCCTGTCCACTCCAGGATGAATGCATGTTAATGAATATGTCCTGCAAGCTTCATGTCTGACTATACACTCCCACCTTCCCAAAACCCACCCCCTCCTTTAACGGTTTTGTTGGATCCAGAAGGATCCCAGTCCCAATGCACACCTCTACTCCAGATGTTTTATATGGAGGATGAATAGAATGTCCTGAAACCAACACGTCTTTCTCTCTCACAACACCCCACCCTGCAACCCCTTCCGTAATGTCTCGGGATTTTGTGGATTAGACATAGCGACCAACATAACATGACTTCTGTTGGTTTTGAGTGATGTAGTGTTGCTGCTGAGCTGAGCTGAGCTTCCACAATACAGAGCTGCTGTTCCTCTATCAGTGCACAGACCGGAGAGAATATCCATCACGATGCTGAGCAGTAAAAACACTGAACATGGCGCGTAGGTGCAGCGCTGCTTTACTGGATCGGTGCAGATAAGATCCACAGCGCGTTGTAAATGAGAGGTCAGATGATCCTATCAGATATTATACGTTTATCATTAATCACGTGTATAGTGCAGCTGGGAGCCAAGTTAAAAGCTAAGCAGGCGTGATAATTGAATAATGCAGTGAAGCAAAGCTGAAGAGCTTGCAGTATAGGATCATACAAAGCGGAGACTTATGGTATATAATTGTTAATATTAGATTCAGTAGAACTGACTCATGGTCTGTTAGCTTATTATATTCATTAGCATAATAAGCATTATTACCTATTTCCTAGAATGGATTTCTGCATTCCTGAAAATCTTCCTGGGTTTTCTAAAAGGTTCTTCTGAGGCGCGGGCTAGAAAGAGAAAAAGACAGATGCATTTACACAGTTAAACTGTGCATGGTTCAGTAAATATGTAAGGAATAAAGCACTCCCTGTCATGCTGTTCTAGGAAAAGAATCAATGATGCAGTGGTGGGATGAGGCAGACTTAATGTCACACCAAAGTGGATTATTTTCCTGTTGTTTTTTTTTTCCTCTTATACCACAGCAATTCAGCAATGATTACATTTTGTTTATTAAAGAATAACACGTCACATTTTTTTTTTATCCATTTATAGTTACGTTTAGTGGGGTGGAACGCCTGTAAAACAAGTTAGTCCCCATTCTCATTTAAGCTATAGCAGCCATAAACAGTCGACCCCTCACCAGCCTCTCTCTTTTCTCTCTCTTGCACTGGAGACTCCTTCCATACACGTTACATAAAACGTCACCAAAACAAAGACTACACACATTTTTAATCCGTTTCTTATTAGCGTGGCCGTCCGTGACCTGTTACTATAGAAATGATAATGTATTAGAACAAGCACATTAGTACAGTATAAACCACTGTCATAGCCGCTGTTAGAGAAAATTAATCAACTCCTTCTGACCCATCAGATGAGCTCTGCCGCTGCTGTTCAGATTTTTCATTTAGTTTGTTATGTCACTTCCTTATTGCTCTGTGACAGCATGTTGATGCAAAGCTCAGGATTAGGAAGCTTTCAGCAAACATCCCACGGTGGCTGTCTCTCATAGCGGCGACACTGTTTAATATTCTCAGTGATTCGTCAGACTGTCCTGTCCTTGCTTCTCCTTTATAGCAATGCAGACAGGCAGCTCCATCTCTGTAAAGAAACATGTCTATTCGACAGAGCCAAGGCCGTAAATCATGTCGTAGACTAACGGTCGTGTGAGTAATTCCGAGTAAATTCCAAATACGTTTGCCTCTAGATGGCGCCACCATTTTATTCACACAGACAAACATGTGCTTTCATCTATTACTACTTTCTGTTTATTATCCTGCCCCTTCTTTGCTGGAAAGAAAGTTCTGCATCTTCCTAGACACACTGTTCACCAGCCTTCCCCCTAACTTTTCCCCCACCAGACCCAACTCATGACAACCTTGTAAATTAGCTAATTACCGAGTCTTATTGATGAATGCGACTTGAGAATCTGTTGTCTATTGGCGCCATTTGGTGGCACACATCAAACCAAACCTTGGCGTTCAGTTGACAATGTGTGAATGAAGTGAGCTTGGTGTTGCTTCCGGCAGTCTGCTCTCAATGAGCTCCATGCTAAAGGTGAGATCAGCTCTGGGAGACAAGATGGCACTCTGAGTCAGAGGGTATGAATCGACCAGGTAAAGAGGTAAGAGTCTGAAAGATCCGCTGCTGTCCTCGTGCCATGCCGAGAGCTCAGAGAAAGAGAGATCCAGCCTGGGTCATGGCATACTCCTGCTTTGGGAAGTGCTGACAATCTTGAATGTGGGAATAGATAGAATAGAAAGTTTTATCTGCATTAATTCCAAATGATTCTGTAAGATTTCTAACAATTCCCTGCCAAATCTAAACTTTAACAGCTTTAATAGCGAGAATGAGACCTAATACTCATCACTGTAATCTATCTGATGCTATGTACCCTTCGTAACTTTCGTGGTAGTTTGTATTGTGAAAGCTAACATTGAGCATATTAGCGTTTTGCGTCTTATCCCAGGAACACTGGGTGCGAGGCGGAAGTACACCCTGGATGGAATGCGCCACCATCGCATAACCTCATGTTTGTTAGCTATTTTAAAAAAATAATATTGTTTAAAACATGAGTAAATCTCTTATTTATTTATTTATTTGGAACATTCCCAGAATTTCTACACACCCACATTAATATGGAAAATAAATAAATAAATAAATAAATAAATTTCGTTGTGTAATCACTGCTGATCTAATAATGTTTATTTCCATTTTTCAATTTAATTTTTTGTTAGATAGATTAATAAATAAATAAATAAATAAATAAATAAATATTTTTTGTTGTGTAATCACTGCTGATCTAATAATGTTTATTTCCATTTTTCAATTTAATTTTTTGTTAGATAAATAAATAAATAAATAAATAAATAAATAAATATCTTTTGTTGTGTAATCACTGCTGATCTAATAATGTTTATTTCCATTTTTCAATTTAATTTTTTGTTAGATAAATAAATAAATAAATAAATAAATAAATAAATAAATATTTTTTGTTGTGTAATCACTGCTGATCTAATAATGTTTATTTTATAGTTAAATAAATAAATAAATAGTGGTGATGGCCTTGTCTTAATTGTTCTTTCTTTCTTTCTTTTGATACACTAACTTCTGTACCCATAAAAAGACGGGGGTGGGGTGGGGTGTTAGGGGGTTATTTGTTAAAATTGCTAGCTATTAGCTCTTAGCCAGTTTGTGTTATCAGAGTTATTTAGTTTATGTGGTTTGTGTGTGTGTGGGTGTGTGTGTGAGAGAGACAGAGAGAGAGAGAGAGAGAGAGAGAGAGATTGTGATTATACAACATAATGTTATTTGATGAATGAGGTATCAGGATTTAGAGTACTACTTCTCTCTGGAGGATATTTTCTGCTGGACTGTGCCCGTCAGTGTCGGAGCAGGAATGATTGATGAGGAGGTAATGAATGTGGATCGACCGAACGTGGATGTTCGAGAGAAGTTTCACACAGACAAAGGACTTTGTCAATTATTTCTGGCACTTTCTATTGAGATGTCACTGCTTTTCTGCTTTTCAACCTTTTCAACGCCTCTAAATGCAACTTCCCTGCTGACTTTTTCCTGCTGATCACCTCCAACCCTTATTTCTCATCTGTTAGAGATGTTTGATGATATTTACTTTCACTCCCTTTTCACTCTCTTGCAGCCATTCATTGCATTCATAAAAACAAAAACAAAAAAAAAAAACAGCTTTCGTTTATGTCACTTTGGAAATAATTCCTGGAAGATCTGAATTGAAGATAATTTTCATGAAGATGCCATTCATTCATTCATTCATTCATTCATTCATTCATCCATCTTCAGTAAGTGCTTTATCCCGGTCAGGGTCCCGGTGGATATCCAGAGTGTATCCCGGGAACACTGGGCAATAGACAGGAATACCTTCTAGATGGAATGTCGGGCCATTAAAGATCCTCATCATTAGTAGATTTTTTTTTTTGTCCAATCACTGCTGATCCAATCATGTTTATTTCCATTTTTTTAATTTGATGTTGGTGCCAAGCTATCCCCCCATAAAATCTTCATTAAAAAAGACAGACAGACAGACAAATAAATAAATAAATAAATAAATAAATAAATAAATAAATAAATAAATATTTGCTTTCTTGTTTGTTTGTTTGTTTGTTAGTTTTTGCCATTTTTTTTACTGTATTAATTATTAATTATTTATTGAAAATCGGTGTATTTATTTGTTTATTTGTTTGTTATATTTGTTTATTTATTTATTTATTTATTTAGACCAGGAGATTAACTCTTAAAATTGCTGAGAAACTGACAATTTCTGCTAACAATTGTATTCAATTGTCTAGTTGTGTAATTGTAGGATTAGATTTTTAATTAATTAGACTTATTAAAAGGAGGTATTTATCACCTGAACATTTGAGCATTAATAACCCTCTACTCTTAGACACTGTATTTTCCAGACTATACTTTTTTTTTTTTTTTTTTTTAATATCCAAGGTCTGCGACTTATAAAGCGAAGTGGCGTTTTATAATTTTTACATCTTAATAATAGTAATAATTATAATAATAATACTAATAATATCCCCATTCTCCATCCGTTCTATGCCTCAGTGCTGAAATAACACTGGGGATTAAACGAAAAGCCCTTTATAAAGTGACTGAAAGTTTCAACATTATAGTTACACGAGTTACAGGAACTGTAGCAAAGTAGCAAATCTCTTACAGAAAATAAAATCTCTACTACAATGATTCAACTTATACACTTTTTTTTCTTCTCAGGCAGTGTGTCTGATACTCCGGAGCTATTTATTATATAAAAAAATATGATAAATTATTATCTGGTGCCTCTGGCATACAGGGTTCTTATATATTCATGAAATATATTCATAAAACCAAGTCATGTACCGAGGTGTGTGGTAGGAAAATGAATTTTAATAGTGTTCACTTGAAGCTAAACAAAGAAGGAAGAAGTTTAATAAAAGGTTTACTATAGTTTAGTCATGTTCCTGGTCGATGACTGATTTTCAAAAGTCACAAGTTCCTCGTATTCAGAATCGGGTTACGCACCTGCTTGAGAGTTTCTGAGCTCCAATTTAGGGATAAATTCACATATTTACAATTTAGTTTGGTTTAATTTAATTTGAATCTATTTATCTCTATAAAGCTGCGTAGTGACAATGTCCATTGTTAAAGGCACTGTACAAATAAACTGAATTGAAATTGAAATTGAAACTTTCGGATTTACACACAAAAAAAAAATTCAGTGAATTCAAATTCACAATAGCGCTTTGGTCTGTAGTTATATCTAACGTGTAAATACCAGTGTGCACAATTTTTGTCAATATTACATAAATACTTCCTAAACAAGTGTGAACTCTGAACATTAAGCCTGTGTTACTGAACTGTCCTTAATTAGCTTAGCATTAGAAAGCAGCGGATTTGAATTTGAGGCTTGTTTTGGGTGAAATCTCCGAGCTGATTATGTAACATATACTGTGTTTATGTCAGGATTGAAAAAAAAAAGGTTAATGTCGCTAAAGGAACATTTGAGACCGCAGGTGCACACATATACATACAAATATCTATATTTCAGATCTCTTAAAATGCTTTACAGGCTGCAAATCACTGGCCAAGTTTGTCTTATTAGATTTCTCCAAAAATCTTCTCTAAGAAAGTGTGTTTTTCGTTCAAATCTCTGCAGAAGGAACGATTTAAACAACGCGTAACACCCAGAAGACATCACATCGGTTTGAAGTGTTGAAACGTTGTGGATCTATTTTTTTTTTTTCTTCTACATTAAGTGACCTTTAAGAGCACGCTGACATTCCGTCGGATGAATTTCGCTATTCGTGTGACGATAGAAGTAAATAAACAAATTTTTCATATGGCTCTGTTGACCTTTGAGATCTTTATCTCTGTAGACTCTATGTACTCTAAAACACACTTTTCGGTAGACGTTGCCCTTTTATTAAAAAATCTATGACTATATTACACAGATACTATTATTCTATATACACTGCCCTCCAAAAGTTTGGAAACGCCTGAACAAAATAGGGTTTTTGGGCAATATCAGCATAAATCCTCTTTAGTTAGTGACCATTTTGCATTGATAATAAGCGACAACACTAGGCATCCGAGCAGTCAGTTTATTCAAACATTGACTTGATATATTACTCCAAGCCTCCTGGAGGATTGCCCAAAGATGATTCACACTGGTTGGACACTTCTTACGGACATCACGGTCCAGTTCCTCCCATAGCAGCTCAATGGGGTTAAGGTCAG
>CM040988.1:3288944-3310696 GCA_022985145.1 Pangasius djambal | reverse complement strand
GGATGAAAAAAAAAAAAGTATATAATATATAAGTAATTTTGCCATTGCTGGAGTTCGACTGCCAGTTTATTGTGCATAGACTCGAAAACAAAAAAAAAATTATCCTCATGACTTTTATGAATGAGAACTCCTTCCCACCTTCAGGTGTTCACGCTAAAACAGCCGAGCATTTCAAAAGGCCGAATTTACGACGCAGTCTCACAAACCATAATCTTAAATACGAAGGCATTAACACGATATATAAATGAGTAAATTCAGCGTAAAAATCAACACGTTTTTCCTTTTTTCGTTTTTTAGTAGTATGTTCGACCAACTTAAAAAATATTTTAGTTTTATTTGGAAACTATTTTTTTTTTAATCGCATCTAGTGAACCAGAGGAAAATTCGGAGTTGAGTCCATTCAAATATTTAGGCAAGACCCCAACAAAGCAAATATGAATTAAAGTACGTAATGTTTTAGCATTACGTGCTTTAAATTTTATGTACTAGCATCTTGCGTAATGTTTATAGTGAAAATTAGCCATCATTAGCCAAGATTAGCCAAATTCATCTTTGAAGCATGCTAGCCTGACACTTTGAGCATTCAGCTTGGTGTAGCTTGCTAGCTAATACCCAATAAAACCTACAAAATAAAAAAAAAAAAGCTAATTTCTTTAAAAGCAATATTTAAAACTAAGCTAACAGTTTCTTTGGTGATTTCTAAGTGAAACTGGACGTGTGTTGGTGTTAGCACTCGGGTGCTTCAGTTGTACTGCATTTGCCTTTAATGGTAAGATCAGAGTGCCTTTTGTGTTGCTTTAACGATGAATATTAAGAATGAAGAAAATCATGATGTTAGTAATATAATCATAGCACAATTAAATTGGGATTACTTAAAAAAAAACATGCAAATCGTTCCCCTTATCCCTGTGAAACGTTCCTTCTAATCCCTCTTCAGAACCACAAGCTGAGACGGGAGGAAAACAGCAGCACTGAGTATCCGCCTAGGTCAGATTTCACACTGTCGTGAACTGCTGGATGTTATTTATTCAGTCTGAAGCATTATTGAACCCTCGGGGCAATACAGCGATCATAACCGTCAGCTTCTCCATCTGATCTTTAAAATTTCCACCTCACATCCTGATTCTCCGAGCTGTAGATTCTAAAGATGGGATGGGTACTAGCGGAGAACATTTCTGCCTTTCGTGAAGTTTAAAATGTAATTTTATTAATGATTTTTGAAAATGATCATGGTTATGTAGAGCAGAAGAGCTGGTGTCTAAATGTATCATCTGTTGGAGGTTGCTTTATTTCAGTTCCAGTACCCGATTATTTAGAACAGTGCTTGTTAAATAATGGACCATGTTTGAGATTCAGCTACTGCAAAGTATTTCAGTGGCTTTAACTAAATACTCCAAAAAATAATAATGTAGTATAATCGATAAATTTGTGGGAAAAAAAATGATTTTCGTAGTTCAGCAAATAAGGCAAAACACTACATGCAGAGACAAAAAGTATTTTATTTATTTATTTATTTATTTTAGATTTTTTTTGGATAAATTGCATCTAACACATATTCAGCTAAACTGTAGTAATAAAAAAATCTCAACAGAACAATCACCAGAAAAAAGGCTGTTTTTTCCACTCATGACTACCGCATTTTCTGAAACATAGCCACTTTGAAGAAGACTTTAAGCTCCGCCCACTTCACAATTGCTCCATTACTGTTTCCTGCTCTCTCTCTCTCTCTCTCTCTCTCTCTATATATATATATATATATATATATATATATATATATATATATATAGTGTGTGTGCCAAGCTGTGTGTCATTATGATATACACATCAATTTCCTTATTTATAACCTTTATATTATTTATAACCAGTTATAACATCCACATTGATGCACTACAAAGCTACATAATATAAACTACATCATCTACAATGTATTTTTAATAACTGTTCCTCAAAGTCTGCTTTTTTTCTATATTCAGACCCAAAAATATCCAATTAGACGTTCAATAAAAAAAAAATTGTAAGAATATCAGCCAACTGGCAAAAAAAAAATTGTTTAAAGATGATTTGTCCACTTAAAGTTCATATCAAACATATAAAAAATAAAATAAATATACATTTCATAGAACTATGAACAGAAGCATATTGGCCTGCTGAGTAGCAAAAATGATTTGCTAGCTAGCTAGTGGAAAAATTAATTATGTCAGCCATTTTTTTTTTTTTTTAAATGAGACAGATTGCAATGTTTTTCTGGCAAGTTCTAGTTCCTGAAGTCCAGATTGATGTTCAGTGAACCTCTAAAATGTCAATCTCTTAGGGTGAGACAGAAATCCTACAAAGGAAAATGGAGGAAGGAAAGCACCAAATGTGTTTCTAGGAGAGTTTTAATCATTAAAGCATAGGGCTAGAGTTTGTTTGTTTGTTGAAGTTTCTTCAGGCAGTAAGTGATGGACAGCAGAGGAACCTGACAGAACATTGAGTGATGAGTAAAACCCTGAATGCTTGCTGAGACATCTTCTGATTTAAGACACACTAGGTCAATTTTACCCACCATGGATCCATCTTCTGTCTATCTCTCCATTCTGTAGCAGCATGGAGGTTCACTCATGCTGTCCCTGTGTTAAAAACCTGACACACTCATTGAATAAAACATTGAGCTAAAAGCTTTGATGAAGTTTCCTAAAAGCACTCTGGGAGACATCCCAACGATGAGTGATGGAAGTGTCTCAGAGGATGTTCTTGAGTATTCCAGTAGGTTTGAGATGTTTTATAGATTGCCAGATTGCTAAGGAGCAAGAGGCTCAAAAATGCAAAAGCTACAAGCTACAAGACTTCACAAACAGACCAAAGAGACAAAGGAACAGGAAGGTGTAAATAACTGAACTAATAAAGGGCTGAACTCGGAACAGGTGCCCACATTAGGGAAACAAACCAATGGGACAGAAAGCAAAACATAGATACAGTATGTTTATGAGGTGTGATTTTACACCTAATAGGTGTAGCATTTGCCGAAAATAAAAATATTTGGTGAACCATGCCGTAAAAAGAGCATGGTATATACTTACAAAACGTTAAAATATTTATATGCGATCGTGTTTCTGATTGGCTGGTGATGGTGAAATACATCACTCTTTGTGACAATTGATCTATGATCACGTGATGCACTACTAGTTATGATGTCGTTCGTGCAACCGAAATTCTACTAGGTTTAAAATCTCAATGTATGGTTTAGGATCGGCTTTACACAACGAAAGCATTGAAGTGTTAGTTCCTTAAACCAGGATCCGCCAATCAAATGGCTTCCAAGCTGACAGTATTGATTGTGGTTGAATTTTAATGGTAGAAATGCATCTGGATGGACTGATGATTGAAGAAAGCTGACAGAAATGAAACCTTGTGCTTAAAGTATTCGAAGGTGGATGGGGTGCATCCTGAATATTTTGAAGTCTCAAAAGTTCAGCGCTTCTCCTGACTCGTCTCTTTCTCTCTCCACAGGTAAGTGTGCAGCCCTTTCCCTGACTTGACTGTGAACCTGATCCATAATGGAGGTGGTGGTTTCTAAGAACATTGGCGTAAGATCCACCTAACCTCATTCTCGGTCTTCTTTTTATTCTGTTTCTTTCCCTTGTTCACTTTTCTTGTTTGTGCTCTTTGGTTTGTTCTATACTGCTGGGAGTAGCTAATGGTTCAAAAATCCGATTGAGTCATCGATACTGATTAGAACCCAGACACCATGTGTGGAACGATAAATCTCTAAAAAAAAACAAAAAAACAAATAAAAATAACGGTTCCAGCTCCTTCTGCCGGTGCCTTAATCCAATTTGCTGCTGTATAATTGACTGAGCTTATTTGTCGAAGAAGAATTGAGTCTCATTGGGTGAGACGGAAGGCCTGGTTCTACTTTTCCATGCCAATGTTAGCCAATTGCCTCGTGTTTTCCTGAGTAGCTGCTGAACTAACCAGTGCGGAAGAAACGGATTAGCCCTCATGGTTATTGATTTAGCTGGCGAGTTGGAATTCTAGTTGAATAAACCTCACATTCTTCGCACTGTTGACTTACATACCAATCGAAAGCACAGTCATACCCCATCTGACTCAACCACCAACCAAAGCTAGACTTTACACTTTATAGAAAGATTATTATTCTTGCTGGAATTCTGACAGCCAATATTTCCATCTGTCAAAATCCACGAGGAATAATACTATAATATGTCACAAGCTAGAGGAGAGAGTAGAATGAGAAAACCGTTGCTCAGGAGCGATTAAGAGCACAGCATGCTCTAGGCAGGATACTAAAAGACACTAAAAAGCAATCAGAGAAGCACCTGTTAAGCGAGGAATCAAACACGGCTGGGTGGCGTGATGACGTGACGTTACTGTTACCACCACAGAGTTGATTAGTTTCCAGTAACAACACCTCCTGAAGTGTTTTATGTCTCTTATACCACAGCAATTTGCCAATGATTACAATTTCTTTCTCCATTTTTAGGTCTAGATTTGTCTACCTTTTCGTTTCCGTAGTAACGACTCGTTCACCGGGACTTGTACTGTACTGATGTGTAATCTTTGACATGGTGAAGTTAGTAAGGAGGTAAGGAGATTAATCCTTTATTTAACGTTTATGGAAGGAGTCTCCAGTGTCAGCGCTTTGTAACAGTCAGAGGTAAAGCTGCAACTTTAAGCTTTCTGATATCTTCCGGATAGATGAGTTTATGCGTTGAGTTTTCTCAGAAACCTATGTTTTTGTTTTTTTTTTAGATTATTAATTTAGGTGAGAAAATCGCTGCTATGCTAACACACGTGAGAACAGGAACTAACTCATATCGACGACGTTCCACAACATTAAATGTAACTATAACTGGATAAACTTGTATTGCTAATTGCTGGTAAGTCACCACCTTGTCGTTGATTACTTATCTATGACAGCACTGCACAGAGTTTCATTCCTCACTTATTTCTGATTATGTCTGGTCTAGTCGAAGAATATTTAATCGATTTATTTTCCATCTTGCCTAATGGACTGTAGGAGTAGTAACCATTAGTATTTATTGGTAACCTGGCAACGTGGTGACGCATAGCTGCGTTCGAAGCCCATCTCAAACTATTACTTTAATAGATTTATGAGACAGCACAAGCTTTCGGAAGTTATACCTCTTGTCCTATAACAACCAACAACATTGATTCAAGATGCAAGCTAACGATGCCTAGTGTGACATCCCGTTAATCACGTGACACGAGTGCTTACACGGCTGAAATGAATCTTTGTCTGACAGTTAGACATGAAATCCCGCCACAGAAAGGCGTAACAGCGACACCTTCCAGTGCCGTTTTGCTCTCCGATATTTTGGTGACGTTTGTATTATGTATTTTCCGAACTAAAATTCTTTCACTCAGCCTTCACAATGCGCATCCTCATCCTCTTCATTTTCCTCAACTGAGCAATAATTTCCATATTCATCTGCCAGCATAAGGAAGGAAAGCCATTTATTTTAGGTGTTGTATCATCTCCGTTAAAAAAAAAATGCTGTGAGGATCCTCAGTGGAATATCAATGACATTAAATGTCAGATGTATTTCTCAGCACTTGGTACTTCCCATAATCCTTCTGTGGACCTGGTGAGGATGGATATTCCCCTCTATGCAGGAGCAAAAGGAAAAAGGAACATTTATCTCTGAACTATGCTTCAGAGGAGCAGGGTAGAGAAAATAATCTAGTGTTCTTTGTTAATGGCTTTTGCCTTTTTCCATTATCTGGTCTGCAGTAAATTCCGATTTAAAAGCGTCTGAAAGGCTGCTTAGCATTCAGCCCAGTGGATGACGGCAGTTTGGAGTGATTTAATGTTTCTGGCTGAAATCAGGCAGTGCTGGGAGAAATGCTTTGAAAAGAAAAAGGGAGGTTTTTTTTTTTTTTGGAAATAACATAACACATTATTTGTCATTTTAACAAAAAAAAGGCAATAAGTGGTATATCATTATACTAAAGTGGTCATACATAACCCATCAATCTGATATCACCAACATGATCTCGTATAAAGTGGTATAAATAGATACCGAGGTTAATATTAGGGTTAATACTGAGGTTAGTGTTTATATTCTTTCTGACTACTTTATTGATATGAAATTTAACAAAATCTATCCACATCACTCTTGTGCATTTAAAGTATTGTCTTATGAATGTCTAATATCTTGTTAAAGAAAAAAAAAAAAAGTTCAAATTTGAATGAAAATCATCTTCAAACCCACATATCTATGTGGTAACTTTTCATCTGAGATGTGCTATAGGTCACTGCCAATCCATCAATCAATCCTACAACGACTGTGTACACAAGTACACATGATGCGTTTTTTTTAATTTCTCCTTTACTTTGAAAAAAAAAAAAAAGAATTTTACTTTTTCAGTGTACTTTACTCATTTTATGGAATTTTACTCACAAAAAAAAACCCAAAAAAAACGCATTTTACTCAAATCTTCCAAAGACTCAATACAAATCCTTCACACCTTGTTTTTTTCTTTTCCATTTCTTTTTTTTTTTTGTCAACTAACAATTTAATCAATCAAACTTTCTGTGTTTTTGTGCATTCTGTGCAGCTTAAATTTAAACAGCCGAATCAAATCTCATCTCAGTTAACTTTCTTACCTTAAAGTTTAAAAAAAAAAAAAAAAAAAAAAAAAAAAAAAAAAAAAAAAAAAAAAAAAAAAAAAAAAAAAAAAAAAAAAAAAAACGTTTTCTTGGAAAAAGAAAGAATGAGGAAAATCACCCAAGTTTGGGGATGTTGTAACTTTCACTTTTGCCAGAATAAAATTGAGACAACCCCATGTACTTTCACTTAAGTATCATTTTTTTACACAAAACAATGTTTTAAAATAATAAACAGCGTTTTGAACAATGTATGTATTTTAACAATAGTACTGAAATAATAATAATAATAATAATAATAATAATAATAATAATAATAATAATAATAATAGGATCAACTAGCAAGTGAGTGCAAGCTGAATTAAACAAAAAATTTATGATAAGTTTTCTCAATATTTTATCGCAAATTGATTTTGGTGCATTAGGGATTGCTGTTCAGGTTTGTACTATTACTTTTTGTTGCTTTTTTTTTTTCTCATTTAACAAGCAATTTGTGGCTCAATTTAAACCCAACACAAACAAACTCCTTTGCTACAGAGTCCCTAAAGGCATGAACAGTAATGGAAATGACCTTTCCTTTAACACAGCATGAACGTATAGTCAAGCAGTAAAGACCAAATTTCATTGTACTAGTTATAAAATAAACTTTTTTTGTTCAGCATGGTTCTGGTTTTTAAAGGGACTTGATAAGCGCAGCACTTATTTATATGCTAATTCACAAAAGGCTATATATCAGGCATTAGCTGCTCTTCAGTAGAGTGGAGATGAGAATCCTGAGTGCGTCAGCTTCCTGCTGTTTAAACCAGATTTGTACAACAGGTGATGAAGTGTAGTTTTCTAAAAAAAAAAAAAGAAAAAAAAAATTACATAGAATGCTATATTTATAGTATTCATTTAGAAAAATTGTGCATCATGGGATAATAACTTGGACTGATTGGTGTAGCAGTTTAAAAAAAAAAACACTAGCAATGTACCAGTCACTATAACTAGTTATGTTAATATCCACAACACAGATGTCAAAAACTACCAAATAACTGAGTATGAATAAAAACGCGATTAGCTTAGGATGAAAGGAAGGCTTAGAGGGCATGGCTTTTCTTACAACTTTACGTATTATCTCCCTCTTCTGCTGCCGTGGTCCCTGATATTCGGACTTGTGTAGGAGATTCCGTCCATGCTATAGCGGTGGTTGGTCAAAATATTATGATCGTATCGGCACTGGTTTAGTTTTGCATGTTACTGATCATTAATTCCTCACTAATTTTTATCTTAAGGACCACCCAAATGTCCATTCGGCAACATTTATAGAATGACTTAATTACTTCCAAGATTTCTTTTTTTCTGTTTTAGTGGTCCCCTTGGAAATTGTGAAGAAATTTACAAAAAAAAAATGTGTGGAACGAAGTAAAGACTGACCAATATGGCTGACAGAGTGGTACAGTGTGTAGTGTACTGTGTGTATGGAGTTTTGCGTGTTCTCCCCAGGTCCATGTGGGTTTCCTCCAGGTCCTCCGGCTTCCTCCAAACTCCCAAAACATGCCAGTAGGTGAACGGGCTATGCTTCATTGCCCCTAGGTGTCAATTTGCGTGTGGATGGGTGTGTATGATGAACAGGCGCTCCGATCCATTCAGGAGGTATTCCTCCTTTCTCCTGAGAAAATAATGAGAAATCTGAAGATTTATGATTTAAGATTTATGAAAGTGCTTAGATGGGGATTTGCATATAATTGAGACTTCCAGTCCTCCAGTGGGCTTCATTTGTTAAAATCTTTTCTTTTTTTTTTTGCACAACAGTTCCATTTTCTGTCAAATAAGGTATCTTTTTTTGTTGTTACTGCTATGCTAATCACTAGGTGTATCGGTGTCTTCTGTGCAAAGGTCGCATGTGATTTAATCGCATCAGGAACATTGTATCAAAGCTGTGAATCACACGGATCTCATTGATGTGATAGATAGAGGCATTATCTGGGACATGACAGATCCATTTCTGATTATATTTCATCTAAAACCTTGTTCTAAATAGAGCTACAGCATCAAACAGGAACAAATAGCATTGTTAAAGGGCAGATAGGAGTGAGAGGGTGCACAGACTTTTAATTATGATATCATAGCATGGCAGGATTAGAGAACCAGATCCGTAATCGTGCACAGACGTGTCCATAAAACAGGCGAGGCAGAGAGACACAATTATCTGAACCAAGACACAAGGAGAACTTCAGCTTTGGCATGCAAGACATCGCAAAGAGGCGCAAATCACATGTTCAGCCTGGAAATGAAACTGTAATGAAGCAAAAGGGAAGCGTTCATGACATGCGGTGTGGGTGAAATGTCATGCTACGTTTACTAAACTCTGCCCAGAACCAGTGTGAAGTACACAGTATGAGATGTATTCAGAGTCGGGGACTTAAGTTCCAAAGTTAAATCAAAATTTACACAGGGAAAGTTCCTTGTATTCAGAATCAGGTTATGCACATGCCTAAGTCAAATTTGGTTGTAATTATCTCTGCAAATGTGGCTGGTGAGCGAACGACTGTTTATAGCAGCTATAATATAAGTAACAACAGTAACGAACTTGTTTTATGGACAATTTGCAACATTTAATGTAACTATAAATGGATAAAAATTATGTCATTCTTTAATTAATAAAACCTATAATTGTTAGCAATTTGATGTAGTATAAGAGAAATAAAACACTTGTGCTGTTACTGGAAAGTTCTAACTGTAACTCCGCTTCATCACACCATCCTGTTGTTGATTAATTTCCTCTAACAGCACCACACAAAGTGTTTTATTCCTTATTTCATGTATTAATTTGTGATATGAATTAGATTTTATTGATTAGTTAAGATAAAGTTTAAGTAAAAGATGATCAAATTTAGTAATGATTAAGATTTTGAATTTAAGAATTTTTATGATGATTATTTTTATGGATTGTGGATTCATGTTATAATAAAATGTTGAAGTGAATTAGAGAGCCTTTTTTTTTTGGAAGAAGAATAAAAATTATGGAGGCGTGAACCATGATTTTATAATCCAAAGCCAAGAGTTCAGCTAATTGACAGGATGTTTGATTGCATGGTTCGCATAATTGGTGCCAGAAGAAATATCCATGGGCAGAGCTCTTCTTCTCTGTCGAGTGGGAGAACTCCTTGGCAGGGTGGACAGTTGGAGGAATCTTTAATCAGTTTCTAGTGAAATTCTTAGCTCCCTCTTCTGAGACTTTTGAGACTTTGACCCAGATATAACCCGGAGATTAAGCATAATGAGGCTTTGTAGATCGGGATTGCTTCGTACGAGTTGAATGGCAAGCCGTTGTGGGGCAATTAAAATCAAAATTCGCTTGACTCCACACTCGCATTGCAGTTTAATCTGTGAAATATTCAAAAGAACAAGAAAAAACAATGAAATATGAAGATAAATTGTAAAAGAAAATCTTTAACTCCCCATTTAAAATTCTTACTAGAAATGGGATACATGGTCTCCGCTCCTCATTTTTTGGGGATCTTTAATTGATCACACTTCCTGGGTTGCCTGAGTGATGTCAGAGTCTTAAAAGAACATTTTTATCCTTCCACTTCTAGAATACAAGAGCATCTGTGACTAGAAATATGCATGACCTTGTTTCTGAATGTATTTAGCTGTGGAAGTTATAATTATACCACTATCAGAACGTGTAACGAGAATAACATAGGACCCAATATAGAGCTTTGAGGTACACCATAAAAAACAGCCATTAGACACGTGATAACCAATTCTAACAAAGTCTTAGCTTTCAGTTAATAAGCGGAAAGCTAATTCTAACCAGTTCCAAGATGTCCAAATCAGTTTTAAAAACTATTAATGAATCCACTGAGATCCAATACACCAGGGCCTGATACATCATCCTCATTAGCATTTAGTCTCAGCTCATTAACTACAATTAGCTGTCACGGTATTCACATATCAAACCATAATAGAATACTTAAATACAAACATTCTGGCACACAGACATATTTGGACTTGATTTGCATCTCATTTAGCTGTGCGCTAGTTCTACATCGCAGCCGGTATGCATTTCGTTCAACAGCCTCAGAATGATAATCAGGACAGAGGGAAATGAGTTACATGTAAAGTCGTGGACACCGAGAGGTGATGTCCATTTTACCCATCATGCGGTGGGGTTTAATGAGGCCTCAAAGGCTTTTTGCTCTCGCACATGCTTCAGCTTACAGATGATAAAGCTCCTGCAGACTGTAACACAAAGCCACGATCAAATATTGAAGTGCTGGAGGAAGTTTTGATATTGTGCTCGAGAGATGAACAGCTTCTGGGATTTCTGGATCTGTGAAGAGCGCTTTTGATTTTTATCTGACATGTTTAATGTTTGACCTTTATTTGCAGTCAGACTTGCAGCGATGACATACTGATAGAAAGAGATAGATCAGAAAGAATTGCTGGAAAATGAGTGTAAACAGAAACATAGACAGAATCCCTGCCAATATCAATGTGAACACAGGGAGGGAACATTCATGCCTAGCCAGTGAAAGCACTAATGTTGGACAACGTTGGAAAAGCTATTTACCTGTATTTATATGATATTATATTATATGATATTATATTATATTATACTTTAGAATGAATAGCTATAGTGAATGCTACACAATTATAATTCATGATCCTGTAATTATAATTGTATAGAATGCTATACAGTTAAAATTACAGTAGCATGAATTGATTGATGATAAGATTTTTGGCTTTGCATTGATTTATTATGTGGAGTGATTACCCAGGCAAAATGTTTATATATATTTATATATTAATGTTTTAATGACATTAAACCCATTATTATAAAATATAAAGAATATGGCACAGCCATGGCTCTGCCTATAGTGGACACCATAAACCAAAGGTCAGTGACCAGGTAAAGATGAAATTAATCAGAGAAGCTTCTCCAAGAGGCTTCTCTCAACATGAGGCTACCACCACCATGCTTCACAGGTGGACTCCATTCAACTAATTATGTGACTTCTAATGGCATTGTGGGTATTTTCCCAGCAGTGGGTGGGGGTGAATACTTATGCATTTTATGCATCCCCCACTTTAATATTCTGGGTTGTTTTGTATAGACAAGAATACCATTTCAGTTCCATGTTATTAAAGGTGGAAAAGCTGAAGGGGAGGGGTGAATACTTATGCCACTTAGGCCACTGTATGTCCTCTAAATATCCGCTTATATTCGTATTGAGGATAAATATTCTAATCGTCATTTTTGTCATACATTTTTGTTTAATTAGCATCATACTAAATTTAAAGCTAACACAATGGTAAATTGCAGGCATTTCACTTGGCATAATGCTAACTTTCACTCATGCAGTTTATTTAACATGGTGGTAGGGTCAGACAATTTAACATTATTTAACAATTTAATTTAATTTTCTGTTATTTCACTTAAAATGATGCTAAATTTCAGCCGTTTCAATCGATTTAGCATGGCTGTAGGGTCAGACAATTGCTAATTTTCTGGGTATTTCGCTTAGAATGATGCTAATCTTCGGCAAGGACTTTTACTTTTCAGGCATTTCATTTATGACTATGAAGTATTTTGTAGCAGTTACTAACTGATACTATTTCCTGTGGCTCAGCTCAAGGTAGCTGCTGGTGTAGAGGGGGAAAAAAAAATCTGAGAAAATAATTTCTCAGTCCAAATCTTTCAGCTTTAAGCTCCATCCTATACAAGGTCAGGTCTCTCAGGATCAGATATAAGCGGCTCCGGCGAGTACGACAGGTCACAGAGAGCCGCTGAACGGACAGAACCAGATCAAAGCGGTCCACACATATGGCCTGAAAGTCATCAGACATCCAGGTGGTACAATATGCTCCCAGTGCGAGGTGGAAAACAATAAAGCTGACGTCCTCTGGGACTGATAAACAAGTCACGGCAGAGCTGACGGTTACAGTGACAGCACAGTGGAGTGTAAAAGTACTGAAAATGGAGCAAGCGACACATGGCTTTTCCTTTTCTATGCGCACACACCCACCGCTTCGGCAACAAGCCACATTTGATTGGAGATTTTCCCAATTCTGTGCAAATGACTCTGTAAATTGACAAATCCAAATGACTGGCTTAAACTTGATTGATTCGTCCAAATGATTCCTATGGCGTGTGTTGCGTCAGTTCCCCACTTGACTTTAGTTCCTACCTGCAATTAGTTTCCATTTACATGTCGATTGTACAAAAGTGGAAGAACTTCGAGCGTTTATAACCGCGGTTTCATCTTGTCTTGTCATATTTGACCTCTCAATAAATCTATACAGATATTATGAAGAAAAATGAAGCTTATAAAGAAGTAGCAAAAAATCGTTAGTGCCTCTAGTGAGCTCTATTTAGCGCTAATACAGCTAGTTTGTTTTGCTAATCTAATCTGACAATGACGCTAGTTTGAGGCTGAGCACGTAACATAAACGTAAATTAAACGACCGGTTTTCACAGTGATTAGTGTAAATAATTTAAAGCTCACCTTGCTAGCCTGTTAAAACAGTCCTTCTCTTTGTCATCATCATTCGCAAATTAGCTGTTGGTCTACCGCAGATTCTGAACAAAGTTGGTCATATATTGATCGTATCGTATCATAGCAGAATCACTGGTATCACAAATATCAAATTGTTGCCTTAAGAATCGAAAACGTATCGTATTATGTAGAAGCCTGACGTTTACACCGCATTCCCGATCAAAACAACAACGACGACGACGCCCACTAGCAACAACAGCTACACAGCAGTCGCTACACCCCCACAAGACAAAAGCTACAAGCGACTTGGCTACCTTTAATTTTACATACAGTATGTTTGACCATCTTTACGCATAAGTGACAGAAGCAACAAATGAGAAACGACTGTTACGTCACATCTCTCCGGCACCTTAAAGCTTTTACTGTCCGCATAACTCAGCTGTGATGTATGGACCCATCACTCTAATTGATTTTATTTTTCATTTGTGAACCCCTTCCTGCGCTGTAACTCCATTCAGTTTGATCACTACCATTTAATATTAATCGCAGCTGTCTCCTGTAATATTTCTCTCTTAAAGCTGAAAGATGAACTAGAAATCAAAGCAGGCATCTATTATTATTATTATATAATACAGTATATCATTATTATAACAGGAATTACTTTATATCAGATTGTCATTGTCATTGTGACTCTATTAAAAGTTGTGTTTTTTTTTTTTTCCTGGTCTTATCTGGCTTTACCACATTTCTTATCTCCGGGGTTAGTGTAGATGACGGAGCAATGCATCAGCTCTATGCACGCTGTGGCGAGATGTGAGAAAATCGAATAGCTAGGGACGTCCACACCAGGAGCTCCTGTGGATTTGTTGTTTTTCTGCCATATTTCTGCAAATGATTAGTTGCTTGGTCACTGTGTTTGGCTCATCTTGTGAGAATGGGTATACTTCTAATAAATATGCTGGCTTTCTGCGCACCTGATATAAAGGTTAGGACGTTTGTTTTAATCCCAGCGCCGTTAATCAAGTCCCGTATCAGAGCAACAGCTGAACGAGCTAGAGAGCAAAAAGCAGTTTGTAATACAATCTCGCTGACAGTTTTCTAGCTTTAGACTTTCCTGAGCTGCACAGTGACAATGATTACCATAAAGCTTCTAATATACAGTACACAGCATCAAGACCCTGCACCTGCACATTACATTTTGGCAACATCACCATTGCAACTGAACATTCATTATTTAATAAATATTTCTCCAACATGTTAAGTTTTTATTATTCCAAGAATTCATTAATATCTGAGTTGCAGTGAATAAAACTAGTCAAAATTGACTATTGGTCAAAATTGTACTTGTACGCCAATAATAACAAATGACACGCAAAATATTTAGAGCCTCATATCTAAAGCCCTTAGATATGGTTTAACAGATCATTCTTTGTAGATATGTCTCTGTTCTCAGAACACATGTTTTTGACTCGAAGCAGTTGATTCTTTGACGCGTAGCAGAGCTGACAAAGAGAAACACCAGCCTACTGTTTCGTTTCTTCTTCTTTCTACTTTCCTTCTTTCTTCCGTTGACTCAATCTGCTATCCCGAGAGAACGTGTACGACTCAGAGCTTGACTAGCTCACACAGATTATTTTCATTTTCATTTAATAAGTAATTCAGAGTTGGTGACTTAGGTTCAAAAGAAACATTACTGTTTATGTTGGGAAAGTTCCTTGTATTCAGAGTCGGGTTACGCACGTCCTTAAGTCGATTTTTCTGCACTCTGCATTCAGATTATTAAATTCACCTGCGTGTAGTTTATACCTCTGAACTTGCCAGACATTCCTTTGATAGAAGTGTCTGAGACAGTGCGTCTATACCAACACCTTTAAACATAAGCATAAGTTTTGTTTTTGTTGCTGTTTTTTTTAAGCCGTCAAGTGCATCCCAATTAAAAAGCATTGTGGGCTTGAATACATTTAAATGCTTATTACACCACACAAGTGGTGTGTAGATATACCGAATCAAGAGCCTCGTATCAAACAGTATGATGTAATAAGCTGTATGGTTACACCGCTATACAGTACATCAGCCATTGTTCTTTTCAGAAAACTCCGCTTTGCGGCTGCCTCTACGATTATGAAATCGTAACCCAGAGCTTCAATCCATCACCATCAATCCTAGTTTGAGGTGCAGTAATGGGACTGGTGGTGCAGTACAGTAGAAAAGAGAGACAAAATGTGAACATGAATGCTAGTAGTAGAGCAGGACTAGAAATGAGGGGTGTTTTTAATGTCCTGTAAAACAGCACTTAGCTGATTTAGTTGCTCAAGTCTCTGTATGATGAATGGGTCATTAAATACCGATTCATCACATTGAAAAATAGATATGATATCCAATAATGATGGAGTGTAACATGGTTTTGTAGCGTATGCAGTATTTCTTAAGTGGTAAAAGACTCGTAACACCAAAAAGGCAATCTAAAGAGCTTCATTCTAGGACTGTGAGGATAAATGATGAACTGATAATGATTAGCTAAATCAGCTTATCTGTTTGCTAAACCGGGACAGTTATTATCTGAGTGTCCTGCCATAGATCTGGGATGTCCTTGCATTTGTCAAGATAAAAAAAAAATCCTTTTTGTCAACACAAATAAAATAATCAGTGATGCAGCATTATAACAGTTTATGTTATAAATAGGCTTTCCCTCACCAGCCTCTCTTAATAATACAAGTAGCTCGTCATGTTACTGAGAAATGGCGAAGCTTCCTTTGTTCTGAAGATGTCTGAAAGCTTACAGCGTGAACATGTGTTACAATGTCTAAAAACATTAGCATTGCATTTTTCCTGGGGGCCAAGGTTGCTAGCAAGTAAGGAAAGCTTATAAGCTAGCATCTTAGCACGTCTAAATCAAGACTCACAAAGACCAATCTTTAGGCCATGCCTTCTTGCTGAGTCTGGTGTTGGTGTGGAGTGACACCAAATGATGTGTCTTCCACCTGATCTCTTGACGTCCTGAGATTTTAACGTACAACCTTCTGGTCACCAGCGCAGAACCTTGACCACTACGCTACAACTGTGTATTGATCTGTGACCTCCCGACGTGCCATGAAAATCAAACTGACCTTTTTAAAATTCCCTCACTTCCCTTTCGTTGGCCTTCCTGTTCTAGTGACTTACACCGCCAGTGTTCGACAAGCTCGACCCAGATCAGCGTGAACTATCGTGATGCTGTCAGAGAAGGTGAGGTTTCCGACAGCGAGGAAAGAGCACAGTGTCTTACAAGCACAAAAACGTGCGAGTGAAATTTTCAGTATCACAGAAATCACTCATATTTCTTTACGATTTCTTTAACAATCCAGCCAGCTAAGAGGCTAAACACTCCTCTACTCATTAAGTAAAAGAGTTTCACCCAGTAAATGAAGCAGAAAAATGGTAATATTTGGTGGTGCAGGTAGATAAGATAAAGAGCCTCCTGAATTATTTCATTACAGGGCACTCTAACAAAAAAAAAAAAAAAAAAAACACATCTTCCTAGCTAGTGAGCACTTTAAGAAGATGAATCTCTCACTGTGTTTGGTTCACATATCCATTATCACTTCTATTCATTTTCCTAGTACAGTTTAATAAAATTAAACAAAAATAAGATGAATGGCTCATGAATCTAATTGGTTCAAAGAGCACTAATTTGCATTGTTAAATAATCCAGCTGGGAGAATGCTAATAAGCATAACTCATGTTCTAAATGAACAGCTTTAAATCATTATTTACTGCACTAATAATCTAGATTTAAATTCTATTCAATTACTATTCAATTGTTAGTCTACTTAAAATATTCATTTATTTGATTTGTACAGTTTGCTTTACTGACAGGCACAGAGGTCATGCCTCCTTCAGTCACAGTGACTGGCAGAGAGGCCACGCCTCCTTTAGTGACAGTGACTGGCACAGAGGCCACGCCTCCTTTAGTGACAGTAACTGGCACAGAGGCCATGCCTCCTTCAGTCACAGTGACTGGCAGAGAGGTCACGCCTCCCCTTCTGGCAATAATAGAGGCCATGCCCACGTCACTGAGACTCACAGGCACAGAGGCCACACCTTCTTTACACTGAGAATGATAGGCACACAGGTCAGGTTTTTACTGAGACTGATAGACATGGAGGCCACACCTCCTTTACTGGCAAAAAATAGAGGAAATACCTTCACCTTCACTGACAATGGCATAAACAGAGGCCAACCTCATTCGCTGAGACTGATAGGCATGGAAGCCACGCCTGCTTTACGGAGACTGATAGGCACAGTGGCCACGCCTCCTTTACTGGCAATAATAAAGGCCACACCTCCTTCATAGAGGTTGAGATGGACAGAGGTCATGCTTCCTCTACTGACACTGACAGGTACTGAGGCCATGCCTTCTTTACTGAGACTGATAGGCACATAGGCCACACCTCCTTTACTGAGACTGATAGGCACATAGGCCACACCTCCTTTACTGAGACTGATAGGCACATAGGCCACGCCTCCTTTACTGAGACTGATAGGCACATAGGCCACGACTCCTTTACTGAGACTCATAGGCCACACCTCCTTTACTGACACTGATAGGCACATAGGCCACGCCTCCTTTACTGAGACTGATAGGCACATAGGCCACACCTCCTTTACTGACACTGATAGGCACATAGGCCACGCCTCCTTTACTGAGACTGATAGGCACATAGGCCACACCTCCTTTACTGAGACTGATAGGCACATAGGCCACACCTCCTTTACTGAGACTGATAGGCACATAGGCCACACCTCCTTTACTGAGACTGATAGGCACATAGGCCACGCCTCTTTTACTGGGATTGACAGGCACATTGAACACGCCTCTGCAGCCCTTTATTATTTCTATTTCATTTATTACTTTAAGTTATTATTTGTTTATTTTCTTTCTTCATTTATTATTTTTTCTTGCAAATTTTTTGGTGTAATTTTTCAGCTTTTTGTGTATTAAGTATATTTATTTTTGTCCTGCTAATCCTTACTGATGGTTTTTGGTCATAGAAACACATTTTCTCAAATAATTAGTACCAGAATCAAGTCAGAATTCCAATCAGGTAGCGTGAACCTGAACACTGAGACGCAGCCAGCCCTGGTGGGGCTATGAAGGTGCGAAGAATGGTGAGATGTTTCCTCCTGGTGTGTGTGCTTGGGTGAGATAAGGCGGTGTGGTGGAGGCATGAGGCCACTGTGCTCAGGTGGGATAGATTCTCACCACCGAGCCACAGATCTGACTTCCTGAAGGGAATCTGCAGAAAATCACCACAGAGAGCAGGATTAGTGGCGAAGTGTTCATCCATGCGTGCGCTCACTCGTCTGTTGTCTCGGTCTTCTCTGCAGTGAGCTGTGTTTTTATTCCTCCTCCCAGCCTTGGGTGATTAAGTCTGTCCCCAGGTGGAGACTAATCATGCTGGCTTTGTTTTGGCGGCGGGTTCCTAGTGGCACAGACATCGTCCATGGTGCTGAATTTATGGTGGAGCCTTAGGCCCAGAATAATGCTCTTTATTTACTAGTATTTATTTATTAGTATTAGTATTAAAATAGTATTTATTATTTCTAAAAATTAATTTTCCCTCCTGATTCCATGCAAATTTTTTGGTATAAACTTTGCATCTAATTTTAGAGATTTTTTGTGATTTTTATTCTTAACTTTTAGTATAATTATTTGATTCATTCATTTCCTTTCTTTATTTTTTCTGCTGATTTTTTTTTTTTTTTATAAATTTAGCATTTATCTAATTCATTTCTTTCTTTTATTACTTTATTTTAAAGAGATGTGAAGCCTTTATTTAAAAAAAAAAAAAAAAAAAAAAGCTTTTCTCCTCCTACAGAGAACCTTGAAGCTCTACCACACACTTCACTGAGGTTCTGCTGCTTGGCTCATAGATCATGGTCGTGTTCGTCAGTGTACATTACGATGTCACACTTATTCATTTCACTGTCCTGACAGCCACCTGCGATTTCACTAAAAGCTTAGAGACGGAGAGAGATGAAGACGCCGACAACTCTACTGTGCTGAAAAAGGAAATTTCAGCCGCAAGATTTCAGCATCAGTTCAGTTCGCTGACATGGACATAATTATTGACATGGACTTAACTTTCGCTGAAAATCATACAGGCGTTAGAATAAAACGCTGCATAAAGGACCCCGTTTTGAATCCCAGCAGCACTTTATGCGCATCCCAGCTCCAGAGGAGATTCTGATAAGATCAGAGTCTGATCCTTTGCTGAGGTTGTCGATGTACACTGCTGAAAATATCATCTTAGCAACTGAAAACCTCTTGGATATAGATGAATTTATTTAGTACTTCCTATTTGAAGATTGCAGTAAACCAAATATAAAGTTATTAAACTAATTTGGGTTTTTTAAACTAATTTCAAACTTTAAATGTTCTTATTGTACCGGCAGATAATTTTTAATTAATAATTATACAAAATTTTTTTTATTTCTTTCTAGAAAGAAATGCTAAAATCTTCTTCTTCTTCTTCTTCTTTCGGCTTTTCCCTTCAGGGGTCGCCACAGCGAATCATCACTCTCCACCTATCCCTATCGTCTGCATCCTCAACACTTGCACCCACTAGCTTCATATCCTCATTTATTACCTCCATATACCTCCTCTTTGGCTTCCTCTTCGCCTCCTGCCTGGCAGCTCCATGTCCAACATTCTCCTACCAATATACTCCCTCTCCCTCCTCTGAACATGTCCAAACCATCTTAATCTGGCCTCCCTAACTTTATCCCCCAAACGTCCAACATGAGCTGTCCCTCTGATGTACTCGTTCCTAATCCTGTCCAACCTCGTCACTCCCAAAGAGAACCTCAACATCTTCAGCTCTGCTACCTCTAGCTCTGACTCCTGTCTCTTCCTCAGTGCCACTGTCTCTAAACCATACAGCATGGCCGGTCTCACCACTGTCTTGTACACCTTCCCCTTGATTCTCGTTGATAGTTTTCTATCACACAGAACTCCCGACACCTTTCTCCACCCATTCCAACCTGCCTGCACTCGCTTCTTTACCTCTTTCCCACACTCTCCATTACTCTGGACTGTTGACCCCAAGTACTTAAACTCCTAAAGAAATGCTAAATGTTCACAAAAGATATCTGCCAATAGAACAAGACTATTTCAGGCATGAATTTAGTAATTATGGTCTGATCTAGATTTAATTATCTTGTATTTTGTTTACTGTAATAGGAAATATGAGATACTTTTGACTAAATTCGAGGTATTTCCACTTGCTAAAGTGTAATTTTTGTAGCGTAAACTAAGTTCCTTAATTAATTGTTTTAGGACATACAAGTTTTGAATGAAAAATGAAAATCTAGGCAGACACTCACTCAGCTTCTCAGCAGTTTCTACATCCCAGACATTTCCATTTCCATTTCTGAGAGTGCGGGCCTTGTCTTGTTTTTTTAAATAGTTTGTAGAATAGTTGGAAGAGGTTGTTTTGGTGGTTACCATGGAGACCCAACAGCATTAGTTATGACCTTCCCGGCCTTGGTTTTCTGGATCTTGAGATATATATATATATATATATATATATATATATATATATATATATATATATATATATATATATATATATGTGTGTGTGTGTGTGTGTGTGTGATCTATGGATCTACTGGAATGTGTCAGCTCTTTTGCTGGTAAAGAATTGAGCTCTGCTCTGGCACTGGTTCTGGTACTATGACTCCTTATTTGCTGGGAAACCGATAAAGTCATGATACAGGAACTCGCAGATTATCATGGCAACTCCAAATCAGTTTAATGCTATTGCCAGTAAAATGATCAACTCCTCCACAGACCAGTGATGTAGAGTTTTTTCTAGTTTTCTCAAAAGTGATCAAAACAGCCCACAGTGTTTTTTTTCTTTCTTTCTCTCTCTCTCTTTCTAAGAAGCTTTTTGATTGGTGCTGCATTGACCACACTGCCCAGGAACCAAATGTTTGCTGGTTCTTTTTTGCTGGAAACCAAAGGAACAGTGTGCTATCCAGGGACCAGCACAGTGTCAAGAGCTATTAATGAGCCAATGTAGTTGTAGCAATAAAATGGTGAGCTGGAACTTCTCAGCCAGCTCTCGTGCCAAAGCTGAGCTCAGCTCTGGGAAACATGATGGCACGAAAATCAATCATGTAAGTGGTCCAGAATCTGGGCAAAGAGCTTGTGTCCTTTAGCCAGGCTAAAACAGCAGACATGAACAGAGCCTCGAGCTGAGGGAAATCACTAGCCTGGATCATGGTGTGCTCCTGCTTTTTGGACCAGACGGACAGAATGTTTTATTCTTGGCTGAGGGAAACTAAGCTGGATCTTACAAGCAAATTGTGGAGTGGAGTATTTCACCTAATAGACAGTGCCACATTATTGCCAGGTTTCTGCTGGAAACCTCTAGATTCTAACAAGCGTACTTAGCCTCGAGCAGATACAGAAACAAACTGTTCACACATAACCTCTGTGTGTATGCTGTCAGTCTGAACAACTACCATTAACTTTACATCTGAATCCTGTATTATTTATTCACTATGTGTTATTATTAGGGGACCAATTTCTGGGACCCTATTATTTTTGCTTGGGATGTTCTTATTCTTTTTACTCCCTAAAAATGAGT
>CM040988.1:3224430-3287259 GCA_022985145.1 Pangasius djambal | reverse complement strand
GAGCCTTGACTGTTCAGCCACCACTGCGTAGTATTGAGTCTAGTGTCTGGACCTACGCTTACACCACTCATTAATATGACGTTAAACATTTCTGGAAAGTGGTGCGCGAGAAAAGAAGCTCTTGATCTTTTGTTTTTAAACCTGACTGTTATCCCTTATGTTTGAGGCTATCGCTGAATTTTGTTCTCCTATAAACCACCATTGTAACTGCGCTAGCATTAACAATATCCCCCTGTGACATCAGTGGAACACACAACCGCTAACGCCTCACAGCAATAACAAAAATACAGCACCGAGAATTGAATGTGTTTCAGGGTGGAGTTTTCTTTAATGAAATTTGTCTTGCCTTTTTGAATCCCATGACTTTAAAAGTAGCAGTATACATTATGTACCGCTTTGATTCGTATTCTGCTTCGAAGCAAAGCATGGCCTTACATGTAGTAAACAGCATGAACCGTAAGCAGACCCTCGTTTATTTGAGGCAGCCTTTCATTTGACCCAGCTGTATTTCCACTCCTGTCCCTAATTGGCTTTTAGTTGAGCTCAAGCTTCTTATATAATGGCCTCCCTCTGCTCAGAAAGCTGCTCTGGCTCCGTACTCACTCCATCTCTTGTAATTTAGCAGGATGGTGCTGTGGGGAGATATTAGCTTGATCTTCACATTGCTCTGGTATGCTGCGGTCTCTTGAATGAAGGCCAAACATGAAAATGTTATTAATCAGAGGTTGAACTGTCAACATGGTCTTTTATGAAATGATACAAAAGGTGTAGGTTATGGCAAGAAGCAGATTTAATGGACATACATTATCTTTCGTAAGAAGTCCATCAAAATTTCCTTTACTTATTTCATAGGGGTTTTATTTTCTACAGAAAAACCTCTGGCCAAAATGCCTTTTCTGCTGATATGAGGAAAAAAATGTAACGACACTAGCACCTAGATAGTAGCTAGTGCAAGCTACCTAGCCAAAATCATTATTATTATTATTACTATTATTATTATTAAGATAAATTTCCAAGATCTGGTGTCCCATTGTCACAGGTTGGTTGCCGATGGATGCAAGTGCGGCGTATTTTATTTAAAGTGATACACTCGTGAACAAAGACTAGGACTACGTGACACAAACCCAAACATAATCTAGACAAACATGAAATTCACATGAGCAATGAGCATGGCATCAGATGCTAGACCAAGAATGCCATACAAACGTGACTTAAATACTAGTGCTCATTAAACCAAAATGTGAATCAGGTGCAAACAGTCATGTGACTTGAGTGCCGTGATCAGGTGAGATGCAGTGGCTGATGGGAATCGCAGTCCTGAGCTGTACTCGGCGCAACCATGACAGCCATCCAGGGTGTATTCCCACTTTGCAGCCATTGGGCCTCATTTATCTATTTTTTAGTGTGTAAATGTTTGCGTAGGCCAAACCGAACTAAAATCACACAGGTTTCGGAAAGGCAGATTTTCTTCATACCTGCACGCGTATGTTGATCATACGTAAAGTAGAATATTTAATAAAATATAATATAAAAAATAATCAATCGCTATATCTTCCATTAGCTGAGGCGTTGGTTTAGGGCGTATGGCTATGTGCACACAGACTGGCCCGTCTGTTGATTTCTTTATTTCTTTTAAATATTTTAAAACTAATGACAATAATATAAAATATGAATGTTTTTCCAAATCTACAACCAAATTTATGCCAAATTTCGTACGAACTATTTACGCATTTACGTTGATAAATGAGGCCCAGTGTTCCCAGGATAAACTCTACGGGGTATCATGACCCTGATCTCGAAAAAAAAAAAAAAAACACCTACAGATGAATAAGTGAATGAATTTTAGGACTTGGCCTTATTCTGGTGAACAGGGGGCAGCTTGCATGAGCTTTGGCTTAGAGGACAGAAAATTAAAAAGGAGCGATTTTGCGACAAGATAACATTTAGACCGCATAAGTCATTGTACATTATTCATTTTAAATAGTTCTTTTTTTCTCTTTTTCATAAAGGGTGCCAATAAATCTGAAGCTGTCCATACACCCAATGATGTTTATAATAAAGTTTCCCTGATGATCTATAATGTCATATCTGGAATGGAATGAATTAGCTTTTCTTATTGTGACCAATAATAAAGTAAAATATGCCTTAATTCAATATTATTTCACTATTATTTCTTCTCTTGTTATGAATGAATTCATTTCATCCTCTAATATGAACTTCATATTCACTCAGGAACAAAATTTCTATTATTTTTCACCGGCACTTTGTCCTGCATGTTTGGTTTTCTCGGCGCCCTACATCCATGCAACCCGTTTGGTCAGGAGATCAATAGTGCTTGATGTCATTTGGTGCTTTTCTCAAAAGTTTAACTTTTTTAACTGGATGTGATGAAAATGACACTAGCGGCCGCAGTTCGCCTGCCTTGTGGCGCGTCCCATTGAATTACGTATGAATTGTCCGCTGGAAGTGGAGGAAAAATGCCTGGTGTGAAAGATTCATAAAAATTTTATGTGAAATTGTGTTTGAAACTGTAAAATTTATTCACGAGAGCCTCAGAGACTGAGAAAGCCAGTATGTATTTTTATACATATACACAATGCAATTTTTGGCCGTCCCCTGTCCCTGTCTCCTCTTTTCTTGTATTTATTTTCCAATAAATGTCACCTTTCCATCATGGCTTTCCTACAAACATGGTCCCTGAAGAGAACCCTAATATTTGCAACACCTCACTATTTGCATAAAAAAACATATACTGCACTCTTGGCAGTGGCTAATGTGTGTTTGTCCACAAATCCCTCTTACGCTGCAAACCCTTTAGCGTTCTTTTTGCCCTCTCTAACATATGGCACCGATGCTGAGAACTGTTTGAAGGACACACTGTCAGCTAAAATGTTTGGAAAGTTTTGGTGACAAAAAAGTGACTCACACTTACTTGTCCTTTCCTTGAGACCTGAACTTTTTTTTTTCCTCTTTTGTTTTGGTACAGTCACTTCTTCTCAGTCAATATCCATCTGTCAGAACCTCTGGAAATGTTCTGAGAACCTACAAGTTTGATGGTTACAGTGACTCTAAGGCTAAAGAATGGATTGTGCATCATAAGACTGACACAACATGTCATGGAAGATGTCATAAATTTTAATTTCAATACATTTTACTATAATATTAAACATCATAACATCTTATGTGACCTGCTAATCTCTGCTAGTTTTGCTAGCATGCTTTAAGATACATAATGATACATACTTTGCTAGAGTGTCCACTCAAAAGGATCTTATAAGGAATGTCACTTGATGTACATCACTTCTTGGAAAAAGGTTAGTCATTGGAAAGCTAATATTACTGTCTTAATAAGGTCTGGGTAGGCTAAGAAGGGGCTTGTCCTGAAAAATTTACAAGGATATAAAAAATGCACATAATATTAGTAGACAACTGCCAGTCAATTAGAAACAAGCTTCTTCTGGCTGTTAAATATCTTATTAGGTTTTCTGAGCTAAAGCAAAACATTAGCCTGTGTTTGTAGCTGTCATGTCAATTATCCTTAATGGTTAACAACAATCTCATATTACTGGACCTATATTGTTACTGTAACTCGTGGCAGCACATAATATCTTCCATGGCCTGTTTATATAGTTATCCCAGTCTTATGAAACAGGGTACAAGTAAAATGTTACAGAATAAACACTTCCATTTCTCAGACTTGCCAGGTGCTGTGCTGTATTATTGACACCAGGTTGCTTATTATCCAGTCATGAATTTACTGAAAACTGCAGAGAACCATCAGTGCCGTTCCTGTGGGACTCTCTGAGCCAAAGTTCTCCAGATGCTGTAACCTGCAGGGTTCATTATCCAGCCTTGTTTATGCTAATAAATAATTATTATTCCAGGCACGGCATCTGTTTGACCATGCTGCTCCTGTTATTTCTTGCTGCTTGATTAGATTTGAGGACAAATAGTAGTTATGTTGGTTGTAGTGTTTTGTGCAGTGTTTGACCAATCTGGTCAGTTTGACCAGTCCTGTTTGTTCCAGCAGAAAGGTAGTCCAATCGCCTCTACTCCAGGAGACACTCTTGAACAATCCTGGCTGTTGCTGCTGAAAGTTTGACCAATCCCACCAGGGCCCAGAGACACTCCTGTCTTGTCAGCAACCCCACCCATTCCTGCAGAAAATTTGATCAATCCCACCAGGGCCCAGAGACACTCCTGTCCTGTCACTCCTGACCTCCCACCCATTCCTGAAGAAAGTTTGGCCAATCTCAAGAAAGACTGATTCCAAAGAAAGTTTGAATATTTCCATCCACTCCTGGAGACAATCTTGACCTGCCCGCTTCCACAGAAAGCTTGACCAATCCTGCCCACTCCTGCAGAAAGTTTGACCAATCCCACTTGCTCCAACAGAAGGTTGGCAAACCCCCTGCTTGTGCAGATAGCTTAACCAATTCTACTTGCTCCTGCACAAAGTTTGGCACATCCTGTTCTGTCCTGCAGATACTCTTTAGATTGACCAGTCCCACTCTTGACCAATTCCACTCAATCTCACAGAAAGTTTGACTAATACTGCCTGCTGCCACAGAAAATTTGACAAATCCTGTTTGATCTGGCCGAAAATTTGACCAAACCCCTCTAGTCTAGGAGACACTCTTGACTCTTCCACTAAAAGTTTCACCAATCACAGCTGCCAACCTTGCCTGGGCCCGGAGACAATCCTGACAAATCCCTCCTTTTTTCCACAGAAAGTTTGACCAAATCTGCCCTCTCCCAGAGACATAACTGACCATTCCTGTCATCTCCTGGAGACACTCTTGATCACTGAAAGTTTATTTAATCCTTACTACTTCTACAAACACTTCTTGACCAATCCCACCCACTCCCACTGTTATTATTTTTGCATTTACCTCCTTGTGAACTTGCTGTGCCTGTTTCCCAAGCAAATAAGCAAATTAATAACTTCAAACACAGCAATCCTAACCAGGACAAAGCAGTTACTAAACCTTTTTTCATTTGGTCCAGCAGGAACCCGGTCCCAATGAGCTTTTAACCTTTCAGTGTCACAACACAGTAGTTAGCATCCAAGAAATACTAACACCCCCCCCCCCCCCAACCCACCCCACCAATGTCCTTCCATAAAAGAAAAACGATCCAATGATCTCATTCTGAGCTTCAGATACAGTAATATATAGCCGAGTTATAGAGATGTGCAGTGGAGTGTGATGTGAGAAATACACAGAGAGATAAAATATGACTTATCCAGGCTTTAAACCAAAGTTCAGACACTCTTTTATGAGTGGCTAAGTCAAGTCAAAGTCAGACAGCAGCAATCGATGGTGATTTTCATAACTGAAATGTCCAACTCCATTTCAGTGTCATTCCATTAGAAACATTTCCCAAAACTGGCTTTCACTTTCATCTGAATTGCTTGTTTTAACACTGTATTGCATTCTCTTTTATGGTTGCTTGCTGCATATCCTCCTTCCAAATCCTTTATATTTTTATCCTCCTCAATTGCTACGTAGAATAAGATGAGTAAATTGGCATGTCAGTTCAGCTAGCTCAGCTCATGGTCGAGTGGTTGCACTATTACTGCCAATCTATTGTCAACCCCCGGCTGTTTGTGTTTGTGCATCCGTGTAAATGCGGCAATGTGCTTGAATAAAATGTTGAATAATAAGAAGAAATCTGTCACAGTAAAAAAGGTCTTCATATAAAGTCAAGTCCTAATGTGTCCTCCTGGATACAGTGCTGTTCCTCCTGGAAAATGACATTAGACCCTCATAATATACCTGCGTATTCTTCATAAATTATGCTTTTAATGTAGAATATTTTTTAAAAATATAGTGCATTGAAAATCAAATTATGCACTTGCAACATACCTGCATATTTTTTATACTTTTAAAGTAGATTTGAAACAAAAGTGGTGTTTTTTTTTGACCATTTGACCAAGACTATCTGCTCCTGCAGAAAATTTATCCAATCCTGCCTGGGCCTGGAGACATTCTTGACCAATCCCACCCACTCCTGCTCAAAGTTTGACCAATCCTATCTACATCTAAAGACATTCTTGACCAATCCCATCCACTCCTGCTCAAAGTTTGACCAATCCTATCTACATCTAAAGACATTCTTGACCAATCCCACCCACTCCTGCTCAAAGTTTGACCAATCCTATCTACATCTAAAGACTTTCTTGACCAAACCCACCCAATCCTGCTCAAAGTTTGACCAATCCTATCTACATCTAAAGACTTTCTTGACCAAACCCACCCAATCCTGCTCAAAGTTTGACCAATCCTATCTACATCTAAAGACATTCTTGACCAAACCCACCAGCTCCCGATTTGTTATAATTCTGTTTTTGTTACACTTTCAAGGTAAATTATTAAAATAAGAGAGAGTAAACTTTAGGCACTCAGTAACCACTTCTTTAGAGAGCATCATTACCCAAGGCTGCGATTAAACATAAGCATAAAGCATAAAAACATACATACACACATATCAACCTTCAGGACAAATCAGCACCATTTCTCTTGATGATCCTTTAATTTCACATTCCCAAATTAAAATGCTACACAACGCCTGTGGTGGACACATTTTCGCAAAAATCAAACCATGCACATGTAAGTGAAGCTAATTGGAGCCAAAATCAATGGGATGTGTGTTTATTCAGGCATTTCTAATGAATCTGGTCTGAACTTATGGTGAGTAAACTGATCCTCAAAATCCAAATCAACAAGCAGAAGCAGAAGATGGATGGAATTTATCTTCGACTTGAAAATGGAAACTAGGGAACGAAAACTAGAAGGTATAGCTTAGCGAAGCGACTATAGACTCAGACGCAGTTAGCGCACACTGTATGTGTACAAAGGAGTGTGTAATGAGCAGAATTAGTTACTGATGTGCAGGAAAGCGAGCAAAACAATTCTTTCTAATTAACAGATAGTTTCCGTAATATTATCACAGCTCGTTCTTACCCGTTATCATTTCTATAGTAACAACATACAGAAAGACTTGGCAGGTTCCCCATATAGATGTACTGAAAAATGTCTTTAATCATTATGTAAAGAGATGTTTGTTTAACATTTATGGAAGGAGTCTCCAGTGTCGCTGTTTAGAAACAGTCAGCGGTAAAGCTGTAACTTTCTGACATCTTTAGAACAGAGAAGTTTATGCTTCTTGTGGTTTCTTGGTAACATAATGAGCTGTTGTTGTTTTTTTTTTAATTACACAAGGTGTTTTTTTTTTTTTCCCCCACAAGGTGTTGACCTGGTGGTCTAATGTATTTTATGACTAATGATTTGGCACTCTCACTGTTCCATTACAAATGCCAGAGTGAACACATATCCCATTGATTATAGCTCCAATTAGCTTCACCTACACGTACTTGTTTTGCTTTTCTTTTTTTCTTTTTTTGAAAATACGTACACCACAGGTATTGTATAGTGATATGTCCTGATGCAAAATAATTGCTACGATCATGCATCCATGAAAGCAGCTATATTAGCGTTCTCTGTTTGGAGTTTAACAATATAGGATAGCCAATATTGATTGGAGGATTTTAAATGTTTAAGAGAAAGCATTTGAATGTAGGGATGCATCGATACTGATTCCGTTATCGGGTATCGGCCCAATACTGGGTATCAACAAGTACCAAAAAAACGTCCTCATGTTCAGTCTGAAAAATGGTATTTATACATCTCCAGTGTAGATACAGTTACACAGTAACACAATGCAACTAATGCATCCAAACCTGGACTGTGCATTATCTCTGTAAGCTATGTAAGAGCGCTTAGCTCTGTATTTCTCTCTCTCTCTCTCTCTCTCTCTCTCTCTCTCTACAGGTAAGTGTACAGATCTTTACCTCAAAGCAAACCTGGTCCATAACAGAGCTGAGGAGATGCAGTGAGATCCACCTGGATACTCAAGTGTTCAGGTTTATCCCGTCTCCTCATATTTGATTGAAGCAGCACATAATCTTCAGATGATGGGATTAATTACAGGTTATTTGGCTTGGAGCAGAAAAACAGGATCTGAAAATCAGCAGGGTGCTTGAGGTGGAAATGATATTCCTTCTGAATCTTTTGTCCTTTCCGGACGCTCCACATAGACAGATTGAAAAACGTGCGTAATTGCTGATACGGTGAAGTGTTCGATAAGGAGATGTTTATGTAACATATATGGAAGGAGTCTCCAGTGTCAGAAGAGAAATCCAGTGGGTTGGATTGAACGCTGGAAGTTATGGCAGTTATGGCAGAGATTCGGCTCAGCTAGCTAGCAATCTACGAGATGACGTGTGAAATGGCAGTGAAAGCAAAGTGAAAACAGACCGACGTGTTTATAGTAAAACTCGGGATTTCGTTGTTTTAAAAAAATGGCGTGGACACTGTTGAAGATCACGCGATCATTTTAAAGATTAATATGCAAGTCGTTCAGGGTGATTTTTTCCTTGAAGTTACTAATTACTTTTCACTAAAGCCAATGACCCCTACACGTGTCTCACTTCTCACGCCGGATAATTAGAGTCTCTCTTTGAGGTGTGCGTTGAATGAAGCAGCTTCAGGCCTTGACATTGACTCACACTGCCCTGGATTTCCATCACTCTTGTACGAATATAGGACACAGATCTGGCACAAAGCTGCTTTTTAGACTCAGGATTCATAATGGGGTGATGAGACGCTTTTACAGAAACGTTTTATATAAAAGCAATAAGTACATTTTAAAAAATGACAGAGATCCATGCATGCAGTAATTCTTCTCTATTTTAATATTAATATTCTAGAATATGCCACATTCTAAATGTATTCATGCTTTAACTCAATTTCCTGCTTCATCTGAATATAAAGAGAGATGTTATTATGTTGAGCCTTTTAACTTTTACACATATTCACCATATTCAGTGATAAGTGTGGTATAGATGAGCTTCCGAGTTCAAGCTTATGTTCTGAATGCTCAGCTTCATTATCAAAACCAAAGCAGCTTAAATTGGATTTTTTTTTCTTTAATTTTTTTTTTTTTTAAACCAAGAACACTGCACTACATTCGGAATACACACACATTGATTAGTTTGACTTATCGCTGGTGGCCGGAGGCGGCTGTGAGCGAATGAGTACGTTGGCACCGTTCGTGGTCACTGAAGGGAAATGTCTCACTCTCTGATAGTGCTGATGGACTCTGTGCTCTGAATTTTAACAGAAATGTCAAAGTGGGCATTTCATTACAAGAATTTATAGCAGAATATTTGCTGTAATGAACACATATCATAGTGGGAACCTTAGGGCACCATTATTTATTTATTTATTTATTTATTTATTTATCGCATATATTTAATCATCCTGGGACTAAAAAGTATTATTATTATTATTATTATTATTATTATTATTATTATTTTTATTATTGTAATTCAGTGTTTTTTCTTTTTTCTTTTTTCCCAAAAAAGCATTCAAAAGACATAGGAAAAGGACTATCCAACAGATTAGTACATCCTCCCAACCCCACCCAAAACCCCACCCAAAACCGCACCCAAAACCCCACCCATCCCACCGCACATCAGGATCACACAGCAAGGAAGAATTATTATTATTAGTAGTAGCAGTAGTAGTAGTAGTAGCAGTAGTAGTAGTAGTACATTGTATTGTATTTTTATTTATTGGTTCAAAGTGAGACTATCCAAAATCCATAAATCCATAAACATTTATTATCCAATAAATAAATACATAAACATACAACAAACACCCGGAGGCAGCGATATCCATTTATGCAGTCCTTCAGACACAGGAAGTGAGTGTGTAAATGCGGCGTGGTTTTATTACAGTACAAACCAATTAGCATCATCATCATCATCATCATTGCAAATCATCATGGGCCAAATCACAACCATGAACATCAGAAAATGACAATCCATAAATCCAACAAAAAACAAACAAAAAAAATATATGTGAAACATGGGAAAGCAGGCTTAGTAACAGACACGTAGACAGAATGAGACTTTGCAAAGAAACAAAGACACAATAGACAAGCTGATGGAACGCTGAACTGCAGACAGTGGAGAACAATCCGGGATCATAACAATCACGAGACAAGATACGAATTAAAACAAAACTCACGTGGCGATATAAAAAAAACCAGCGCTATTTGCACTGACAGCCACGGCGCACGCTGAGAAAGGGAGATCGTGACGGCCTTTCTTTGTAAGTCATGCACAACATGTCGACTAATTAACTGCACACACAGTTTATCAGATTGGGCACACAAAATTAGCCTCTTTTTCTGGATCTTAGTAAATCAGGGCCGCTGGACCTCACAATGTGACTAACACGAGACATTTACGTACCATCACGTTGCACACAAACAGTGCTATTTATTTGCATCCTAGCATCCTAGGAGTTCTGTTACTGCATATGTGTTTGCTATTTACCTTTTATTAGGTCCTGTTTGACAAGCGGTCCTGTACCAATTTAAAATCCATTTACTCAACGCTGTAGAACCAATTAAAGAATAATCGAGGGTGTGTTATTTATTACATATGGGGATACTGAGAAGAGAGAGAGTGTGTTGTTTATATAGCATTTAATTCTGTCTGGTGTAAATTAAGACATAATGAAATAGCGTGTAGAAAATGTATCTGTCCCATTTGATCACATCTGCAGTACGAGTAAAAAAAAAAAAGAGCTTCCGGTGCTGCCGAGGGCCCAAAGGCATGGAATGGTATCGTCGATGACTTTTTACGAGCTACACACACACATCTCAAGTTATAAGTTTAGGAGATTATAAGTGAGGAGTTTCACCTGTAACGTACTAAGTGCCAAAGCTGATTCACGTTGATTTAGTTTTGCTAAAACTTCCAATAATGCAGCTCAGCCATCGCGGCGCGTCGGCTGCCATAAGCACACACTAACTCTTCCTCCTTCTGTGGGTGCCATCACTTTTGTCTTAATTGAACAGGTTGCTTTATTAGTCATAATACATGGATTTGTCGTTACTATGAAACAACTGAGTTTCACAAAATGTTTGATAAATTGGTGTGTAATTCAAGTAAATATGCAATTCAAGCTTGACAGAGTAATCCATACAGAAAACCGCAACAAGTCATCAATAATTATACAATTTGAAGCCGATCGATCGAGATTCAGATTAATAAGTCGATAACAAACTCAAAATATTTATGAAAACGTATTTGCTACCCTCTAGGGATTCCGTACTTAAATCCTCCGACACTGATTTGCTTAAATAATTACCATATTACGAGTAAACGAAGGCGTCCTTGTTTTACACGATGTTATATTTCTTGTCCAATGATCTCAGTTTATTTTATCTTTCATATTAATTGAAAGCAGGAAAGTCATTGTTACCCAAAAAAAAAAATGTTTTTGTTGCATTTGTATAATAAAATCTGGAGATGACGTGCGATCTCGCCAAGCCTCCCTGTGAAATTCTCAATCCCATGCGAAAGTAAGTTGAATTAGTTGTCATCTAAGGTGAAATTCGAACAATTAGAAGAAGACCCCGGAGCGATACAGCGCATGAGATGAGTTTATTAAACCTAACAGAAGACCTAAGGCCAAGCAGAACACGGCGGAATTCTCCACGAAGTCGAAACCAGCGCACGCCTGCCGAATGAACGCTTAAGTCTTGAGTAATCCTGATAAGTGCAGTGCTTATTTATATGCTAATTCCCAAAGGCAACGCATCATCCATTAGCTGCTCGTCAGTAACGTAGACACGGGAATCCCAAATGCTCCAACTTCCTGCTGTTAAGAGTTTTTACTCCTGAGTCAGAGATTAAGCTTTAGGGAGTTTTTTTTAGAAAGAATTTAATAGCTGTGTTTAACTTTGTGTGGGAGGGAGGAAAAAAAAAAAAAAAGTCATTTCACGATTTCTGGTAGTCGTTTGTCATATTGCTGAGTAAGCAGCCTAACTTTGAAATGTTTTGAAATTAGTGTTCTGATGGAGAATTTAATAAGCCTTCAATCAGATCCCTTTCTATTTCCAGAATGATGGAAATGTCCAAAATCCAATGAGTGGTTACTATAGAAACGATAACGTCCGAGAACAAGTGCATTAATATGAACCTGTGATTGGCAGCTGCAACACTGACGGAGCTGCTGTTATAGAAAGTGTATCAACACCTTCAGGACCAATCAGGATCCAGAATTCAACAGCGCTGTGGGAATTTGAAGTAACTTTTGTTGTACGTCCACTGAGCGAGGTGTTGTTGGTGTTGTTGTTGTTGTTGTTGTTGTTGTTGTTTTTAGTGGCGGTAAATGGCGGTAAATTTTTTGGTTCGTATTTGGCACTTGGGTGAACAAACACTTCTACGCTCTAAGACTGTGTGTGTGTGTGTGTGTGTGTGTGTGTGTGTGTGTGTGTGTATGTGGATTCATGTTGGCTGGCTCTGGTGTGTGTTGGCTTTGCTGTTGTGTACATAGCAGCAGGCCTATTTACATTCAGTACATGAAGTTGATTTGTGGTCAGACGGCGATGCACATTGCCTCAGTGTCCCACAACAAGCCGTGATTTATTACGGCCGAGGTTTCCGCACAATCTTTTGTTCTACAAACAACTCTACAAACAACTACTTTCTTGTTTTTGTATGGCCAGGAATTTATATATTACTTATGGTATAAATTAACGTTTTTTTTTAAAGTGTTCAAGTTTAAACTTTGGTAATAAACTATCTATAAGCAAGTGGCATGGAGTTTAGTGATTAAAGATTGCTTCTAAATCTAAACGTACTAGCAAGCAAACATTAATTAAGCAATTTTTTTAAAAAAGCATATTTAACAATGAAACAACGTGTGTAGCGCCATAATTTTTTTTTTTAAACGCTAACTACAGACAGTCATGAGCTTGCAAACGGCAAGCTTCTTGCCCAGTACGTTTTCTTCTCCTAACTAATAAAAATGCGTTCGCGCAGTCGCTTTGAAAGTGGAAGACGCTGAGTTTGTCCTGCTAGCTAGCGTCGCTTAGCTTAGCTCAGTTTTGCTAATTTCTAACGTAAACACAGCGCACACATTAGCCTATGCCTTTTGCGTTTAAATTGGTTTAGACTTGTGGCCAAATATCTCTTTCTCTATATCTAGAACATGCTTTATTTTGTGTTTGAACTATTTTGTGGATTTTCATTCAAAAGGTACATCTTTTTTTTTTTTTTTAACAATCCGATTATGGAAATCTGTGCATCGAAGCAGAATCAATGAAACGGAGACTCGAGATGCAATCTACGATTGTTTTTTTCCTCCGAGCTCCTTGTGACAAAACTATTCATTCTCTCGGACATGTTCTAACTACCAAATGAGGGCTGGAACAGACGTTAAGGGACACACGCACAACGTTCTGATGGAGGTAAATTATCTGGAAACCATCTGTCTAGAGGAGGAGAAGTAGGCCGTTTCCTTACACAGCTGTATCTGCAGCTGTATTTGCTGCCGTAAGGAACCCTTCTCCTGTGTGTGTGCACACATTAGCATGAGCAGTAGGGTTAATAATTATATCCAACGAAATCATTCTCACTCATTAGCCGCTCTAATTTATATTCCAATGTCATTATCAAACCTCCTGTTTACAGCAAATGTTGCTACCTGCAGCATGTTTTGTTTTGTTGTTGTTGTTTTTTGTTTTGTTTTTTTTTTTACAATGAGGCTAGCTATAATCAACACCATATTTAATCAATTTTTTCCGTCATTCACTTCACGTCACGTGAGGGGTAAAGTCCACCTGTGAGGACTAATGATGCTGTTCTCTTTCTCTCCTCCTCTTCCTCCTCTTCCTCCTCCTCTAGATGATCGAATTATCCTGCAGATCCCATTAACATAATGCTCATTTGTTAAGGAGATTGGCTTTGGCGGGACGGAATTGTGTTATAGATGTCCACCATTAGTTTCTCTGTGGAGAACTCTCTGTCCCCGAAAGCCTCCAGCGCCGTTAAGCAGCTCGGCTGTAGCGCAATCCATCACTATCACGCCACAGATAACAGATAAAGAACTGGCGAAGGAGTGAAGGGCCGAGTATGGACATGATATGAAGTCTATTGCGTTCTTTATTACAGGTTTACATTACATACATTATCGTTTCTATAGTAACAGCTCATTCACTCAACTAATAAATAAATGTAGATGTTCCATAACATTAAATAACTGTAACGTAACTATAAATGGGTAAAAAAAAAAAAAAAACACTATGATGTGTCATTCTTTAACTTAAAAAAATGGAATCGTTGGCATTTCACTGTTGCATAAGACACGGTCCTTTTTAGGCAGTTAAGGCATCTACGCTTCCTAAAGAGGTTCTAATGGAATGGAAAATAAAATGTTGTAGGGATTTACGTAGAACTTTTAAAGTTTCCCCCCCAAAGCCCAAAGAGACAAGCCAAAGACCTGCTATATTATTATATTGTATACTATTGTTGTTATACACAATATTGATAGATAGCAGACAAAAAAAAAAGATATGTGAAGGGGAATTAGAGTGAAAAGTGCAGCAGTTTTGTTTTTTACTCCATAAATTATAATTACAAAAACGATCTTTTGCACCACTGTACCTACGTACATGCATATATGTGTGTGCGTATGTATATATTCACTGTATATATTCATTTTTATATTCCTGTTCACATTCTTATCATATTCTTAACATGTCTTCCCCACTGTACACTGATTGTACATACATATATATATATATATATATATATATATATATATATATATATATATATATATATATATATATATATATCATATTTATCCTTATTTATAATACCCACTGCACCTTCTGTACATAAGTCATGCATTTCCTTGTACATATCACCCTCATAGCTGTATATCCTTATATGTAATTTAATGTAAATATGCCACTTATGCACTTCTGGTTAGATGCTAGCTGCATTTCATTGGCTTAGTACATGTACTTTGAACAATGACAATAAAGTTGGATCTAATCTAATCTAATCTAATCTAATTTTGGTTTTAAAAAACGTAGAAGCACATAGAAAATAATATGAAGTATGCTCCCAGTTACCAGATATTCATTATACTGGAGATAAAGTAAAGAATGGATTATATCCAGATAGAGGGATTTAGTTATCCTGATGTTTAGGTAGATTAGTAAATTGTAAACTAAACACGTTGAGACTCTATACACCAATAATTAGCTTACAACAGTACAGCCTAAGCTACAAAGCAAGGCAGGTAAATATACTGGAAACACACTTCTGCTCACATGATTAGTTATTTCATACCCATATCCATATCTCGCCTTGAACGCCGTTCGGTCCTGCTGAGTGTTCAGCGAAGGATCTCTCCGTGTGGGTGTGTAATGAGGCAGCGTAATGATCCGTAATGTTACTCACACCCGTTTGTGTATGCTTACACTCTTTACTATCAATCTATTTCCGCTCGGTGTTATCCACATCCGCTCGTTTCTGAAGCACAACTCTGCCCTCTTAAAAAGGAGCAAAAAAAATACAACTTGCGTTTGTGGAACTAGAACAAAGCCTTTTGCAGAAGCTGCACTCGTTATCATGTTTAATTAGACCTGCGAGATTCGCGGAGATATGTTTTCTTCCTGTGAAATATTTTCTGCCTGTGTTTGTTTTCCCCTGAGAGTCAAGTTTCTCTTATTCCTGTCATCCCATATACAGAAATGTATCTTTGTAGCAGGTTTACAGAGGCATTCCAATGATATCTGCTGATTTCCTGCATATATATATATATATATATGCTGTTCCCTTTAATCTCTTCTATTTATGCCTATTATGATGGTTATGGATTTGGACAATAACCCATAGCTAATAGATATTTGAAAAATCCAAAATAATATAAAAACCTAAATGTAAAAATATAAATACCAATATTTGACAATTTTATAAAATGACAAAAAACATATTATTAAGCCCAATCAATGGCATAATAATAAAAATATTTTTTTTTTCTTTTTCAGCGTGTTTTAAATAAAACTGTACAGTAAGCTAAAGCTGAAAATATCAGTTATGCATGTGCTTATTTTCATGAGGGGGGCCAATAAATAAATAAGCCATAAATTGCTGCTATTCTGTTTTTTTTTTTGTTTGTTTTTTTTTTTAAACCTGCCACCAAATTATTTTTCAGAGAACAACAAGGATTATTAAGGCTACTCCTAACAGTGAGTGAGTGAGTGTGTGTGTGTGTGTGTGTGTGTGTGTGTTTTCATTCTGCTTCATAGGGGCATTATGCCCAATCTTCCGAACTCTATGTGTCTTTGTTGAGCCGTGCACTCTGTTTAATCTCTTTCCTTCAACACTGTGTTTCTCTTCTACATTTTCTCACTGTTCTGGCATTTGCCCTCCTGTCCTGTCGTCCCCGCTGTGTGTGTTTGACAAGCAGGATGATGTCCTTGCAAAGCTATGAGAGTGTCTCGTTCCTAACATCTCCTGTATCTCAATCCCAGCTGACTGACTGTCTGTCTTCTAACACTCTCAACTCCACAGAGAGAGAGAGAGAGAGAGAGAGAAGCTAAACTGTGATGCAAAATCGAAAAAAAAAAAAAAAATCTGACTAGCTCCTCAAACCATGCACGTATTCGTGACATCCTTGTCTTGCACCCTTCTTTGTGTTTTAATACTTCAGACATATGGGCGGAGTCTTGTAAGCATGAGGCGTGTCCATAAATATTGTCAGTGTGACGCTTTTGGAATTGTTTTTTTTTTTTTTTTTTGGGGGGGGGGGGGGGGGGGGGGGGGGGGGGGGCTTGGTTGGCTCATCTTGCACTTTTTTGATCAAGATAAATCTATAGCTAGCTAATAATAAACTGCACTAATCAATTTTTTTTATAAGTCGCTGCTAAATTCTCAAACCTGATTGGTCAGACAGTTGGTGTTGTATTAATTTTCTACAACAGCAGCTGCTATAACGCAAGTGATAACAGGGACTTATTTGTTTAAGAGTGTAAATGTGTAAAAAGGATCATGTGCTATTCTTTAAAAATAATAATAATAATAATGTAACAAAAATAAAACTATCTCAAGAGTAATCGTAATAATTGAAATATTGCTGAGGTATAAGAGGAATGAAATGTCAGAGCTCAAGAGTTAGAGTTAAGAGTCCAGACTTAAGCGCTATTCAGAAGTTATGCGAGATTTAGGCACGTGGGATGGAGTTGCCTAAAACAGAGGCGTGTCTCGGTTACGTCTGATCCTGACCTTGGACTTCTCTCTTCTCTGACATATTGCAATAGTTTTGATTTAGTATCTTGTGGCTTCACTGAGTCGTGTGTGCAAGCGACAATATACTAGGATGTGCTGGATCAAGTGCTATTTTACGAACTGCCAAATAATGAATCCGTTTTGGTTCAAATTGTGAGTAATGTGCTAATTACAGCTAGAAACTTCGAGTTGAGCAGCTGCGCGACTCAATTCTGAATACTGTGAACTTTCCCCACATAAATATTGATGTAACCGTCAGATTGCCAACTCTGAGCACACTTCACTACTACAATGAGTCATGATTCGTGCTGCAGCTCCACACATACAGTACGTACAACTGCTGTATCTAGAGTTTCAGCCTCCGTGGTCCTTCAACTCCAGTGTGCTAGCACGGCTTTGCATAACCTCCTCCATCTAAAATCCTAAACGACTCCTACCATCTGTTCACACATGTACAAACATCTGTCTTGAGCTTCATCCTCTGACCTTCCATCTGCTCTTACATACAAATGACCAATATAAATCAGCTCAATGCAGGCTAGAAGCCTGCATCATTGACAAGATGTTTACCTCATGTTGTGGATGGTATTGTATTTTCCACCGGCTTTGGAGGAGAAAGGAAGTTCTTATGTCTAGTGATATAGTAATATATTATCTGTCACATCTGCCCTGATTCTGTCCCCACTGACACATGTTCCCATCTGTCCTCAGGAATGTCTCAATGCCAGATAGGAGAGTGGTTGTTAGAACCAGTAGGCAAAGTTCTCCTCAACAAGTGCCACGGGTTTAAATCATCCAGGAAAGCATTAGCAAAATGTTATCGCATTATCTCCTAGCTACAACGGAGGATATATTGCTTTCCCAGGCCTAGCACTTGGGTGTTGACGTTTCTCCTCGTGCTTGACTTTGAGATGGTCCTTTCTTAGTCATTATTTTCCTTAAATGGTCTCACTGGTCTTTCGATTGGTTCCTTCCCTGATTGCTTTGACCTGTAGCTTAGTTTCAATAGCGTAATTATCCTTGCCGTATTTCCCATTGTGATTGCAAAGTCTTGCATCATCTACAGTTCTAAGCCATTTTTTCTCCTAGGCGTTACAGCTTACCTGACTTTCTTCTATTTATTTTTCTCTGGTTTTGACCTTGGCCTCTGTGTCTAGTCATTTGGTTGTGGATTATTCCGCTCTGTTTTTTTCCCCAACCCTGTTTTTTGACCCCAATCTGTTGTACACGCACTAGCATGTGACAAAAATATGTGCATTTTGGAGTTGGTAATAAATTCTCTATGAGTGTGTTTTTTTTTTTTCCATTACAGTGTTGGACTGCGTAGGATTTATCATCCATGATTATTATTAGATCCCTCTCGAGAACTGATGCATCGATTTAATTAACCGTGCCTCGCTGATTTCTTTCTACTTTCTCTTCGATTTAATACTGCGATTTAAACTACGTGTAATTAGAACTCACTGCCTTTTATACTTCAGCTATAACAAAAAAAAAAAAAAGAAAATATTTCACCTCAAGCTTTTCTCCGCACAATTTATGGACAATTAAAACCCGCAATGAATTGCACGATGTCAAAAGCAGGGCTGCTTCTCAGAAAGTGTGAATGCATGTGTGATGTTATGTATACCTGCTCGAAGGTGTTGAACTAACAGTTGTTGCTCCATTTTTAGAGTGCTGTTGAGCTTTTGTGTCAGGACTTGAAGTGTGCTGGGTCGAGCCAATCAGCATCCATTATACGCTGATGTGCGAAAGCACCGATTTTTCTGCTTTGTAGAACGTGGCGTTGGCAATGAGAGAAAAGTTCGTGCATGGCTGTTTTATGATGCTGGCTGATGGGGTTGGAGGCTTGTGTTTTTTTTTTTTTTTCTGTAGAAGAGGAAGAGATGGAATTTGCCTCGGATGTTTTGTTAATGGAAATGGATTTCATGCAAAATGTGTAGGAATGCCTCTATGTATCTGTATCATGGCTTTCTCATCTATCTAATCATTGAGTGCACTATCTAGACTAAGATGCAGCTGGAGTGTGCTCCCCTAACCAAAGGTCTTTATTATTCAATTCATGGAGATCATTTACTGACCTACAGGCTGGTTAGGACACAAGCGGAGTAATTGCAGGACACAAATCCACCCCCTAACACCACAGCAGTGCAATGGGCACTGGATTATGAATGCAGCTCTAGCGGTCAGCAACTAGGAAGTAGAAAACTGGATAGAATTTGAACAAGCTCCCAAATATCTCCCATATACTCATTAATTTTAATTGGAGTATCGACGGCATGTTGGCTTTAGAGTTTAGGAATTGAGGAGCTAAGCAGATCTGTGGGTTTTGTCAGTGGTGACACCTGATCAATGCTAGCTCTTTATGATGACAAGGGAATTGCAACGTATTGATTTTACGGATGCGACGTCCTTCCACACAGGGCTCTCGGATAACAAATGAATGGTAGCTAAAGCCCAGCCACGTGTCACCATGGAATGATGGTAATGAAATCATCTCAGTTTGGCTGCCAGAACCTGGCATGATGTAGACCAAATCTGACACTCGAGCCCCAAATTTAAAAAAAAAAAACCATGAGCATTAGTTATAGCTGGTTACATTTGTACTGTAATGCACTTGTCATTGCCACGACAACCTCTAATGCCTCTAAACTCAGTCATACTTGGCCTGGAATTCTCTGTTCTGTTGTCCAAGCTCTGATTAGCACAGATGGCTGACTGGGAGTGTGGGAGTTTAGAGTCTAATCCTGCATCTGCTCCTAATGAACTCCTAATGATGAGTAAAGCTGAACGCATGCAAAATTCACTGCGATTTTAAAAACGAAGAGCAACGTTATGGTTACGACCGCCATCCGTCTTCCCCAAAAACTATTGAAAAAAGACCCAAAAACGCTTGATCAGGTCACCCTGGGATAGGAATGTCATGGGATGACATCGTCCTGAAAGGGATCCAAAATGATCCTCAAATGAGCATCATGCGCCACATATTGCCAAATCGCCAAAAAGATAAGACGCACAATACTTTGTAACACTTCATATGAATTCTGTATTCATAACGTATTATGGGTGTGTTTATAATGCATTACAAATACAATTATTGTGCGTTACAACTAATCTACTAATATGGAGTCAAACACATATGCTTTCTAAAGTGCTATGTATACGCCTATATAAATGTCCATAAGCTGTTGACATTGCGTGCACGACTATATGACTCCATAATGTCAGATTACATAGCATATTATATCTTGCTATCTTTATAAGCACATTGTCGACACTAATGCGACGCATTATAACAGTCACTGGTGTAGTATTTGTACCGCAGGTTATAATGCATTATAACATATGGTTTCTTAAATTGTCTGCACATCTAGTGTTTCTAAAAGTTCTGAAAGGTCATAACACATAAAAATAATATTATGCCAGGTCATTACAGACTTTAAGTGAAGTGAGTCTTGTAAATGTGAATACATTTCATCCATACATAACGCCCCATGAAGCATTATAAGGGCCCTTTACAAGCTGTAGGTGACGTATACATGACCCGTGATACGTGTCCTCATATATAACACTTGTTATAACAGATTGAAATGGTTCACCTTGAGGCATTGCCTCGTTTATTCTTCCCTTATCTCAGTCTGTCAAGATGGTCCTTACACATTTTAAGAGGATGATGTTAAACTGAGTGGAATGTCCAAAAAAAAATCCTGCTTCATGTTTGGTATATATTACATTGCTGACAGTTTTGAGCCCGACCTTTGATCTTCACTTCTTAAATGATTACAAAGTGGGGATACAGGCTGAGAAGGTCAGATTCCACCTCCTTCTGGGGAATCTCCAGATGTAGTTCTGGGTCTGTTCCCAATTAGCTTGGGAACATCTAACCCTGGGGTCTCCAAGCAGTGGGATATGTTTGATACAGCTTTAACGAGAGCTGACCAGGACTAGGAGACATCCTTGTAAGGTGCCAAAAACATTTTCAACTGGCTCCTTTCAATTCAGAGGGGCAGCAGCTCTGTTCCAAGCCTCTCCAGGAATGCTGAGCTTCTCATCCTTTCACGAAAAGTAATTCCAGGATCCTGCAGCGGAATCTCCATTATGCCACCTGTACTTTTACCACCTGTACTTCCACCACCTGTACTTGTGACCTCAGTCACTACCCACAGCTTGTGACCATAGGTGAGACAAGTCTTGCTTCACAGACTGGTACACAAAGAGCAATCCTAATGACCCCCATGTAAGATACAAAAAAGACCAGGACCTATCCCTGGAACCAGGCCTAGATGTGTCCACATTCAAGTGCCTAGTGACCAGGCCACCCAAGATGACCAATGGGGCAGTCGTGGCCTAATGGTTAGCGTCTCTGACTTGTAACCCGAAGGTGAACCTGAAGGTTGTGGGTTCGTGGGTTCGAGTCGAGTGGGATTGTAGGTGGGGGGAGTGAATGACCAGCGCTCTCCTCCACCCTCAATACCATGACTGACGTGAGATGGGTTAAATGCAGAGCACAAATTCCGAGTAGGGGTCACCATACTTGGCCACATGTCACTTCACTTCAATTAAAAAAACCCAGTAATGCTCAGCCTGAAATGGCAACATGGAGCCATCCTTTGGATGTAAGATAAAGAGTGGGGGTCAGGCGAATGCCATTCGGGTAGAGATGGAGATATCATGGACTGTCTTAGACTGATTAGACCCTTGCAGTGAATTTAAAATGATTTCCTGGGCAAATCAAACACTCTCTGCACTACAGCTGCACCCTTCACACACTCATGCCCTGGTTCCTGTTCTGTAAATGTCAAACTGCTTATTGGTAGAAACGACTCAAACGACGTCCGTGAATGCTAAAAGTAACAAGAGTAGGTGAAATGAAAAGGTCAGACTGTGATCTGAAAAAAGCAGTAGAGACACAGCTGGCATCTTGTAATACATCCACTATCATCATCAGCTGAACAAATCAATGACTCTTTTTTTTTTTTAAGCCATGCTTTCTGGTATATCAAACACCACAGTTACAGCACTTTCATGATTTCTAGTGTACAAAGCACACCATGTGTGTTAGCTGGTAGCTCTTAATTCAGTACTCTGTGTAAGGAGCTTCCTTACTTTCTAAATTGCTGAAACCCTCTTTTGACCTTGAAGCAAATTACTTTACTTCCTTGGCATTGTTTAGCCGCATTTCTGGTTCACACTGTAAGTGTACGGTCTTAAAGCGCTCAAACATCTTCATCTTCAGTGTGTGCTAAGTTAATATTCAGGCAAGAAACCATTAGCATAATTCAAAACAGGGGGTTAGGGCACAAGGAGCCATGGTCATCGCAGGCAAATCCTTTATTGTTGTCAGCAGGATACAATAATTAAAGTATATATTTTGTACGAGCTAATTGTTTTTATACCACAGCGCTACTGAATTCTCGAATCTGATTGGTCAGAAGGTGCTTCTGATAGTTGATTCCTATTTTCCGTGACAGGTTTTCTGTAATAACAGATCTATCGGCAGAGGATATTGATGTATATATATAGGTCTGACATTTCAGCCAAGAAAAATCACTAAAGATTTTATTGGAATCATCTTATACTATGTGACAAAAGCCTGCTGAAATTGTATGCACAGTCTAAAACCGGCTTCAACAAGATCTGTAAGTAAATCTGATTTATAGCAATATATTACAAAGAGTGTTGTATATCTTGTCTTCAGAGCTTTATGTCAGCAAGAACTTGGCAGGCCTTTCAATTCTCCAGACGGAATCATTTATCATTTGTCAGATGCCATTGAACTTAATAGTTAAATGCTTTTTTTTTTTTTTTGTGATAGTTGTGATTCTTTGTGTGTGTCAGACAAGGTAGGCGGAAACGGATGCAACTGCAGCGAGAGTTTATCGGTAAGGTCAGGTACAAACACGCTGAGCGTTACTTCGCAAAGTGAACGTGCGAGTGGAATCCTTACTGGGCGGCCATGTTTGAAGGCCGCGGTGTTTTCTGGGAAACGGCGTTCTCGGTGGATGCTGGACTTGACCTGACAGTGTGAAAGATTTCCTCTTGAATACATAAGTGTCAAACCCATATACCATGACAGTGTAGTTTTTTTTTTCCTGCTCTGTTATAATTTGTGCTTTGCAGTCAAAAGCAGTTTAGCAGCAGCGCTTGATGGCGTAATTAAAATTCCCACTGTCTTTTTTTTTATCCTTATAGTACTTTTTTTAAATTATATACTTCAGTGCAATTTGCACTTGCTGGACTGCAGCCATATCACTACTTCATAATTCTGTCTCACTAAAATATCCTAAAGCCCTGGAGAGCCTAAGAATCAACAATATGCATAAAAGTGCATAATAATAACTTATTGGAGTTAGTGCTGATCTGGAAACAGCATCAGCGCTGGTTGGGTGGATGATAATGCCCAAATTGCACCTTTTCTAAAGAAAAGGTTATGTTATGTAAGCAGGGGTGCCGTAACGGGTGGAGGATTAGGACGATTCTAAGGGCCCTGGTCACACAGGGGGCCCAGCAGAACCCCATACTTATGATTGGCGTATGATTTTGGTATTTAAATTGCCTCTTCGCACAATAATCTATTAGGATAATGAAAGCACCCCTCTGTGCCAAGAGCGTCTGTGTCCCCTTAAGACGTTCGCGGGTTATTCAGAGACGCGGCACTTCACAGACCGGTTCTGAACTTGAGGTAGATGGCAAGACTCAAGAGATGGCGCAGCCAAAATCAGGATACCAAAAGGGGAAAGAAAAGCATGAAAAAGAGCAGAGAGCGAGACGGGGAAGACGGCTAGTCACCCAGCTTTTCAAAAAAAAAAAAAAAAAAAAAAAAAAGGTGATTTATTGTTCCCCGTTTTGTTATGATTCTGCAGCTAGTCTTTATGAAGTAACATAAAATAGAAACTCTCTCAGTTACTCACCCCGAGACAGACAGTACAATGGTGATAATTACTAGTACTGTTTACAGTATATAGTTACAGTATTTGTATATAGTTATAAATGCATAATTTCAGTTAATTTAATAAACTGTTCAAATGTAGTTCTTTATTGTCTCTCATTGAATATGCAATAGTTCTAATAGTTCTCTTATTGATATTGATTGTTGCTACATGTGGCAAGAAGATAAGATAATTGGGGGATGGGGCCTTCGGGCCTGGAGTACAAATTAGCCAGGGGGCCCAGAAACCCTAGCGGCGCCCCTGGATGTAAGAAATAAAACAGTCCATAGTACTGGTACCACCCTGAAATGTTTTATTCCACCTGTTTCCAAGAAACTGCAAAGCATAACCTCGTCTGTCCTGAAGATACCCTGAAGACTTGTGCACATTTTCTTTCTTCTTAAGTAACAGCACATTTTAATCGGCTTCCTATTAGACCGAAATTATGGGGGCTGCCCACCATGCAAGTCACTGTGTAAAGAAAATGAGTCTTGACTCAGACTCGAGAATTCAGCAGTGCCGTTGTATAAAAGAGTCTTAACAAATGGCACAAACGGAATATTTAAACACATATTCTCACTCTCTCTGGCGCTCGTGTGTCAGTCCATTTGCATTTCATAAGTACTTATTTACACACCGCTGCCGGCTTGTGTGCAAGATGTGTTGAAAGATGAAATTCACTTCTTTCGCGCTCACCTTGTCTGGATTACGCCAAGGCGCTAACGCTCGGTTCAGCTGATTTCGCGTCGCAATGATTTCCAAACTGTTTGCTTGTGGTGGGTGGGGCTTTGTTTGGTCGGGAATTTGGCGAGGCGTGCTTTCATGGACATTTTGTTTTACCACTGGAGGTCATGCAAATATTTTTATTAGGAAAATAGAACACTATAGTGCGTTAACTACCACTTAGGCTACAGCGCCGTTGAATTTTCGACATTTTCGAAATTCGAATTTTCATTTTCAAAATTCATTTTCTGTGAAACTCTCGTCTGTTTGTTCTACAGTAACAGCTCATTTATAGGGACTCACAGTTTCTCACATGTGAAAAGCTGTGGTTTTTATTATTATTATCAACATTATTAACTGGTGAGGCTGCAATAAAAGAAAATTGCTATGGCTTATGAGGAGTAAAGCTTCGGGATGTGCTTTTGTAATAAAATAATCAACTTTGGGGTGGTAACAGCAACTCTGCTTCATCAAACCACCCTGTTGTTGATTATTTTCCTATAACACTGTGTTTTTTGTTAACTTAATTAGTAGTGTGCTAAAAACTAGCAAATGGTACAACTTGCCAACACCAAGACTTTACAGCTAAAATGCTGCGGATCACCTATGCACTCATTTTTAAAGATTTTTAAATATACTATAATAAAAGCTTGTTTTAAACACATGGTTCATTTTTTGACCTCCTAGCCCTTTTGGTTTACTCTACATGCCTGTAAATTAATCCCAGCTCTAGATAGTGATGTTTGGTCTTTTTTTTTTTATTATTCTAATAACGGAAAATGCTCAGTTTGACATTCACCTTCATTAAAATCCCTTTGTGTCAATCCGAGTGCGCAAAAGCGACTGGTGTTTGGCAAATGATTCAAATCCCTGCCCTCTAAGTCAAACTCTTCAACACACAGCATGTCATTAAACTCACATAAGGTGTCATATCTCTCAGGGAGAGAAGGAATGAGGCGGTAATGAATAGGGATGAAGGAAAGATGGGATGTATTCAAGCTTATTGTCTGTAACTGCCAAAGAGCTGTGCAGCCTTCCAGAATGAGGATCCATGTGCAGAGGTTTATTAGTATTCAAAGCACAGTAGACTCAAAGAAGCAGGGTAAACTAAATTCAGTACACAATCGGAGCAAGCAGAGCAAACTTGGCAAAAGGTTAATCCCAGAACAGGTCGAGAGGAACGAGGGAAAGGGTCAGGAAAACGATATAGGCATTCAGATGTATAACATTCAAAACTTACACAATAGAGAAATAGGCAAGACTTTGCGAAGAATGAATTAACCTGGCGTGTTTCTATACTGCGGAGTTAGGAAGTCAGCTTCCCTGGCTGGGGTTGCTGATGGTTGCATAGACGAGTTGATTAATACATTCCTTTTTCACTGCTTTGGGGACATCAGCTAGTTGAGGTTTTGAGGTGAAAAAAAACAGCATTGAAGTCAGTAAAGAAAGCAGACTACAGTCAAAAGTCTGTTTTTTAATTTTTGTTTGCTTTAATGGAAAGTTAGCACCTTGATGTCGAATTCCTCGGTTATTTTTTGTTGCCCTTTAAAGCAAAATAAATTTCTTGCACTGTGGTAGTGAATTCTGCCACAACCAGCTCTCTGCAAAAGAGCACATTCAGAGCTGCGGGTTGCATGTCATGACCCGATAACACTCGGCTTACGATTTAGAGCGGCGCATGCCAGACTCGCTTTCTGATGCCACTGAGGTCAGAGATGAACATGGCGGTTCAACTTCCAGCTCATTATCATTGAGCTATAAGGAAGGGTTCTGTTGATAGACATGAGCTTCCATGTTGTGTGCTCACAGTTTCAGAATCACTGGTTTCAGCTGAGCTTTACGAATTGGTACATTGACGTTGGACTTCTGATTGGAAGGTTCAGAGTTCAAATCCCAGCATCACCAAGCTGCTGGGCCCTTGAGCAAGGCCCTTAACCCTCAATGCTCAGTTGTGTAAATGTGATAATTATAAGTCGCTCTGGATAAGGGCGTCTGCCAAATGCCATAAATGTAATGTGAATGTTGTTGATGCCAAATTCTGACCCTACCACATGTTGGAGCAAATTGAGCTTCCTCACATAGTGTAATATGATTTACATTGCACATTCATTGCACCGACTTATTTAAATTTTGTCCTTAACAGTTGAAGCCTAAGTTCTTAGCAAACTTCCTTATGGTTACCTTTGCAGTGGGAAAAGATCTAGAGGGCTGATTTTATGTAGGAGGTCTGAATTAGGCACATAGGTGCTGTTAGGGAGTAGCAATCTAGTGATGCAGCACATTTGTTGTCTCTGGAGTCTAACTTTTGAGTGCTTGCCTTAAGCTCCACCAGTCAGTGGTGCTTGGTGCAGTTATCTCCATCCAGCCGTGGCCACTCGAGGCGAACTCCTCCTGGGTGCATGTGTATGGGATTATTGTTTTGAGAGTTCTCTAAGGCACTGAAGCGGAAGCTGACTGTGGTGGTGGCTCAGTGCAGGTGGTAATCCAGGTGTGATGGTATCCTACAGCAGAGCCCAGACACATGAATTCCTTTAACCATGATCAGTTCAAAGTTAGACTGAGTAGTAACACATTTGTACAGGGGTTAATAATTACATGCAAAAGATTGCAACCGGGTTTTAGGCCTGAGTAAACTAATGAGTAACGCTTTTATAATGTGGCATTAAATCCTAATTTAGTTTAGCATCTGCTTGGTCACGGGAGGCAGTAGTTAGCATGAGTTCATTCAGCTAAGACATACTGACCCAAATATAAACGTTAAAAAAAAAAAAAAGAAACGATCCATTTATATGATTTTCAGATCGTAATAAATGGCTGAGGTGAGGAGCAGAGATGTGGACAGTGATATGGGAAATAAATTGAGAAGGAGAAAGATAAAATGCAGACTTTAAACCCAGGGGAATTTTCTTGCACACTGTGACAAAGTCAAGTCAAAGTTAGCTGACAGTGATCGGGCACAGGATATTTTGTCAGAACCCCATCATTCAGTTATCAAATAGGGTTTTACTATGACTGATGATTTTGCCTCCAGCCTAATTGAGAAGGTCCTACCAGTGGCCCACCTTTGCATTCTGGGAAATATATGATTCTAGAAATGGGAATTTTATGACCAGTGTTCCTCATAAAGTGTCCATTTTGACATTGACACCTTGTTCACACATTGCGCTAGCATATTTGAGGGTATGGATGGATCATTTTATTTTAAAAAAATAGTGGGAAGTTATTTAAGAGGTTATTAAAAACAAGCAGCAAGCAATCGTTTTTTAGGATTGAGGACTGATACCCTTAGGAGGAGTTTAAAACACTGTATACTACAGCACTGTTAAAGATCTCGACTATGATTGGTCAGAAGGTGTTTAGCATGTTAGCATAGATCTATAGTATCACGCTGGCGGTATTAACTGTTCCAAAAGAACCAAGACAGAATTTTTCAAATTTATTCTTTATACAATTATTTAATTTCCTTTGCACCAGATATCTAGGTTTGGTATTTCTCCATTACTCCAGCTCTGTTTTCTGTCTCAGCACCCGATGTCGGTTTATCAGCTCACAACTCAAAAACTGTCAGCATGTTTTGTTGTTTTCTCGAGTCATGTTCTCATTGCAGTTGATGAATGGCACTAGAGTTTGATCAGAAGTAGTCCTGGACCAGTTATTTGGGTTCTTTGATTCTTCTCTGGGTTTGCTCAGTAATGTGTCCTCCATGTTGAGTGACATCTTCTGAAGCTTGAAATTGTGAATCAATGAAGTGTTTGGCGTTGTACTGTTTCATTCTGACTCGTGTCTCTTTCTCTCTCCACAGGTAAGTCAGAGAGAATCTGATCCATGAGGAGCTGTGGTTCATATATCAATCGCAGATTCAGGACAATATGCAGTAAGATCAGCCAGGACTCTTCGCCAAGCTATTGGTTATTGGGTATTGTGCTTGATTTATTGGGTATTGTGCTATAGGTTATTCAATCTGGTTTAATGGGCTATTGGGTCTTGTGTTGTGGTCATATAGTCTTGTGATACGGGTTATTAAGTCTCCTATGGCTGTTGGGCGTTGTGCTATAGGTTAATATGTCTTATCATAGGGTTATTGGGTCTTGTTTTAGGGTTATTGAGTCTTGTTCTGTGGGTTATTGGGTCTTGTTCTAGATTTAATGGGGTCTTGTGCTAGGGGTTATAGGGTATTGTTCTATATGTAATTGGGTCTTGTGTTACAGGTATTGGGTCTTGTGCTAGGGGTTGGTGGGTCTTGTGCTATGGTTCCTGGGTCTCTGTTATGGTTTTTGGTCTTGTAATAATAGTAAAAATTCAAGGCTACTTGACATATCACAAACATTAGTTGTTTATTAGTGTTAGGATACCATTTGCAGTAATCTCAATGCTAGCTGCCACAAGAACCATTAGATGCTATGACAGCTTAGGTTGCATGCTAATGTTTCTTAAATGCCTTCTAGTCAGCATGTTTTATTACACATTTTGTAATAGATCTTATAGCACAGATCATGATAGGCTTGCTGTTCTCCATTTTTGTGCAAGGTAGCCTACAAGCCGTCGTTCATTTTCTTATTTTGCTTCAGTAAAAATGGAGTGTTGATGCTCATTGTCATGGTAACATGCTTTGATCATATCAGGAAACTTGATTTAGAGTTGTGGGTTAAGCAAAAAAAAAAACAAAAAAAAAACCATAGAGGCAACTGCCAGCCAATCAAAGTATTTTACGATGAGTATTATTGTAAGACCGTTTTCATTAATTACACGACATAAAGTCTGTGATGGTGACCAGATATTTTTATATCACTGGACATAAAGTGTCATGACAGGATATGAATTCATGCTTTTATGGTTTTACCCGCAACAGTCTTTCTTGACAAGTTATGAGTACAGTGTTCAGACTGTCCTGCTTTTTAATATTCTTGTAGCAATGTAGAACACTGACTTAGCACACGAATTCTCGAAGTGTTCATGCATGCATGACAGCACGAAGCCTTGGTGAAGCTGAAAAAGAAAGAAAATGAAATGGGTTTCTGGTGGTGACAAATGAGTTATAACAGCAGGAGAGAATGATACTCAGCGCAGACAGTAATGCCACGGTTCGATTTCAAAGCCAGGCACGATAGTCACAGCCTGTGGTCTATAATGCACCTGTTTCCATTTGTACTGGAATGCTTTATATTTATAGTCGAAATTAACTAACCATTTGATGCTCAGTAAGCTTGTTTCTACCCGTGACTTAACCTGGTTCCACAGAGAGAACTGCCGATATGAATATAAAGCAAGATGGGAATGATTCATTAGCGGCTAATGTGAAGTGAACATTGCTTAAACTGCAAGGAAAGTCTCCATCAATATTCATGAGATGAGGCAGTCGATCTGCTTGAAAACCAGCATGAATATTAAATGAGGGGGATTTTTGCTTGTTACAGATGAAACCACTGGAGCAAATGATTCCCTGAAACAAATATTCATTTACATTACTTTTGCTTTATTTATATTTAAACAGTTCTTTCCTCCCATTTGGGGGACAAACATGACATTTGAAGATGAAGATGATGGAAAGTGTCATAGAGCCAATCACGTTCCAGCACACAACTATGACACAAAAGCTTGATACTTTTGCCCACACTCACCACCTGAATGCTGTTTGTTACCTCGCATACACCTTGATGTGACCAGCCTTATTGGATCAACCACATTTCATATGAAATTAAACCTGAACTCTACAAATTGTGAGACCCTGTATCTGTCAGAGGTGCCAATATTTATGGTCTAGCCATAGAGTTTATGATTTTTGACCTGTTCACTGAAGCTGCTCTATCTCGTTTTTCCATTAAAGCAGCATTCAGACCAAACAAACCCAAAATAAAATTCACCCAATGGAAAAGCTGATTCACTGAAGGGGAAAGGACGCAGGGAGCCAAAAAAAAAATTTTTTTTGTGGTAAAATTCAGTCTTTTTTCTCTCTGCTAGGATTTTCTTTTTTTAGCAATGTTGGCATGTTTAAACTTTAATGGTATAGCTAGAAAATGTTTTCAAAATTCAGTATTTCCTGAACACCTCAGAATTCATAAAGAATATATAGTGGTGGAGAAACTTGGAGAAACTCTGTGCCTGAGATAGAGATAGAGAGAGTAGATCAGGCTCTTGAGCAACTTTTCTCCAGCTTTACAACAAAGCCACGCATGATGACCGCAGATATTGACTGGTTTATGATGTGTAGACTCGGTCAAAGCCAAATGGTTCCATCAGTGGGATTGGATTTTTGTATTCGGGGTGGGGGGGGTGTTCTTTTTTTTTTCCATTGCTGCTCAAGGCTGATTGTTGAAAGTGAAGAAAACCACAAAAATCCCCTGCGGCGCTCCTGCTAGACTGTGAATCTATTTTGCAGGAGCAGCTGTTCAATAAAACATCGGCGTGCGCTCGGCTTGGCTAGCCGAGGGCATGTGCTGTAATGCTACGCGGAGAACAGATTCACGCCAGCTCAGATGTTAACAGAGGTGGAAAGCGCGGAAAAGAATAATAAAAACCAGAAGCATGCAGAGTGATTACACGATGCATGTACAGTTTAAAACATGGAAATTCAGTCAACCTGATAGGTTGAAAGAAACAATGCGAGGGCACTTGGTTGTTTAGCTGGTACAGTCCTGCCCTGGGGGCCAGAAAGTTGAGAGTTCACATTTCAGCACCACTGGTGGACAATTGAGTGAGCTCCATCGCTGGAATTGGATTTCGACTCGCTTGGATATCACTCTGGGTGAAAGCATCTTCCGAAGGAATGAACATTAAGAAAAAGGAAAATGTAAAGGAAAAAAAATAAATAAATAACAAAATTGCACTGACGTGAAATTCCATCCATGTGACCAAAGCACCAAAGTGTGATTTTTTTTTTTAAATCAATCAAATCAATCAATATCATGCCTTATTAACTTCAAGAGAAAAAGGGAATGACTGTTTATAGCTGCTCTAACATAAGTGAGAACAAGAACTAAGTCCACGAAACTTTAAATGTAACTATAAACAGATAAAAAGTATGACATGTTATTTAATAAATAAAAAAAAAATTGTAATCCTTGGCAAATTGCTGTTGTATAAGAGGAATATAACACTTCAGGGCATGCTGTTACAGGACAATAACTCTGGGGTGGTAACAGTAACCCCCTCTTCACATCATGGTTTATTCCTATTATATTCAGTCCTCTTCAGCAGAAAGGGAGTATTTTCAGCCGATACACCATTTCATCTCCACAATAAAGCTGTGTAAGGAATCGGGTTTAACGGTGTAGCGGATCCTCCATAGAATATCAATGACCTGAAATGTCAGATATTTCAGCTTTAATCTCAGCATTAGAGCACCTTTAAAGCTGAAACGCCACATAACACATTGCAGGACCTTTCTTTTAAGATGGTTAGTGCAAGATAAATCAAAATTTCCCAGCAAGAGGTCACATCTTAACCTCTCATTCCAGCTCGGAGGCTGGGGCTGGTTTTCCTTTCATGTTAGTAAAGTAAGGAAGGTGCTATGCATTGTGGGTTTGTGCATAGTCTGTGGTAAATTCCCATTTTTAAAAAGTTTGTGAGAAAGGCTGCTTAGTATTCAGTCCGGTGGAGCTGCAGCAGAACAGATCGCAGCCGTTTGATGTCGTTTATCTTATCTAGCTGAAATCAGGTGCTGCCCAGAGAAAGCTGTGGCTTTGGAGAGAAAAATCAAAGATATCTACAGTGCTTTATTAACAAAAATTGACCTTTTTATTGCTATTATTATTAAATATGTTTTTAAGATAAAGTGCAGTATGCAGGTGAGAGCTAATGTTAGCTAACCTGACAGGTCTAATGACCCAACCAGGCTCATTAGGGCAAAATCAGGCACATGACTGACAGGGATGTTGGCAAGACTTCGCAAAGATACTGTGCTTTTACACAAAGATGTGCTTTTGTAGTCTATAAAACAGGATATGAACCAGACGTGGGCAGCTGAATTAGAATTCTGACAGATCATAGGTTTTTTTTTTTCATAAATGTGTATAATAGGGCTGCAATAAATATTCAGTAAATCCAATTCTAAAATGGTAAACCAATCCAAATTAGCAAATATTTTTGCTAAATTATCCTTTTGCTAATTAAAAGCCAAACATAATGCTAATTATTGCTATTAATCCACTAACTTCCATATACTCACCTCAACTCCAGTGTGTTTTACCTTCTTAACGTGGTGTGACATCAATAATATATTTTTTCCTTATTGCACGACATATTTTTTATATTCCACTCCAGCTAAGAAGCTACATCCAACTGAACACAATATCTTGCCTTCTTGTTCAGTCATTAATAGTAGTAATAAAAAAAACGGATCATTTGTGGAGACAATGAAAAAAAAAATGTTATGTTAAATTATGTTAAATATCATGTATTATGAAGTATTAGTGAGTGAGTATTATGAAGTTGCTGTTTTATTCCTCCACTGTTCATTAGAATGCGACACTGTTGCACGCTGTGGCAAGAACTTGGGAAACGTTGGGAAGTCTGCAGGACAAGAAAGCCGCAACATGTTAACTGGAGGTAGTGACATTTCCAGGAAAACCTCAGATGCTTCCTGGATGTGTGAAGGTTTAATGAACTTACAGTAGCGGTGCATCCACAGAGATGAGCACAGAGACGAAGAGCACACGCCGAAAGCGCAGAGATCAGCCAGGCATCGTTGTGGGATGATCGCAGTGCTGCTGTATAATTTGAGCTGACTTCTCGTTTCAGCCAGAGCGGAGGAGCAAAGCTTAATGGCTTATAAAAGCCCAGCCTGTTAAGAGTCGGTACTAATGAATTGTATTAAAGGCTTAATGATGAAAGCATAAAGAATCCATACGTCTCAATGCCGTATTTTGGAGACTTTATATCATTGCCGTTTATAAATCATCGCTACTTCTTAATTCCTGAAGTGCAAATTTGTAAGAAAAGCATGGCGCTTCTTGGTGCTTCATGCATCTCTTTTGTACCAAAGGAGTCACGCTATAACTCCATACTCATGCACAAGTTCGTTCCACGTCTCGCCCAGGGCGGAGCTAGAAATAGTGCAGACCACTGATTGGTCAGTTCCAGTCGTCACAGAATCATCTGGATTAATAAAGACAATTTATTTATTCATTTACATAGATATTTTTTTTTGCCTTTATTATCTGCCTTTATTATTATTATATATAATAATAAACTTTGGGGTGGTAATAGTATCATCACACCAGTCACTGTTTATTGATTACACTGTCATTGATTATTTTCCCATCCACACCACGCCCCATTGTCTTTTATTCCTTACTTATAAGATTTTTAACAGACTGCTATTTCAAAAAGATGGACCCCAGCATAAATGCAAGCATTATTTATTTTTTGCACATAGTAGTAGTACCAGATGCATATATACATGCTTACACTATATGGTTTGTGGACACCTGACCATCATTCCCATATCTGGGTCTTTTCCAAACTGTTGCCACAAAGTTGGAAGCACACAGTTACGTAGAATGTCTCTGTATGCTGTAGATTTACAGTTTTCCCTTCACTGGAACTAAGAGGCCCAAACCTGCTCCAGCATGACGATGCCCCTGTGCACAAACCGAGCTCCATGAAGACATGGTGTGTGAAGGTTGGAGTGGAAGAACGCGAGTGGCCTGCAACAGAGCCCTGACCTCAACCCTACTGAACACCTTTGGGATGAACTGGAACGCCGACTGCACCCCAGGCCTCCTCGACATCCCAACATCAGCGCCTGACCTCACTAATGCTCTTGTGGCTGAATGAACAGAAATCGCCACAGCCACGCTCCAAAATCTAGCGGAAAGCCTTCCTAGAAGAGTGGAGGTTATTACAGCAAGAGCAAAGGCGAATAAATCTGAAACGGGTTGTTCAAAAAACAAATATGAATGTGATGGCCAGGTGTCAATAAACAATAACAATAAACCAACACAAATCCGGATAAGGATATGGATAGTTCTGGGTCTGGATTTGTTACGAAATCCAGTGGAAAAGCAGCAGCAATAGTCTGGCTGGGTCTGTAATCATAAAGCCGCCAACTTCCCGGGCGTTTCACGACCCTAACGACAGTCCGAAGTGCTTAAAGACCCAATTAGAAACGCACCGTTTAGCTGTGATATCAACCATTAACACGTGACCACTGTAATTATAGAGCCGGTTTAATTACACTCTCTTTTATTGCTTAAAATGAGATCTGTGCTGCCGAGGCTTGTGGATATACACTAGATCTACTCGCCCTGTTATCTCTGATTAGCTTTCACTGAATTTCACATGTCAAATAGACGAGATAAAGTTGCCGGCGAAGAGCTGCAGTGTTCTTTACATTAGCATATAAGAAACTCACTACACAAGCTTAATACGCAGCGCTCATTTTTATGCTAATGCTCAAAAGAGTGATATCAGGCATTAGCGGAATGCTAAGTGGTTTAGCTTGGTGCTAAGTTCCTGAACCTAACTGTGAGCTAACCATGAGTTTTTTTTTGTTTTTTTGTTTTTAATTTGTTCTTGGACTTGGTGGTGTTGGTGCGTCAAAGCAAAGTCATAAAAGCATGCTATGGTACATTGAAAGTGTTTAACTGACAAAGGGGTCCTAGTAAGGTGTTTCAAACAGACGACTTTTTGGCTTTTGATGCTGCACGTTAGTCAATAACTCCCTCCTCAACCGATCTCATTTTACCCAGTCATTTTGTTTTGTTTTGTTTTGTTTTGTTTGGTTTTTATAATTGGCCATGGTAAGCGCGTGACTTGGGGTCAGCCCTGAGCAATTCGTCCCCCACTGAGCTCCCCTATTGGTTGGCTCTTATACAGTCCAGATAACATCAGGCCTATTTGGAATCAACTCACGCAGTGTACTGCTTTCAATCCCTTAGTGCTATATGTTTGCAGAATGAAAGAAAATATTTTACTCCACTTATATCCAATTTTCTATTGGAAGCCCATGCCACTGCTACTATTTATCTATATATAGTTACATTTAACAAGTTTTCAATATTATTTTCAGTTTTTTAATACCATCACCATTAATGTGTCTTTTTGATGCATTGCAGTTCTGTCTCTGATTACCTTTCAGGAAACACACACACACACACAAACACACACATCATTTGTTGTGATGGATTTATTCAAAATGCCCTGGCTTATATTTGGGTATTTCTTCAGTGTCAAACCCTCAGATATCTGATATTGCTTTTAGATCTCATGCATTTTTGCAGCGCGTGTTTAAATCGATCCATGCTTTTGCATTAATATCCGTAGCAAAATGTGAGAGGAACCAAGAAGCGGGGATTTATTTTTCTCGCCACATTTGTGTTTTAGGTCAAACTCTTTGGCCTTTACATTTTTTTAGCCCTTGTTTTGTTGATGCCTGTACTGCTTTCTTCCAAATTCATGCTGGTGATTTGATGTCAGGTTGCTGCGTTTGGGTGGTTTGATGTGACACTGAACATTTGTTCCATGATTCCACTTTGATCTGGATTTTAAGTGTGTTATATCCGTGCTTTTGATCAGCCGATCTTCTGTTACACTACAGAAGCAAAAATAGGAACGCTGGTAGACACTGGAGTCAAATAAGCTTGGGATTTGAACCTGGTAAAATGTTGAAAAGCTGGGAGGTTGAATTAAAAAAATGTTTTTTTGGACATTTCTATACCTCATGAGATATGCAGAGATATGAGCTGTATTCACAGTTGAGTTCTACATGCGCACTTTATTCATTTCACAGCTATTTCCTTCATCAGTCCATATTTTCTATCCCGATTTTTTTTTTTTTGGAGTTTAAAAGCAAGCGCTTGTATTAAAGTCAGCAGTCTAGATGCTGTTGTCTACTTAAGATGTCTACTTAAATAAAACTGTGAACTCCACGTAGAGGATTTTAACAACAACTTAAGCAGCTGCGTAACCTGACTCTGAATACGAGGAACTTTCCCCACGTAAATATGAAGAAACTTTTGAACTTAAGTCACAGGATACAATTAATCAACCAGTCATTTCCTTTCCTATGTGTCAGTGCATACTTCCTGATGGTTGTGCTCGTTCTCCGACCTGTGTTAATATAATATGCAGGTATAAATCACCCTGCAGATTGCATTAACATAAGGCTCATTTGTTAAATAAATTGGTTTCAGCAGGACAAGTGGGTTACATTTCATTCCTCTATGGAGAAATTCAGCTGCCTCCGAGGTTGTTTAAGTGGCACCGGTTTAGCAAAATCCATCACTATCAAATAAGACATGAAGCACAAGGACTGATGATGGAGCAAAAGTAGGAAAGTGGTCAAGACTTCCAAATATACAGTATATAAAATTATTTGAATATGAGTGAATGTTAGCATACAATGGTATAGTAGGTTATTACTCAACACATATATAAGAAAATAATATCAATCAGGACTGGACCTCAAGTGCATTTGACATGTTTATGTCAATTAATCTAATGTATATTATATATTTTTTGATGTAAGTAGAAAAAAGATCCGAGAGTATAATGTTAATCTTGTGGCTCGGCTACAAATACAACATTCAAAAGCTGATGGCACAGAAGTAAAGCTGCTGATGCCATGAATCTACAACATATTGCCCTTTTAATAAATATGCTATGCATTAAACTAAGAAAATATTCTGTTAGTTCGTCGTCGTAAAATTGAATGAATGGATAGAGGAGATAAATTTTAAGTAATTGAAATCTTAGGAAAAGGTACAACCACTAACCCCACCCCTAATTGAACCTTTTCTTATGTATTTTTGTAGCTGTGAATAGCTACGAATTTGCAAGCGTGCAAGAGTCAGACATGGAAAATCCTGTCACATGACACTAAATTGATGTGGAATTGAAATAAGCTTGGTCAGCTTGTCCTTCACACTGTGGGGTTGAGAACACTGAATGAACAAAACCATTGGCATTATTTTGTTAATTCTATTTTATATTTTATTTTTTAATATAATTTGTTTGGTTTTTTTTTAGCTATGAATTAGCAAAAGTACAAGAGTGAAAGCAGAAAAATCTTGTTACATGGCTCAATTTATGCTGAAATGAAGTAATGCCATAAAAAAAGCCTTACTCCATTCCATGTCCGTTACTTATCACTGCTGTTTTCAACACCTGCAACAAATATTTGTCAAGTTACACAGTATAAACCTGCTCAAAATGGATGCAAAAATTGTGGAATTCCTAATGAGATTTTGAACAACTCTATTAGCTTTCAAAAGAATGAAGCTACATCGGAAGTGGGAACTTGGAGTGGGGGAAAATCATTCCCAGTAGGACTTCCAAGTTGAGGGGACCTTTTTCTTTGGTCGGGAGTGACAAGCCATGACCTTTAGTCGAATGCAGCACTATGACCCTTAGCTCCGCCCACTCGTGCTAATCTCACCCATTTGTAATATTTTCATACGAGTTTTCCTACGATGCTAAAAGACCTGACGGGCACACTTCTCAATTTCACATTTTCTCATTATGTATTTAGGTCAGATTCACTTTCATCTTCCCAGACCAAAAAAAAAAAAAACCTTTTTATCTTCTCATCTTAAGAATGGCTTTAAAAAAAAAGAAAAAAGAATAAACCTTCATACATGAAAGACAGAAATGTTTGTGATCACAGCTTCAAACAGCTCTTATGAAAGTGAAAAAGATGTAAACAGAAAAAAAGCCATTTATATTTCATTTTATCTCTCTCTAACTCTCCTGAGGATAAAAAGCTTCGACATGTGAACTCCTCTGAGCAAAGTAAAGTCATTTCCCAAATCTCCGAAGCTCTGAAGGATAAACTGCAGATCCGGGATAGACTTCGGCTCCACCACAACCCTGACGAGGATCGTCCTAAGAAAGGTTGCAATCATCCTTAGTGGAATTTGATCATTTTCTACAAATAATTTTAAACTTAATTTTAAAGAAACTTGAGCGAAAATTAAATCTATGCAGTTTCGCTCTCATATTTCAACGCAAAGGTTTGCACAATGACCACTATGCTTTGTTTACTTGTTAGCTACATTAGCTCATAAGAAGCAAATTCTCAGATATCCAAATGTGTCATATGGCTAATAGACTATGTTTAAGCTGAATTTGAACATTGTATATACTTCATTTTTGGTCAGTTTGTTCCTTGAACTTTTCAAAGGTTTTGGCCTGTTTGAATTCTTTTGAAAGAAGGAAAGTCTTTCGAAAGCTACGAATTTGGCTCATCGTAGTATTTTAAATAGAACGCATTTGACGTTTACGTCAAAAAAAGGTTACAGATTAGACTAAGAAATGTTTTTGCTTGTTTAAATTCTTATGAATTCGCAAAGTCAGGAACTTTGCTAGCATCCCTGAATTATGAAGAATGCTAAATACAACTCTTTATTATAAGATTATGATTTATAACCCATTTACATTTGTATATATTTATGAAGATGAGTTAGCCTCTCGTTTTAGCTATTTTTAGTGTCTGGGTAAATATTTCCTCCTAAACCAGCAAAAGAATGTGACAAAGAGCAACAAACGCTTAGAAAACAAGATACCTGGAAGCACAGGAAGATTATAGCTCATACTTTAATACTCTAAGGAAGATCATCACATTTCTACCGAGCGCACCACTGATCCCGACATCTACAGCTTTACGGAATTGACTTTTAAGAAGGTTTGTTCGGATTTATGGGCTAAAGAGTGAGTCGCCGTCCTGCGTCCTGTGGGAGAACTTTCTGGCATGGTGGCTAGTTTCAGGAATTTTTAATTGGTTAATTTGGGAATTATCGTGTCACTACACTGAGATCACACCAGCTTTCTCAGAGGAGCACCCAGATGGAGCTCGGAAGTGATTCCACAGTTGTGGTGCCATTTAGCTCTTGTAATTCTTGAAAATGTAACTTCAAAATCAACTTTTGAATTTAAGAAATTCTAATTCAACACCGAGTTTAAGAAAAATGTGCATTAAGTGCATTAAAATGTGTCAGTATATCTCAGGCGACAAACTCGTTTCTTTTTTTTTTTTTTTTTACAAAGTTTCTTTGCTGTTTTTTGCTCTTAAATGAATAACAAAGTAAGTTGAACGGAACAGTTTGAGATGTTTTTAGCATAGGATTAGCAACTACACCAAATGTGGCTGACTAGCATTCATGCTAATGGCATAATACCATTTCAGTGATTTACTTAAAATGTATTTTCTTCCAATATATTTTGAATGTGTCATTTGGGTAACGGTGTTGTACTTTCAAAGTGACCTCATCAGTAAATCATTTCTTCTTCTCGGGATCTTCAGGAAATTCGGATGATGCAGCGTCCTGTTGAACGTGTCACTTGTAGAGTATTCCAATTATTCCATAGGGGTGAAAATGTGCTATTTAAAATGGACATTTTTCATAATCTAAAATGGACGACGGATCGAACAGGATGTTTCAAGCATGAGATGTTAAATTAATGATTAGATTAATGATTAATGATTAATTCAATGATGAAAAAGGGGTTTAATTTCAGGATTGAAGTAGGATCACCTCACTTATTATGCCATGGAGCTGGAATATAAACAGCATGTTGAATCCTCACTACACAACTCCTTTATTACAGACATCCCAGAGGTCTATGGGCTCCTTGATCAATTTGCTACTGGAGCCACAGGTAGTGCTTTGAAGAGAGAGAGAGAGAGAGAGATAAAGAGGAAGGGACTTCAGCACAGTGTGGGGTGGATGGATGAAGGGTTGCTATAGTTACAGAGTCTGTATAACTCCCTGCGGTACATCTCTCATCTTTAGGAAACTCCCCGAGGATGTAGCTAGCTCTAGAGGATGAGCAGACACCTGAGGAGATTTTCTGCTGTCGTGGGTTTGTTCTGCTACACTAACACTGGCTTCCGGCAGGCAGCTCACACCCGAATATTTATTTATTTATTTATTTATTTATTTATTTATTTATTTATTTTGCAACTAAAAAAAAAATGAGTTGCAAATGATGAATCAATGAATCAGTGAATCATTTATTAAAAATAAATAAGCAAATGAATAAATTGATAGATAAATAAATAAATACACCCAAACATACTGTATATAAAACTGGGTAATAAAGAAATAAAATTAGAAATAAATAAAGACACAAAGAAAGAAAGAAAGAGAAAATGAATGAATAAATAAATAAATATTATAAAAGCAAATGATAGAAATTATGTAGAAGTAGAAATTAAGAAAGAAAGAAAGAAAGAAAGAAAGAAAGAAAGAAAGAAAGAATGGTGTGGCCCATGGGTCTGTCAGTCTCAGTGAAGGAGGTGTGGCCTCTGTGTCAGTCTTGGTGAAGGAGGTGTGGCCTCTGTTTGTAAGTCTCAGTGAAGGAGGTGTGGCCTCTGTGTCAGTCTCGGTGAAGGAGGTGTGGCCTCTGTGTTGGTCTCGGTGAAGGAGGTGTGGCCTCTTTGCTTATTAGTCTCAATGAAGGAGGTGTGGCCTCTTTGCTTATTAGTCTCAGTGAAGGAGGTATGGCATCTGTGTGTTAGTCTCAGTGAAGGAGGTGTGGCCTCTGTGTGTTAGTCTCAGTGAAGGAGGCGTGGCCTCTGTGTCAGTCTCAGTGAAGGAGGTGTGGCCTCTGTTTGTAAGTCTCAGTGAAGGAGGTGTGGCCTCTGTGTCAGTCTTGGTGAAGGAGGTGTGGCCTATGTGTCAGTCTCGGTGAAGGAGGTGTGGCCTCTGTTTGTAAGTCTCAGTGAAGGAGGCGTGGCCTCCGTGTCAGTCTCGGTGAAGGAGGTGTGGCCTCTTTTTGTAAGTCTCAGTGAAGGAGGTGTGGCCTCTGTGTCAGTCTCGGTGAAGGAGGCGTGGCCTCTGTGTCAGTCTCGGTGAAGGAGGCGTGGCCTCTGTGTCAGTCTCGGTGAAGGAGGCGTGGCAACAAATTAACTGTAAATGTTATTATAATATTTTGAACTGTCTGTGTAAATGTGTTTATATTTTATATTATTAAAGTACATTATTGTGTATGATTTTGCCTCAGATGGAGATAAACACCCCAGGATAATATTCTAAAAAAAAATAAAAAGCACTGTAAGAGGTTATTACTCTCCATCTTCATCTCATCAGCACATTCTCAAACTCCCTCTTTTACACGGCTAACAAGCAGCCTGAAACCCTGTGTTACTGTGTGTGTGTGTGTGTGTGTGTGTGAATGAGCTATATTGTACTCTTTCTTAGCTCGGAGTCTCTTCAGTCTTTGCAGTTCTTCCGTCTGAGGCGAGTCACACACACACACATTCTCATCTACGCCTCCTCGTGCACGAGAAACGAACACAAGGACTCGACTAGCAGAGTGACGAGGAAGTAGCCGCGGATTCATGCAAACCCCTCACAGCTCAGCTGCGCAGGACAGCGTGAAAATGGGCTGAAATACTGGCTTGAGACTTAAGTACTTGCGGGTTCTTGCATGATGCTTGCCTTTGTTTTCTTTTTTCGTTTTTAAGGCTAATGATTTATGAAATATTAGAACAGTCGGGTTGCTTTATGGAGCTTCGCGCAGGAGGAATGGCGGCTGTCTCAATACTCAATATTAAAATATTTATTATCTATTTAATTTCACACAATTAATGAATTAATTATATTACTCCAATGACACCTCTACACTAAATATACACTATATATTTATTTTCCAATTAATTTCACACAATTAATGAATTAATTATACTACTCCAATGACACCTCTATGCATATCACCTATTTATGATCTATTTAATTTCACATAATTAATGAATTAATTATATTACTCCAATGACACCTCTACACTAAATTATATATTTATTTTCCATTTAATTTCATGCAATTAATGAATTAATTATATTACTCCAATGACACCTCTATGCTATATCACATACTGTATATATTTAAAAAAAATAATAATTTGTAATAAATTCATGCGCTCTCGGCCTGTGTCTCCGCCCTGCTATTGTTATCTGTGCTTCCCTGAAAACGCGTTTTCTTCCTGCGGATGGATGATTTTATTCTTTTCCTCTTGCCTGTAAAGTCCATCACTCCTCATGACCTGCCGTTTTAATGGGGGCAGTCGTGGCCTAATGGTCTGAGAGTCTGACTGAGAGTCTGAGAGTCTGACTTGTAACCCGAAGGTGAACCTGAAGGTCGTGGGTTCGAGTCTCGGGTCTGGCAGGGATTATAGGTGGGAGGAGTGAATGACCCAATTCCCCAATTGCTCCCCGGGCGCCGCAGCTAAAATGGCTGCCCACTGCTCTGGGTGTGTGTTCACTACTGTGTGTGTGTGCGCACTTGGATGGGTTAAATGCAGAGCACAAATTCCAAGTATGGGTCACTGTACTTGGCCACTTCACTTCACTAATAATGCTCATGTTAAGTGCTTTTGGCTGTTAGCGGAAGCGCTACGCGAATACCCGGAAATGCTGCGTCTCTGGGGATCAGTTTGTGACCTGCCTTCTTTAAAGCGTTTCATTAAGACCAGAAAGCGAGGGATTTTCTTGTAAATGTGTGCGGGGTTTTTCGTTGAAGTTCAGCTGCAAGGAGTAATGAGATTAATAAACGACCTTTAAATCCACTCGTTCTCCAAACCTAAAGCTTTAACCCAGTGGTTTTGTAAACATTTTCTCCTCCTCTCGTCTTCTTTTCTTTTCTCCCATTCCGCTTTCCTTTCTTTTCCTCTCTACCCTTCCCCCACCCCACTTCCCTTTTTGTTTTCTTCACTCCTCTGTTCTCTTCCATTCGGTTTCCCTTTCTTCCCTTCCTTTCCCTATTCGCTCCATTTCTTTTTTTTTCTTTTTTCTTCCCTTCCTTTTTATTCTCTTCCCCTTTCTTTTCTTCACTTCCTGGTTTTCTTTCACTCTGTTCCCCTTTCTTCCCTTCCTTTCCTTTTTATGCTACTCCCTAACCTTTTTCTATTTTCTTCTTTTTCTATTGTCTTCTTTTTTTTCTTCCCTTTCATTCCATTTACTTTTCTTCCCTTGTCTTTTCCTTCTTTTCGTCCTGTCCCTTTCTTCTCTACCATTTTTCTCCCCTTCCCTTTCTATTCTCTTCCATTCCTTTCTGTTTTCTTCCCCTCCCCTTTCTTCTTTTCCCCTTTCCTTTCTTCACTCCCGTTTTCTTTCATTCTGTTCCCCTTTCTTCTGCTCCTTTCCCTTTTTTTCCTTTCTGTTCGTCCCTTCCCTTCACTTCCATGTTATTCCCTTTCCTTTCGTTTTCTTCTCTTTCATTCCATTTTCTTTTTCTTTTCTTTTTCTCCCTACCATTTACTTTTCTTCCCTTTCCTTTCTTCTGTTCGTTTTCCTTCTTTTCTTCCCGTCTCCCATTTTTCTTCCCTTCTCTTTTGGTTTTCTTCCCTTCCTTTTTTGTTCTCTTCCATTCATTTCTGTTTTTCTCCTTTCCTCTTTCTTCCTTTCCCTTCTTTTCTTCACTCCCCTGTTTTCTTTCACTCTGTTCCCCATTCTTCCCTTCCATTCCCTTCTATGTTCTTCCCTTCCCTTATTCTCCCTACCATTTACTTTTCTTCCCTTTCCTTTCTTCTGTTTGTATTCCTTCTTTTCTTCCCGTCTACCATTTTTCTTCCCTTCTCTTTTGGTTTTCTTCCCCTCCCCTTTCTTCTTTTCCCTTTTCATTTCTTCACTCCCCTGTTTTCTTTCATTCTGTTCCCCTTTCTTCTGCTCCTTTCCCTTTTTTTCCTTTCTGTTCGTCCCTTCCCTTCACTTCCATGTTATTCCCTTCCCTTTCGTTTTCTTCTCTTTCATTCCATTTTCTTTTTCTTTTCTTTTTCTCCCTACCATTTACTTTCTCTTCCCTTGTCTTTTCTTCCCTTTCCTTTCTTCTGTTCGTTCTCCTTCTTTTCTTCCCGTCTCCCATTTTTCTTCCCCATTTTTTTATTCTCTTCCATTCGTTTCTGTTTTCCTCCTCTCCCCTCTCTTCCTCTCCCTTCTTTTCTTCACTCCCCTGTTTTCTTTCACCCTGTCCCCCAGTCTTCCCTTCCATTCCCTTCTATGTTCCTCCCTTCCCTTTTTGTTCCTTCCCCTTCCTTTTTCAATCCTTTCTTTTCCCGCCTTCCGTTTACTTTCGTAATGTGTGTGACGTTCAGGAAGTCGTGAGTAAGCCCGTGAGAGCGTTACTTCCACCGCTGGCACTGATGGTGAAGGTTTCAAACTTCTTCGTATCCAGGTTTTGATACAAACACATCCAAAAGAAGAATAAAATCGGGTTAAATCTGTTTAAAGAAAATCTGTACATAAACTAAAATGACTATTTAAGCACTTCAAGCAATGGCATGGTCATGTGACCAGCTCCAGGTTCGGTTTGAGAACTTGAGGCTAGCTCCAGCTACTCAGACGGCGACATGAGCGCCTTTTTGTTATGGTTGTTGTTCCCTGATGAGAAAAAAAACAAAACTATAGGATTACTACTTAATCTTAATTTGAACCAAACTGAATTTCTGTAATGAGTCCACGCACATAAGAGGAAGCCTCCATTTCTTGGCGCGTAGCTCAGGTGTAGAGTAAAAACAAACAAGCTAATGATTTCATTACCCATGAGCCATTCCTAATGCACATAAATGACCTGATTGATGAAGTGAGTGTGAATGTTAAACAATTAACACCGCTTATAAAGGCGCGCAGGGACCTAAAAACGAACCTAAATCTCCCCCGGGAGGTTTCTTTGAGTTAATTATAAGCTATGCTCACATTCACACCGTGGGCTAAACATTTGCCCAGCAGCCATGAGGGCTAATTAAAAAATATTCAAATGTACTTTCCCTTGAATTCACATTTCTAAAGCTAAATGCCCTTGACGTGCCGCTCTCAGGAGCGAACTTCAGAGAAACGTTTCAGAATTGCACTTCTAACTTCTAACCTCATTAATATGGAAGAGCCGATTTGTGCTAACGAACAGAAATTTCCTTTCTTGTTCGCGCGTCCGTAAACGCGCGAGCTTCCCGAAAGGCCGGTTTATAAGCTGACCCAAAGCTAATCCGCCTACGCTAAGACTATGCGGGGTTCTGTTTGAATCTTTAGTTGCAATTCGTGATTCTTTTCCTATAAAAGCACGTCCCATGTGAGTGTGAGCGTGAATGTGAGTGCGTGCCTTTTACTTGACCTCGGACTGTCGCAGAGCGCCGACACTGGAGACTCCTTCGAAAAATGTATAAATAAACACGTCCTTCCAGAAATTTTTCACCATGTCAACAATCCACCATACTGAATGACCTGTTACTATAGAAACGGTTGCTGTATTGTAAATAAGGCCCTGTGTTAATCCCCTTTACATTGGTGCATGACATTTGATAGTTATAGGGTTACAGTTTTCTTGATAGGAAATGATTTTTTTTTTATTCTAGTTTCTTTAAAAAAAAAATAAAAAATCCTTGGGCTAACATGGTTGAATAAAAGATCTGATAGTAGTTGACAGGGTTAGGACCTGAAGATTGCAGCAATTCCGGTGATCCTCGGCGGGGCCAGAGTTAACAGGGTCAGATTCTCCATTCTGCCAAAGCTGATTTACTAATGATGAGGAAATAAGAAATCTCTTTAGCGCATGAGGGAGCGAGAAGTGAATCACAGGAAGTGAGCGTGGAATACGGCTTAAACCGTACATGCAGGACTTAATGTAGAAGGGGCCATTAAAAAAAAAAAAAAAAAAAAGAAGACAAAAATACCTGTTTGCTTGTCCATTCACTTTGGATTAACATCTTTAGCAGTATTTATCAGTATTAGCGATGTTAAATTCCCAATTTCCTCATGTTCAATCAATAAAGATTGGATTTGCACAAGAGTTGGCCATGTAGAAATCAACGTTTTCCAATCCAAATGATCCAAAATTCCGTATTGGATGAGGTTTACGTTCTTCATCCAAAATGCAAAGCGCTACTGAAGATGGATTCCTATGTTCCTGTATCTCATTCCTGCACCCTTCCCCATTCTTTCAAGCAAATCTGAAGAAAATTGAGTTTTCTCCTCATAAGGTCTGATTCACTGACCAGTTGGACATTTTGTCACACATGCACATGGAGACCCTTCTGTCTCTGGGGATTGAAACAGCAGTGGCTATAAGGACTAAATAGAAAAATGAGCATCTCAGTAGCAGTCCATTTTCGAGATTCTCCAACATCGTGGAACCCAAGGGTCTCCATGACTGAGTGGGTTTTTGGCATAACGCCATCAATCAACGCTAAATCAACGGCTAAATTAGTCATACAGCAAAGCAGAGAGAAAATGTAGTACTGAGGCAGTGAGCATACTGCAGCTGAAAAGGAGCCATTAAACAAATGTCCTTTTCTGTACACATTAATGAAAGCGATCATGCAGTACACAGTATATCTGTAATGGAAAGTGTTTTCATTATTACTTGTATTATAACTTCTTTTCCTTGGCATTACACAAAATGATTGCAAAAAAAAAAAAGAAAAACACTAATAGAGCAATTTCCTGAAGGGTCAGTCATATGGTTGTCCTGTTAAGGGAAAGGAATTCACAATTTGTACTCAACAGGAAAAAAAAAAAATAAAGAAATAAATCCACTCTGATTCATATTTTGGCTCATGGGCACGAAGCAGATGGCTGCACATTAACATGAAGATGAGGCTGAGAATTCTCCACAGCATGGCGTAGATCAAACAGTTTTCCAACTAGTGAGAGAGCGATGTGAAGACAGCGAGGCAATTCTCAAGGTAGTGAATTCCAAAGCCAAAGATATGCGAACTGGCTTCTCGCCAGTACAGGGTTTGATTGTGAGAGCGTGGAGTGAAACCGTCCCAGGCGTCATCCCTCTTAGGACGTTTTCACACTTGAGTCTGCACGCAGGACCGATTCTGGAGGCGGGGCCTGTAATCGCTGGTTTGCTTTCACGGTGAAGAATTCCTTCCACAAAATGGTGGGTACTAGGTTTATCCATTTCACCAAACTCGAAACAGGAAGTACCTGACAAGTTGAACCAATCACCTTACACCTGACTTACAGCGCACGCAGCTCTGAGAGCAGATACGTAGCGTCCACACCTGATATGGAGCTCCAGATCACTGCTTTCAAGAGAACCAGGGATTCATTCTCTGGAACACTTCTCAGATGTACCAAACTGTCAGGGGAAATGGTACAGAGTCCAGAAGAAAAATGAAACCCTTAACAGTTTTTTCAGCTTGTTGCCCTGAAGGAACCCTGAAAGATTTTACCAGAACGTTTTACTATCAAGTAGGGCTCCAAGTAGAACCCTTAATTAACTAACGAACCCTTGAAGAACCCATTTTTCCACTAAAAGCGTAACTTTACTATTTAAAAAAAGAGCCCTCGTAGTTCATAAGCATGGAACAAAGTGCTCTTACCAGTCCTAGCTAATATCAGCTAACTAACTAGCCTAGCTAGAGGTCTAGATTAGATGTGTTGTTTTCAGTAATGCAGATGAAATAAGGATTGGTGTAACTCTGGGGATGAGAAGGTTGTTTGGCTTCGCTGAGGATTTGGGGGCAAAATCATAATAATCAAGAGAATCTGAGCTACAAAATCAGTAGGATTTTTTTTTTTTTCTGTAGTAATTATTATAAACCATTCACATAGCTAAGCAATCTGTGTATACATCACAGAGGTGGGCGTGTCTTCACAACGTACACATGATCATCACACTACAAAGTCCATGCGTACTTCACACACCTCATTTTAATACAAACAGATTGTTTAAAGCTTGTTGTAGGGGGCGTGGCCATGCAAGTTGCGCTTGAGCATTAGTAGGTCACATGACTATAGTCTATACCTGTACTAGGAACTCAATAACTTACCTAAAACCCCAGGAAGCATTGCTTCTCCTGCACGTCATCTATATATATATATATATATATATTGTTCTGCATTTTAAACTCAGACTTCGGTGGAAGGCGACAGAAAAAAAGCGATCACTTCCTGGAGTGTCTTTATAGTGAAGAAAAAAGTGCAAAACCTCTATCCCTCAGGATATAATGCAATACTTTCCAAAATGTCAATTCAAATGAAATATATATTACCTGAGATTTTTCTACTGGTCCATTTTATAGAAAGAAAAATACAGCGTAATCTTTCCAGACGTGGATTCGGGAAGGACTCTGATATAGCATTTATAATGCGCGTTACTGAATAAAATAAAGATAGTTTTGATTTATTGATCAGTAAATAGCCTAATCACAGAGGGAAGTTGCTAGGTGACTTGACTAGCTTGCGTATTTAACGATTCCGATAAAAAAAAGAAAACGTTTACGCGTGCAATGTCTCAACATGACACTTTAACTTTTCAGGCATGAAGAGGAATCGCTATAATGACAGCTAAGTGGTTTCACATCAACATCTATCGAGCTAACTATTAAATATGGACTCTGTGTCAAGGGGAAATAAAAAAAAAACACATTATTTTCTGCACAAATACTGGCGTAATGAAACTTGTTGCCCAGACTTTTCTGTGGCACACTATTCTTTCAATCTTCTAAGCAGCAGCCTTTGCATATTCATGACACGCGTGGTTACCTGAACCCATGATATTTTCCATTTAGATTTCTGAGTCATGCACTTTCAGGATCTGTCGTGCATGTAATTGTAAATTGTGAAGCTGGTAGATGGGAAAAAAAAAAAAAAAGAAGATAATATTCTCCACGTTATTTGGAAGCTGCTGGACGCGTTCTGTCTCTGATGGAATAAAACTCATCAGGCGAAGGAAATACCTGTCAGCACAAACCAAGTCGCCAGATGGACTGCGTGACAGATTGAATGAATGAGCTTTCCTAATTGATCCCCTTAATTTCTTCTCGGAGAGGAAGCCGAGGAGGGATTGGGGTGAGAGGTGAGGAGGACGGTGTGGCGTGATTACCTTTTACTACCCCGATGTTGATTATTTTCCTATAAGAGCACGTCTTTGAAGTATTTGATTCCTCATATAACACAGCAGTACATGAAATGGCTTCGAGAGCCGTGATTTGATTGCGTATGACACACCCCTGGGGGCGGGACGTTTACGTTCTAGAGAGCATTTGATTGGACAGACACAACAGGAGTCATCCCAGAAATGACGAACTATGCAGTTAAAATGAAAATATCTCCAAAAAACTATTTTTTGTATGTCATATTGGGGTCCAAATTGTCCATGGTGTGTGATTGGGTGTGTGAGTGTGTGTGTGTGTGTGTGTGTGTGATTGTGCCCTCTGATGGGTTGCCACCCCACCCAGAGTGTCCCCTCCCTCGTACCCCAGGTTACACCATGACCCTCTGAAACACCAATTTTCCATTTCAGGGACACTTTAAATTGGGATAATGTTGAAATAATACAAAATCATACAACCACTTGCCATAATTATAATTAAAGCTGACAGTTCACATGTTTGTGTATGTGGGCGGCTTCACCTCTGCCCTTAATTTATATTCTTTCATACATTTCTCAGTTGCTGGCCTACAGCCATATCATTTGCTCATTTCTGTGTATAAAAAAGCAAATAATTTCAGACTGCATTTGCTGTGAGTGCCAGAAATGAGTGAATTATGGTGGTTATGGAACCTAATGCTGTTAGGGAAAGACACAGACTTCCAGCAGAAGCACTCAGTTGATTATTCTAAGAGTTTTACAGCGTGGTATTGAAATATTTAAGCATTGTTACGGTTCAGGTTTCTTCTCAATCTTCTCCTCATCCGGGTGGCTGGAAATAATCTGGAAGAGCTAACACGGCACTCCGGTGTGAAAGATTATATCTTTCTCCAATCATTTCCTTTAGTTTACCTTGCCTGCAATTCAGAGACTTAGCCAGCTTGTCTTAAAAAAAAAAACAACAAAAAAAAAAAAAGTGGAAGAGACCGTTTTTAATCATCTGAAGTCCAAATATCCAGTTTATAAGCCATATAGAAGGAAATCCCCGATCGGAGATTTGCAAAGAAGTCTAATATCTAAGGAAATAGACCTGATGACATTGGGAAGGCATTTTATTGTAAGAAAAGCCAGAAATATTAATGCACGGAAATATTTTAATATCTCACAAGCTTCCCACTTAACGTCCCTGTGTGTGATTTAGTTATTGATCCTAAATCAGATGAGTTAGTAGCTACTAAATACAATGAAACTGATAGACAGGTCTAAAAATCTGTATTTGCTCATGTTAGCTTTTGCTGATTTGTGCCACCATGCTAAGGAAATGCAGGACCCCACAGTAAAAATGTATTCCAAGGCCCATGTTTCATGTATTTCCTCGTTTTCTTCGTTCCCTATTGGTTTTTCTAGCTTCTTTGATTTTTGACCTCTGCTAGCTCTCGGATTGCGATAAAATATTTGCCTGTGTTTAAGGTGTGTGTGTGTGTGTGTTCAATGACCCCAGGCGTGGGCTTGGGTATTTCTGATTTCGAAGCTTGGTGTTGACTTGACATGAGAAGAGAAAGTCTGCGTTTTTTTTTTTTTTTTTTGACCTCAGCAAATAACCTCCACTTTGCATGGTTTTGGGATCAGATCGAGTCAAACCTTTTTACTTTTTTTTGTTGGTTGAGTTAAGGAGAAAAGCTATGATGAATTTCCAGATATGTTTTAAATGAAAGACCTATCATACCAACCGTATGTGTGTGTGGTTTTTTTTTTTTTACGGAGATAGGTGCTAAAATAAAAGCAATTCAAGCAGAAGGATCGATCCCTGCAGTGCAGCAAGGCTAAATGAAGAGCATTTGTCTACTGCACATTCATAAACAACTATCAATCGCGAGGCGAAACATGAGGTTTAGTACCGTCGCTGGATCATCAGCTATTATATTCAAATAAGATAGGCTACTATCGCTACAATCTTGTGTGAGTAAGTAAGGAATAAAACACTCCAGGGCCCGTATTCACAAAGCCTCTTAGAATTCTCTCGGAGAGCTCCTGTCTTAGCCTAAAAACTCCTAGCTGGGAGTCCTAGACTAAAAGTGATCTAGCAAACTTCTCAGAGCGACTCTGAGTAAGGAAAGTACAAAAACCTTTATCTTAGTGAAGGGGTGCGGTTGACCCCGTTGCTAGGGATGACGCAGCAATTCAAGGACTGTGATTGGTTCATAAAAAACTATCTGTAAAGGTCTTAAAATGTGCTCTTTGTGAAAATGGAATATATGATAATAGAATGGACAGTGAAATCATCAAATGTTCGTATTAAGAAACTGAATACAGGCTACTTTATGTAAAGTTTCTATTATAAGCTAAATATCTTAAAGTTAATTAAAACAGCCAAATGTTGAAAATGTGTCTACTTTTGAAGCAACCGATTTCCACGCAGTAGTTATATTTAAGTTCTTACATTTATTTACCATACTCATTTTATTACTAATCCATTTCAGATTGATGCGAGCAAAATGGCTCACCTTTTACCAATTTACATGATTACAGGACAGTCTGTTTAAGTTGCACTTTTGGATGGTATGTAGCCAACAATCCAAGAGAGATGGAAGGAAGTAAAAGAACAAGAACACCAAATTGGACAGAAGAGCAGTGTTTGGAGAATATTTCTTCTTTCCGCCATTTTGTCCTCTGCTATAGAAACTCTTAAGCCTCTTAAAAGTACTACTCTTAACAATTTTTACCGTAGGAGCTGTTTTTAGGGCTACGATGTTTCGTGAATCATTTTTATCTTTACTAAGATTTAGTCCTAAATTTAAGGGGAAATTCTAAGAAAACGTCGTAATTTAGAATTTCGTCACTAGGAGCAACTGTTAGGCTCAGGAAGCTTTGGGAACGCAGGCCCTGGAGTGTTTATAGGAAAATAATCAACAATGGAGTGGTGTGATGAACCAGATTTACTCTCACCACTCTAAAGTTGATGATTTTCCAATAACAACAAGTGTTTTATTCCTATTATACCGCAGCAATCTGCCAACAAATACATTTTTTTTAAATTTAATAAATAACTACACACCATACTTTTTGTCCATTTGTTGTTATATTTAAGGTTGTGGAATGTCAGTTTCTCGTAGTTAATTAAAATTTAAAATAAAAATAAAAAAACGCAGCTTACTGAGAAACTAATGTTACTGAGAAACAGAAACGTGTAAACTGGTCTATCCTGAAGTTCTTTCCCGTGGTGGAAAACGTACACTTTCAAAATGCTGACACTGGAGACTCCTTCCATAAATGCTATATAATAAACATCGTCTACAGAAAACCAAATCAACGATTACGCGCGTTCTGTAATCTTTTTATTCGGAGCGTCCGCCGTTCAAGTACCTGTGAGCGAGCTGTTACTGTAGAAATGATCACGTGTAAGAACGAGTGCATTTCACACCCCGTGTTCCCTTCTTAAAGGAACCAATGATGACCTTTTAGTAATAATTAAATAGAAGTCTATAATGCTCTGTAGTCTTTCGGGGGAGAACATGCTGGAATTAATTGAAACATTGAATAAATAACGTGTGTGTGTCATATTCACAAGTGTGTTGAGTGAAAATAACAGTTTAATTACAGCTGGTAATTCGCGCTCGTGTAGAACACGTTCCTCATCATTTCCTTGTAGGTGTACAAATCGATGAGTGATTTATTGCAGAAAGCGGAGTGTGACGCGGTTAAGATGATGTGCGAATTGCAGGTGATTTACATGTTGAAGTGATGTCCTGCCTCTCAGGGATCTGATTAGCCCATTAGGCTGTTTAATCAGAGCCTTCAGAGTTCTGCTGCTCCTAATGAGGAAGTAAGAGATCTCACGGGAACATCCGTGAACAGATCAGCGTCATGAGCTATGACGCTTAATGTGTGGTAGATTAGCTTTCCACGCCTGGTGAAATATGCAGTTTTGTGCAAAATTGTCATGTAGGCAAGGCTGCAGATTGAGTAACTCCCATGAGGTTGTGCGCTGGATTAATGTTTACAGGATGACAGACGCAATTTGTAGGCTTTTTCTCGCCATGTCTATACTGTTAGAACTGGGAGAATTTACAGTGGATATTGCTCCAGTAAAAGGGCAATTCTTAATGCTACAACATACAAAGACATTTTAGACAATTATATGTTTGGGACTTTGGGGAAGAACCGCGTATGGGTGTGATGGTCAGGTATTTATGTCATTTTGGCCATATAGTGTATAAACATATACAGAAATAAAGAAAAGATATCCAAGATAAACAAAATAATCTATCATTTTTTGGATTTTTTGGAGTTACAGGATTACTAGAAATACTAACACTAGAAATAAAGTAAATAAAAAAGGTTAAAAAAAATAGGTTTAGACTCTGAGTTCCTTGGGTTTAACAGGGGTAACAGCCTTACATGGTGGATACATCTCTTGTCTTTGAAAATTCTTTGAAGTGTCGTGTTTGTATTGCAGTTTGTGTGTAAGCCGTGTACAATGCCATCTCAGGAAAGTAGACAAATCTTTAGGGACTCATATAAAGATGTCATTCGAAGCATCTTTATCTTTAAAACACCTCAAAGATGTCGAAATGTTTTTACCTCTAAGGCTTCGAGGCCCATCGATTTGCCATTTTAATTTTTTTTTTTTGTCATCATTCCCTGGCTCAGTGCAGAAAAAAGAGACAATTTTATGGCTGGAGATCAAAATGCCTGGGGATATAAAACCCTGAATGGAAACTCTGTCCTGCTTCAAGTCACAAAGGGGTGACAGTACAGTGGATTTGGCGCACCATCGGTCAGTGCGGCGGCGTTTCACTCAGACTGGAGTCCATCCTGTTAGTGCAGAAATCGCCATGATGCCAATCATCCAACACCAACAAACTGATTACAATCGAACTTAATGTAGTAGAAACACTGCCCATTACCTTGAGAACGCCATCCACACAGTGAAGCATGGTGGTGGTAGCATCATGTCAAGCGTTACGGGGACTATGGAGAAGGCTAACGTTTTGCTCTGATATTCATCTTTGTTATTTATTTGCGTCACTGTCTGGCCTTGAAGTGAGGCTTGAGAGAAGCACACATTATCCTCATGTACATTAGGACATATCTGAGTGGCTTTTGAGGACTGGCCTGACTGAAAATATTTTCCATCTCCCAAATGGAAGGTTTTTTTTTTTTTTTTTTTGAGATTCATGACTGCCAGGCAAGCGGAACCTGCCATTCTGATTTATTATAAGACCAGGGAAAAGGGTGTCATATTTAGAGAAGTGCTGGCAGAGAAGTGATGACAAAGCTGACAGAGTTTACCACTGTGTCATATTGTGTAATAAAACAAACAGCATCATGAGGGGTGTCAGTAAAACCGGCTGGGGAACATGATGCTGTCTTTGTGAGGATTTATGAGATCTCTTTTAGAATCCAAGGCCTTGCTTTGTAAAGAAAGAAATAAACTCAGGTGTTGGCTGGCTGTACTTATATAATGTCAAAATATCACAGTGTTAGACAGGTTTTTCTATTTGCCGCAGCCAGGAAAGCCAAATTACAAACACATATGACAGTAAGATAGATTAAATATGCAGGGGAAATCAATCCACTCTGCTGCTCTGGCGTTTACTCGAAAAATCTTTGCACATTCTCTTTTTTTTTTAACACTCTAATAACAGCGCCTTATAGCACAGCACTGATTCTCAATTCTCAATTCTCACTGGATAAAAGTTGTTGATTCAGTTTCTTGAATCAAAGGTTAATAGTAATGCACTTGTTTCACATTTTTTGGAAGGAGTCTCCAGTGCTAGTGCTTTGTAACAGTCAGAATTGCATGTTTTACAGTTTCTTGGTCACATGACAAGCTTTTTTTTTCTGTCTAATTAACATTAGATGCAATCGGATGTCAGTATCTGTCCTTAGCGCGTGAATACTATTAAAATGAACTTGTGCTAAGACCATAAAACCACGTTTGACTCTTAACACTCCTGATCTTATGAAGTACAAGCTCGTTAAAAGTTCGAATGGTTTCTTTCTTGCCTTTTGTTTTTGTGCATTTGCAGTGAGTAATCATGAACATTAAGTATATTGATTATAGTCCTGCTGCCTCTTCGTGATGGATGCAGATGGAAGAAGCGCTACGTCCTCTGCATTTTATTGTAGCTACAAAACGGTGACTGCAAAATGAAGAGACTGTGCAATCTACAAACGATGAAAAATTATGGATGGTTAATGGGATTGCCGTTTCTATGGCTTCGTTCATAATAAATTCAGGAACATCTGTTTCCTCGGGTTTTTTTTTATATTTATGAGATCCATTATGTATAACAGCAACTATTACCCTGACTCTACAGCAAGAAAGCTTGTGATTGACTCAGCTCTTGAGACTTGAGTTCAGATATACCCTAAACTCTTCTTGTAGACATCAGTAAGATTCTCGGCCATCTTGAAAACCTTGTCTAAAGTCACGCCAAGAGTCCTTCCTTCCTGCCAGCTTACTGCAGAAAAAATTGGTATAAATCTGAGGACCAGAGGGGTAAAAAGACCAGCTGCCAGTGGAGCTCCCTGATACGGATGTATTAGCAAATTCAAATAATGTGCTTTTGGCATCTTGAGTTGTCAGAGTTGTTGGAAGTGGGAATTTTTGAGATTTTGGAAGGTTCGGGGATTTTTATCGGTAAGAAGACTGACAGTCTGAGTGTATTTTTTATGCACCATGATTTCGGAAAAATTTCATCACTAACACCACTATAGCAGTTCCTTAAATGATTAAAATGCAGACTAGGTAAAGCTTAATGGCTCAGAAAAGCTAGAAATGGGGCTTTTTCTAGCAGTTTGGTTAGGGGACATGCAAATGAATCTGACACAGGTCACTGATGTGTATTTATTTGCCTTACTTATCTCTATAATAAATCAATGTTAGGTCCACTGTATAACAGTTATTCTCATTGAGTATTTACTTGGCTGAACTTCAGTCAGTGCACATCAGAGCGAATCTTAACTCCCCCGGAGAAAAACAAGCATTAAAGAAGTAAGGAATGCAGGCAGAGTAATGAGGAACGTGATTAAGGTTATTGACCCGAGCAAATTCATTTCTCCGCAGCAGATTCAGAAAAATTTCTTGATGCAAATTCTTACCATGGCTTGATGCTTCTTTGACATTGCCATCATGAACATGGTTCTTAGAGACCTGAGTAGAAACCATAAGCAGTTCAAAGTGGGGAACCTTTTTTTGTTGTTCCTCAAAAGACGCCGTTAACGAACCTGTGTGCAAGCTCGGTCTCCTGAAAGTGTAACATTTATTCCTCCTAAAGACGTCTGCTTTTGTTAAGTAGCTACACCGAGATAAGGTTTTATTACGAGTATCTAATGCTCACGTTGGGTATTTGTAACGCCTCTAAAAGAATTGAATGCAGCAAGGCGTCCTTTTGTGCTTTATGAAGTCGTATGCCGCCCGATCGTATCGTGAACGTATATCTGCGGCGTGGATTAATGGGCGTGAGTATCATACTCCAAGGCTGAGATGGCTCTGAAGTGCCTCTGCAAATCTTACAGCTCTCGAGTGGCCCACACCAGCAGATTAAACTAATGATGGAACCAGTCACTGGAAGGATGAGCTTTCAGTTGGAGAGCTCGATTTCAGTCTGTTCCACTGAGTATCCCTCATAAATGGGATCAGTACCTCCTCGTCCTCTCGAGTGTTGACTCTAATGCTCGTCTTTTTTTTTTTTTTCCTAATGAACTTGTCTGACCTTTTATTGATTGTCAAAGGTTAATTAAAGATAAATGCCACCATGCAGCTATTAATATAGACTTTAGTTAAATCTTTGGTCTAAGCTTTTTCCCCGGCTGTAACACATGTAGAGTAATTTCTAACCCTTCCTCTGACACAATTACTATTTCTCCTGAGCTGCAACAGCCGGTAGTCTTTAGCTGTATTATAATAAACCTCTCTGTGATCTCCTGTTTATTCATGTCGAATCTGCATATCATTCAAGCTCCACGAGGCCCTCGCAGCCACAATAAACACATTTGTTATTTGAGACATGAGCTCATTTTCAGTCTGATTGCTCTGTAGAGAATTTGTCAGCTGGTGTTTTTGTTTCTTTTTCAGACACAACTCAGAAGTTAACTTGTAATGAATGGTTATGGCATTGATAGGAACTGCAACAAAATACTTTTTTAACTACCAGAATTTGGCTTGCCAGCTCTTTTCATGAGAATATGACATTTATTATTATTATTATTATTATTATTATTATTATTGTAGGTTTCCTATAATTGGGTTCCAAACCCCAAGCCATATTTTTTTTGTTTCTAATTCACCAGGCCTTGAGTGCTTAGGAATAAAACCTGGGAAGAAATCTTAACTGAAGGTTCTAACTCAGGATGAATAGTCTAATCAAAACTGTATTTCTTTTTAAATAATTAACTTGAACATACATAGTAGCTGGAGAGATAAAATGTTAACTCGTAGCTATGTGTTAAATCCAGTCAGCAACTAGCCTTACCATAGGTTACCAGTCAAGTCAAATGAAGTTACCAGTTAAACAGATGTAATAACTCTGATTTCCACCACTGTGACTAAATTAAAAAATCATTAACCCCCTGGCTATGCTTCACTGACCCCTGGAGGTCCACTGATCCTACATTGAGAGCCACTGGTCTAAGGTATTAAATATATAAAAAGCTTTAATTTGCCTGACTGGGTGTGTGAAGCAAAACATGTCATTCAGTTATTACCTCCAACTATTCAGGATAGCACCAGCAGGTAGCACCTTTGAGGACAAAAAGCTCAAACAGCTACCCTGAGAAGTCCCCAATGTTCCAGGATGGAAATATCCAAGATCTCCAATGTTCCAGACTCAAAGGTGGTTGAAAATACAAATATTTTTTACCATCCTACAGTGTAGCCATTTGAATATTCCCCAAGTTAGTGGTTTGTCTACCTACGTATCCTAGCATATACCTTCTTTATACCAGTTAATCTGTAACACACGTGTGGACATGAGATGCCAGACACAAGTGTATATTCATAATGTGTTTATAAGGACTGTTGCAGTAATTGTCATTGGTATGCCGCAAGGTTGGCAAAAACCAAGGGAATAACCCATAATAAAGAAAATAGAAATCTTAATACAAGGGACTAGGAGACAGAAAAAGCAATAAACTCTAATTGGACATGAATATCCAGATAGAAGGAACAACCAAAAAAATTGTGATAACAAGGACAGGAAGCTGTGATCCTATAAGGAAAGTGAAGAGATGGGCGTAATTATGGTGGGCATGACACTACCAACCGGGTGGTACAGCAGGTAGCCTTGCCTTCTCAGAGCTCCTGGGTCCCCTGGTCAATCCTTAGCTCGGATTACTGTTTTACAGTGTTTTGCATGTACTCTCGGCGGGTTTCTTTCATGTTCTCTGGTTTCCTCCGACCTCCTAAAAACATGTCAGTAGATGGATTGGTGCCAGTGTTCCCAATCTAGACCCCAGATCCACCACGACCCTGAAGATGAATAAATCATTTAAAATCACACTTTCAATCTGATCCAGTGCAAAGTTTTTTAAGGAATTATCATTCTTCATTTTCTTTGATGCAAATGAAGCTGCAAGCCAACAGCACCCTTTCAAGTTATTTATTAGTATTTGCATAAACCAATTTGTATTTGTAACTCTTCATCCAAATTGGTTCGTGCAAATTCTTAGAAATATACAATCATGAGCCATTTACAGCCTTAATGAGCTCTTTTTTAGACGTTGTTGCTACTGAGTCCTCCATCATCCATCACATTTCACAGAGCCTGTGCTGCATTTACTACAAAAAAAAAAAAAATTTCCTTTTTGTAACACCCAAATGCACCATACCAGTCTTCTAACAGGATAATTAGCACCATGGTCTGCTGCCCATGGAGATTCTGCTCACAAACACACATCATGTGGTCTGCATTATTTCCAGATCTGTTCATAGTTATTACAGCAATCTCGGGAGAGTTTACACGCCGTAATTAACTCCTGGCTCTGGGCGAGTTGTTGTCATATTTGTCCGATCCTCTGATTCATTATGCTGAGAAATAGGGTGGATGACCTTCAATTACGATACATCTTAAATCACCCAATAATACATGACCCTGATTGATCTTACTTGTGTGGTTTATTTGTTTAATGGTATTTAGATTAAATACACAGTTAACATAGACTTGACTGATTGGATTTTGGAGACCATGAACCTGTTGCTTATTAAGCAAATTTGGAATGTTGAGTAGGCAATTAGAAGAGCACACTGAGGATGTAGAGACGTGGCTTTGCCTTATGAAAAACAGCAGCGCGTTCTTTGGTTAGACGTCCACCTGTTGGACTTCATCAGGTCTACACTCTTCACTAATCATTTGAAAAGCAAGCTATATGAAGTCACATAAACCCCAGCCAAATACACTATATGCACAAACGTAAGTGGACACCTGACTATCACACCCATATGGGCTTGTTGAACATCTCATTCCAGATTCAGTCCCCCTTTGCTATTATAATAATCTCCACTCTATTCATTTGTTTATCTTTAGTAAGCACTTTCCACTATCCTTGTCAGGGTTGTGATGGATCCGGAGTCTATCCTGGGAGCACTGGGTGTGAGGTGGGAATACAATCTGGATGGGACATCAGTAGATTAAATTCAGTCAAAGGAAGTTAAGTGAACATCTTTATATTAAAGTGAGGTGACCTAAAACATTCACAAAACTGGGTTGGAAGAAATGGGACGGGACTCCTAAGGCTTTGCTAAGTCTGTGCTAAGGCGCAGGGTCTCGGTAGGTGGTAACATGGGCGCCGTTTGGGGCCAAAGTGGGTTGAGAAATACCACTGTGGCAAAGATTTACAATTCCACAAAGCAAAGAAGCAGAAAAGGTACACATGCTTACCACGTCCTTGAACCTAACTGTATTTTCTTTAGTAAAATTTGAGTCATGTGGATACTTATGGATATACTCGAGACCATAATTGGTTCTTTTCAGGGTGCGGTATGTTTCCTTATCTAAGAAGATCCCAAGTAGAACTCATCCAAAACAAACCAGCACACCTCAGGACTTGAAACAGACGTAGCCCCTTGACTTTGTTGGTTCTGAAAGGCTGCGCTGTTTTCTTATTCCATTTCATCTGAGGAATACCGTGTTCTTTGACATGTAATGACCTTTCAGATGGAAACGCTGCAGAGAGCGCTGACATTATGTAGGCGGAATCGTATTATTAATTTCTCTAGCTTTAGGTAAATATTCTCCTCCTCGGTGGGACCATGACCTTCTGCAGTATTATCAGCATCTAAAACTATAGCAATAACACACTGTTACTAGACATTATTAAAATTTATACAGCCTTCACGTGAAGTGTACACACGTGGTTTTTAGACACCTTGCATGCTGCATTTTTTCACGTGTAGCGCGTGAGATTTTTTGTGTACAAATGATTAATTTATTTTTACGCGTTTTTTACACATTAATCCATTTCTTTTCACATGATTCAGTTACTTCCACGTAATTTTTTTTTTTTTTTACAAATAATTAAATTTTCCATGTCAATTTATTTTCCCATGTGATTCCAAGTGATCCCACTTGATTCATTTATTTTCAGATGTAACTTTTTCACGATTCATTTATTTTCACGTGATTTTTTAAACACGATTAATTTATTTGACATTCATTTTTCACGATTCACTTATTTTCAAATGTGATTTTTTTACACAATTCTTTTATTTCCACATTTTAGCTTTTCCATATAATTCATTTCTTTTCACATATTATTTTTTTCAAATGTAGTGTATGTGTTTTTTGTGGGTTTATTTTTTTCATTTTTTCATTTTTTCGTCATATGATTTTTCACACGTAGTACGTTTTTATTTTCAGATGTGATTTTTTTTTTGTACACGATTCATTTGTTTTGACATTTTTAAGGATGGCTAATATATTTCCACCTGTCAATTTTGTTTTTTTTGATCACCTGTGATTTCATTATTCATCTTTCCATTTATTTTTTTTGTTTGTGTTTTTTTTTATTTATATTCATGTGTGCAATTTCAGTGTATAACATGGTGAAATGTCTATGCAAATGTTAGTCACATAATCGCATGTAAAATGTATGTGATTTTTTTCCCTAATGGTTTATAATTTCGTTTTTAGTTTCTCTTATTAAAACACTAATGCGGCTAATAAACTAGGAACTCGTTGCATTAAAGCTGCAGACTCACTGATGATCTTGCAGTAAAACCTGCCTGATGATTAAACGTGTACATCAATGAGTCTTTTGCTGCCGTGTTTGAGAGCATTAGCGTGAAACGGTCTGGACATTGACATGAGTATGTGCTGAGAACTGCACTTTCGATTTCAGGCTAATGTGTTCCAGGAAAGTGGCTGTTATTTATGTTGGCTTCCTTCATTACTGAACCCACTGGCTAGAGATACACATCATAAACGTCAGAGTTTCCATCTGCTCTCGAAAAATATCCACACAGCATCATCATTCATTGCACGATGTAAAGGTGAGCACGCAATGTATTTTGCTTTAATGCAGAAGAGGCTCCACAGAGTGGGGTGTTTCTTTTTATTACAGTAAAATTAGTCCTCCATCCAGTTTCACACCTGTATTATAAAGTGTTTGAGTGTTTCTGTTAGTGCAGGTCCTAACAGTCCGACGTCTGTTTTGGGTTTTATAGACATGCTACGTGTATTTATGGAATTCTGAGTTGAACTCTCAAACCTATTTTTCTATCCACAATAGCCATGGCTGCTAAAGGCAACAGAAAATGCTGATGCAGTCTGGAAAACATATGTATATATATATATGGGGATATATATACTCCCAAAATGGCAAAAATTAAGCTTTTAATTGTCTTCACAACAAATCATTGGTCAGAAGATAAGCAAGAATGAGACAAATGCACTCCTGAGACCACCATTTGCTGGTTTCCTTTTGCTGTAGTGAAGTGTTTGGGTAGAAGCTAGAAATTCACTTATATAGTCTTCTTGTACACAAAGGTAAAATCAGGATAATGATTAAAATGTTTTTATGTAAAATCCAAATTAACACGTCTGGGTGTACAAAATCTTCCGGGATATATACACTGCCCTCCAAAAGTTTGGAAACGCCTGAACAAAATAGGGTTTTTGGGCAATATCAGCATAAATCCTCTTTAGTTAGTGACCATTTTGCATTGATAATAAGGGACAACACAAACTATGAAAACATATTTTATTAAATAAAAAGTTTATGAACATAAACATGAACATAACATAGAAAAATACTCAAATTT